>CM031950.1:22765209-22850209 GCA_018749465.1 Paracanthobrama guichenoti
GCAATGTGCTGTACTATGTGTGTGTGTTGCTCCAAACCGAAGCTGAAGTAAGTAGCACTGGTTCTAGGGTTTTCCCGCTGCTCTGCACTGCTGCACATGCAGGGGTGGTGACATTGACTACAAATGAGTTTAAATATTAGATTCAGGGCTGGCAGACCCTGGACCCCACTCCATTACCCTTGGGAGCCTGGCAGTCACATGTAGACATGTGTATCAGATCACATAGGGGAGGATTTAGAGGGAGAAAGCAAGATAGAGTAAAAAAGAGAGAGAGAGAGAGAGAGAGAGAGAGAGAGAGAGAGAGAGAGAGAGAGAGAGAGAGAGAGAGAGAGAGAGAGAGAAGTGGGCAGTGAAGTGAGTCAGTGAATATTTTGTAGGAGTCGAGACTTCTCCCACAAGTGCTGAACAGTATGACCTTTCATGACATCTTCACAAATATTATTTCTGTGTTTTTTACATGCCTTTAATGTTTCGTAAATTGAAACATGAAATAGACATCGTATTTATCAGTTTCACCTTAATTGTTGTATACCTTTACCCACAATGCATGTGCTAGGTATCAAAAAATGACTTGATGAAATCCCAGCACTTTGTCTCACACTGTGTTTAGATTCTGACACATTGTGTCTCGGGGCCAGTGTAAAGCTGCTGTTGTCAGTTGCAGCGTGTTTGATATTAACACATTGTCTTTGTCATAATGGCGTCCTCCTGGTTTGTGCCGTGCTGCTCGATCGTCTCCAATGGCCAGCAGAGTGCTGATGAGGCCTGACATGTGAAGTATGACATCATGCCAGTGGGTGGCCTGTCGGAGGGGCTGCACCAGTGAGGTCACAGGTCCTGTAATGACTTCCTCAGGGTTCGGCAGCAGCTGCAGTAGAAAGCAGTGAGCCTTAGATGCTTCTCTCTGTGCATCTCGTTTTTGTCTCTCTTTTTCTTGTAGGTGTTGGGCTTCTCCTTATTATCTTATTCTCTCTCTGTCATTCAGTCATCCGAAATAATTATCCAGCTATGATGCTCTCCTTGCTTACACCTTGCTTGGCAAAAGTGTTGGGTCGGTAAGGTTATTCTTTTCTGTTTTGAAAGGAGGGCCCTCTTATGCTCACCAAGGCTATATTTATCTGATCAAACATATAGTAAAAACAGTAACATTGTGATATTATTACATTAGAATATTAGGTAACACTTTATTTTGGTGGTCCCTTTTGAACATTCTGTTGACTATAAGTAACTTTGCAACTGTCAACTAACTGTCATTAGAGTATTAGTAGACTGTCTGCTTAATATCTGCTAACTCTTTATTATAATGATCCTCCAACAGACATTCTACTGACTAGAAGTAACTTTGAAACTACATAACTTATTCTAACCCTAACCCTAGCAGTCTATTAATACTCTACTAACACTTGAATGAGAGTTAGTTAACATGTAGGTGCAACGTTACTTATAGTCAACAGAATGTGTTAAAGGGACCATCAAAATAAAGTGAAACTGAATATTATTTTTACATAGAAAACTATTAACTTTCATATATTTTTAAAATGTAATTTATTAGAAACCATAATAAAAATAAATAAATAAATAAAAATCAAGATTCTTTTAAAAAAAGTTCAAAAAACTTTTGTCTTTGCTGAATAAAAGTATTCATTTCTTAATTTAAAAAAATCCAACCGACCCCAAACTTTTAAATTTAGAATTTTTTTTTTTGTTGTTTTCTTTTAAATAAAAGAATCAATAAAATGTAATAAAAATCAAACACCAAATAGGGTCGCCTAAGTTAAGCTGTCAATCAGTAGAGGCTACTTTTGGAACAAATTCTCATTACTTAAATTTTCCAAAGCTTGACCATAAATATCTCTTAGATATGTTTTGCCTACAACAACAGAGTTGAATAGCTGAGCTTGGGTAACGGGGTTAAATGGCTTGAATGGCTTGAGGAATGTCAACATTTTTTTAACAGTCGTGAAGTAAGCTCAAATTCAAAGTATGTACTCAGACAGTATGCAATTTTGGATGCATGGTTATCCCGCACTGTCTGAGTAGGTGCTACATTTGAATTTGAGCTTACTTCACAACGGTTAAAAAAGTATGTTCTATATACTGTATTGTTCCAAATATAAGACGACCCTGATTATAAGATTTATATATATTTTTTTTTTGGCTTTCATTTGAAAATCATATCTGAATTATATAACAATTAGGCCATCCGTCTCAGTGAAAACCATGAAGCCTACCAAAATTTCATTAACAGTAGAAGTGAAATCAGTGTACCGTCTTAAAATCACGTACGTTTTAAAATACCTGCCAGCGAGGCACGCAAACATGACAGTGGTCTTAGACTGTAAGCTTTTCTTTAACTGTTTGCACCATATTTCTTGGCTCATTTGGTGCCATCTATTGTTGCGGGTGTATTATTGACATGTAAAAGTCTAGACCCTGAATTTAAGACAAGCCCCCTATCAGCTTCGAGATATAGAGAACAGGCCAATGGCCATTGGCGTGCGAGATTTGCATCTCGCGCTCCGCCCCGCATCGCGGGTATAAACAGGAAGCAGATGCAGCGCACACTTGTCATTCACTTCGGAGCCGAACGGTGTTGATGAAGCACGAGACTTCTGTCCGAGACCTTCCTGTCAAGCAGAGAGAGAGAGAGAGAGAGAGAGAGAGAGAGAGAGAGAGAGAGAGACGCCCTTGTGTTGGTGAAACGGCAGAAGCAGCGCGACCGCGTTGTCACTATAAAACAACTACTGTTTTCACAGCAAACTCAATTGTTGGTTCGGTGAGGGTGTTCCACAGAGAGTGCAGGTACAGGCTGCTATTGCTTCAGCACTATAAAAGAGCATTTCCTCTAAAAGAGCAACACGGGTGTCATTCCACCCGTGCGTTTCTGGATACGGTCGTTCCCTGTCGCCTGCTGACAATCACAATCGCTGTATCACGTGCCTGGGCATTCAGCACGCTTAGGCGGCTTTTGTGGATAGTTTGTGTTCCCACTGCGGGAACATGACTATCGCAGTTGAGACTCACCTACCTCCGGGAAGGTCCCCCTACCCATACCTCGATCTAGAAGAGTCCCCCTACCCATACCTCGATCTAGTGCTATTCCCAAGAATAGACCTACTTCGACGGATGGCCGGGGTGACCTGAGGATCATGTTTAGGGCAAACCCGCCAAGCCAGCCTCCGCAGGCCCCTAATCCCTCCTAATCGCCGCTACCGGTTGAGCTCCCGGAGGAAGCCGCTGGCTCCGCCCAGGGGCGTCCAGCGGTGACCTTCGGGGCTCCAGCAGATGAACAAATGTTGATCGCTACATCGGAGGGGGAGTTACAGTCCTCGGAGGATGAAGATTCGGCTGCACTGCCTCCCTCTGGAGAGTAGCAGCGGTCAAGTCAGCCCCCGAGTTGACGGCTATGCTTTACCAGGCCGCCGAAAAGGTTGGGCTTGAGTGGAACCCTCCACCATGTCCCAAACCTTCTAGGTTGGATGATTGGTTTCTCGGAGCGGGTTGTGCTGGTTCTCAGCGTCCTTTTCCCAACGCCGTTGGGATTGCTTCATATGAGACCGCTTCAAAGCTGGCTACACAACCGAGTCCCGAGATGGACGTGGCACAGCAGAACCCTCCGTGTCCAAGTGACTCCAAGGTGCTGCCAAACCTTCAGCCCGTGGTCGGACCCTTCATTTCTACGGGCAGGAGTGCCTCTAGAACAAGTGTCCAGGCATGCTGTTGTCTCCACGGATGCCTCATCCACCAGCTGGGGTGCCACATACAACGGGCTTGCAGTTTCGGGTCTGTGGATGGGGCCCCAACTGCAATGGCATATCAGTTGCCTGGAGTTGTTAGCAGTTCGTCTTGCACTCAACCGCTTCAAAACGCCGCTCAGAGGCAAGCACGTTCTGGTCTGTACGGAAAACACTCCAGCCATTGCGTACATCAACAAACAGGGTGGTCTACGCTCCCATCGCATGTCACAACTCGCCCGCCATCTCCTCCTATGGAGTCAGAAGTATCTGAGGTCGCTTTGTGCCATTCACATTCCGGGCCTGCTCAATCGTGTGGCCGACGAGCTCTCACAACAGCCAGTGCTTCCGGGAGAGTGGAGATTCCATCCCCAGGTGGTCCAGCTGATTTGGAGTTGCTTCGGGACCACAAAGGGAGAGCTGTCTGCCGCCCCGGACATGACCCACTGCCAGTTGTTTTATTCCCTGACCGAGGGCACCCTCGGCTCGGATGCTCTGGCACACAGCTGGCCCCGGAGCCTACGCAAATATGTGTTTCCCCCAGTGAGCCTTCTCGCACAGACACTATGCAAGGTCAGGGAGGACGAGGAGCAAGTCCTGTTGGTCGCTCCATATTGGCCCAACAGGACTTGGTTCCCAGAACTAGCGCTCCTTGCGACAGCACCTCCTTGGCCCATTCCTCTGAGGAATGACCTCCTGACTCAGAGACGGGGCACCCTCTGGCAGACCTCTGGAAACTCCATGTCTGGTCCTTGGACAGAACGCGGAGGTTCTAGGTGGCCTGCCACAGGCTGTGGTAGACACCATCACTTCCATTAGAGCACCCTCTACGAGGCACCTCTATGCGTTGAAGTGGAACCTGTTCGTCGAATGGTGCTCTTCTCGCCGAGAAGACCCCTGAAGATGTTCAATCAGTTCTGTGCTTTCCTTCCTACAAGACGGGTTGGAGCGAAGGCTGTCTCCCTCCACCCTCAAAGTTTATGTTGCCGCTATCGCAGCTAATCATGATTTGGTAGGTGGAAAGTCCTCAGGGAAGAACGATCTGATCGTCAGGTTCCTGAGGGGGGCGAGGAGACTAAATCCGCCTCGTCCTCCCTCTATACTCTCTTGGGACCTGTCTCTGGTGCTGACCGCTCTGCAGAGACCTCCCTTCGAGCCTTTGCAGTCAGCTGAGTTAAAAATTCTGTCTCTGAAGACAGTACTCCTGAATGCATTGGCCTCCATCAAGAGGGTAGGGGACCTGCAGGCATTTTCGGTCGACGAATCGTGCCTGGAATTCGGGCCTGGTAACTCTCATGTAATCCTGAGACCCTGGCCTGGATATGTGCCCAAGGTTCCCACCACTACCTTCCGGGTCTAGGAGGTGAGCCTGCAAGCGCTGCCTTTGGAGGAGGCAGACCCAGCCCTAGCTTTTCTCTGTCCCGTTCGCGCTCTGCAGACTTACGTGGACAGAAAGCAAAGCTTCAGGACCTCAGAGCAGCTCTTCGTCTGTTACGGAGGCCAGCAGAAGGGAAAGGCTATCTCCAAGCAGAGGATGGCCCACTGGATAGTGGATGCCATCGTCTTGGTGCATGAAACCCAAGACGTGCCCTGCCCGCTCGGGTTAAGAGCTCACTCCACTAGGGGCTTCCTAGACGCTGGCTCGTGGCTCCTCGCTGACAGATATCTGTAGAGCTGCGGGCTGGGCGACACCCAACATGTTCACTAGATTCTATAGCCTAAGTGTAGAGCCGGTATCTTCCTGTGTGCTCACTTCTCATAGTCAGTAACACCGAAGTGCCCGTTCTAAGTGTCAGCTTGCTGCGCCAATCCCTTCCCCATGGAACAGATACGTGCGCTTATATGCTCCAGTCGAGTTCCTCAGAATGACGAACCCTGTCGAGTCTTCCGCAATCTGCGACAGTCGGACGTGGCGGAGCGTCCGACAACAGGTCTAACACTCGTATGCATTGGTGGAACTTGTGTTAGGCTGGGTTCCATATGTTGTGACCCCCTCGGCAGTCCCATATGTGTATTCTCCACAGTACGGCTACCTACTGCCTGTGTCTTTCCCTCTTTCCAGGGCGCTGGAAGTGGTAGTAACTGTGGCATTTTCCAAAGGGATCCCAATTTGTCTGTGACGTCTGACATACGTCGAACGTGACCATCTGAAAGGGAACGTCTTGGTTACGTATAGGTAACCCTCGTTCCCTGAAGGAGGGAACGGAGACGTACATCCTGTCGCCACAGTTGCTGTACCATCACTGCAGGCCGAGTCATTAGTCATCGGCCCCTCAGTGAAAAATAAATGTGCGCTGCATCCGCTTCCTGTTTATATCCGCGATGCGGGGCGGACCGCGAGATGCAAATGGCCATTGGCCTGTTCTCTATATCTCAAAGCTGATAGGGGGCTCCCTGAAGTGATCCCAATTTGTCGGTGACGTCCGACGTATGTCTCCATTCCCTCCATCAGGGAACGAGGGTTACCATACATAACCGAGACGTATTAACTTGTTGAAATCATTCTTTAATGCTGATCTAACAGCAGAAGACACGAGCCACAGTTTAAATCCTAGTTGTGCAGATGGGGTGCATTTATTAGACCCTATCAGAACTATGCTATTATATTTTATATTTTTATGAATTCTTTTGAGAAAGGGAAGAATTCGATTTTGAAAGCAGCATTATTGTAAGTATTTTTCTTACAGTCACGCAATAGAAAGGGCACAAATTAAGTTTTTCTTGGGTTACATAATGGCTCGTTTCCACCGAGCAGTATGGTTCAGTACGGTACGCAGTTTTTGCCATTTCCATTGTCAGAAGTTGTGAATGGTACCCTAATTCCAAAAAGTACCATACCCCAACCGTTGGGGTACCTAGCACAGTAGTCCGGTACTAAAGGGTGGAGCTAGACTCACTGTAGAGAATTGTCACTTGTGCATGCTTTTTCGGCTGTGTTTTTCCTTGCAGCCTGCAGCCTTGGCTCAAACAAAGCTTGTCTTCTTCTTGTGACAACAGCCACATGCCGAGAAGCAAGAACAAGATCTGCTGTATGTCGTCCATTGTTGTTTACTGTATCACTTTCTTCTTTGCTCTAGAATGAAGTTGATCGCTACACCTCGCCTATCATAAGCGTACTGTTGGCAGTGAAAACGCAAGCTGAATCAGGGTTTACGGCCCTGAATCGTACTACACTACATTTGTGCACTAGTGAACCGTTCCACACCGCTCGGTGGAAACAAGCCATAAATGTCTTTTTTTTTTTGTATTGAACAAAAATCAGTATGAAACTGGTTATAGTATGGCATAGTTTAGAAAACATATTTAATGTTCTCAAGACAAAAAAATAAATAAATAAACATTTTGTGCACCTAATGCTTTGCAAAATGTTTAAACAAGTGTACTGTATGAAAAGTGCCTAATATGACCTTTGAAGACAATACATTTGCTGCTTGTTTTGTTTCTATATTCAGAAGAATTCAAAATGATCTAAAAACACCCAAACTACATTCCACCTAAATGCTCAGCTTTGTGGTTTACATGTCAGCAGGTTCATGTGACATTTGCAGAGGAACTGCAGCTACAGGTCACCATTGTGGGCTCTCATCTGGATTTATTCTGGGCTGAATCATGGCAAGCCCTGGGCTGTCTTGATAAATAGCTTCTACAGGCAAACGGAAGAGTGTGCTCTTTGACTTCGTAGGTCATGCTGCCTTGTTGTGGGGACACGACTAATGCGATCTGAAGTGTTAAGTTATTATGGTGAAAACTAGACCAGCGCTCTGTAAGCGGGGAAGTCAGGTAGAAGGAGAAAAGCGGAACGAAGGAAGAGGAAAAAGAGAAGGTCACCAAAGAAGGAGAGAGAGTGAACAAATGAGCCACTGAAGAGGACAAGTATCACTGTGATGGTATTAGAAGGAGGTGAAATTGCTACCTGATGACTATGGGGAGTAAGAAAGATGAACAAAGGACAAAAAAATGGAGAGATATAAAAATAAACAGGCTTTGTTCAAGCAAATTCTTTTTTTTTCTTTTTTTTTTGTCTCAAATCTGTTTAGTTATTTGCAGTTTAAAAAGAGCGAGAGAGAGAGAGAGAATTAACTTAACCCTTTTTGACTTTCTCAGTTTGTGTAAATCCACTTGGGGTTCAAAGTATTTATTTTCCCACATTAATTTCACACGTCTAGTACAATTATGTGGTTTTGTTTCATTAATACAGTGTATACTTTTTTCCTTGATTTACCCGAAGAATGGAAGTGAAATGTGACAACATGCCCCATAGGTGGGGTACACTGTAACATGAGCAAATGACAGCTAAAAATTTGTCTGAAGTTATCTGATATAATCCAAGACAAACTAAAATATTTTGTCAATAATATACAATTATTAAATACTGAGTTTGACAACAAACACATCGCTAAATACAGCTATAATGCACAGTTCAAAACATAATAATAATGAATAATTTCTGAACATTGACACTCAGTCATTATTCACCCTTCTCTCATGGTTTCTCAAAATAACTCATAAAAGTATAGAATAGTTCTAATAGGGGCTCATTGTAACGCAGTTACAACACACCCCACCTGCACAAGTGGGATTTAAACCCATCTCGTGTCTTCTGCTGTTAGATCAGCATTAAAGAACCATCTCAACTGTTACATAACAGATATAAGTTTACAATAATAGCAGATTTGTCTTATTTTAAATAAACACAAAACACAGAGATGAAAAATAAACTTGAGTAAGAAATTTACTTTTGCTATGGTTAAATAAATGGTCAGTGATATCTTCAAAGGTTTTTTTTTTTTTTTAAGCAATTTTTTCTCTAAATAATGTTGATATGGCAACTGGTAAATACACAAAGTTTCATCATCCTGGCATATGTGGAAAGGGTTAAACCATGCGTTACAACTAACCCCGCGTTAGGTTGTGCCCCGCTCTCCCCTACTTATTGTGATGTTTCCTAAATCCGAGCGAAATGGCTTCTCGAGCAAGAAAAAGTAGGGCGGGACCTGATTTTTTTCATGGGAATTTATTGGATTGTTGGAGTTAGCTATTGCTGTGATCTCATGTGAGTGAGCTGGTGAAAACACATCATCACAAAAGAGAGGAGATGTTGCTGCAAGAGGGATGTGGACGTTATTTTGATTAAAGATTACAAGGGCACGTGAATTAAAACATAAGAAGTGATAATTGTTTTATACTGCAATACTGCAATATTCCGTAAAAAAATAAGAATTTTGATATGCTGACTTAAGTGCCGGATTTTTAGTATGCTATAATGTCATACTAGAGGCTGCAAAAGACGAGACACGTGCGCAATGGTCAAACACATCCGTCTAGCGTATTTATAGTGCAGAAAAAACTATGGAAAATTGTTTATTTAATAATGTGATTGTGTTCTTTCAATTCAAGGTTATATTTTATACATTTTTATTTATTTATTTATTTATTTATTTATTTATTTATTTTTGAATGAAAGATCAAAAGGATAAACAATGCAGATTTATTTTTACAGCAATCTTTGATCATATTTACCCGGGTTGCCAATAATTCTGACCACAACTCAAAACATAGTTTTTCTGGTCCCACTTTATATTAGGTGGCCTTAACTACTATGTACTTACATCGAAGTATAAGCACAATGTACTTATTACACTTTTGCTGATACTGAGGTGGGATACGGGTAAAGTTAGGGACAGGTGTGGTGGTGTGGGTAAGTTTAAGGGTAAGGTTAGGGACAGGTGTGGTGGTGTGGGTAAGTTTAAGGGTAGAGTTAGGGACAGGTGTGGTGGTGTGGGTAAGTTTAAGGGTAGAGTTAGGGACAGGTGTGGTGGCGTGGGTAAGTTTAAGGGTAGAGTTAGGGACAGGTGTGGTGGTGTGGGTAAGTTTAAGAGTAGGGTTAGGTGTAAGGGAAGGGTCAACAGTGTAATTAAAAATGTAACTATAGAAATTAATTACAGATATAATTACATACAGCTAATTTAAAAAATATATATAAGTTCAATGTAAAAACATGTATGTACTCAATAAGTGCATTGCATCAAATTATTAGTTTAAATGTTAGTACATAGTAGTTAAGGCCACCTAATATAAAGTGGGTCCGTCTTTCTTTCTTTATTAGGGGTGTTTTGATGTCGTGATATTCACACTGAAGCCATCAGATTCATCTGTGCATGATAGAGAAGCCAAAGCAAAAAGTTACAGTTTAACATTAATTTGTTAATGTAACCATAAACACTGGTTTGCAGTGCAAATGGTGTTACAGTTTACTTATTAGTTCTTTGTTATCATATTATTTTAGTTTATTATCATAATCATAAATACGCTTATTTGTAGCGCAAATATTTTACTGTTTACTGCACTTTATTCTTCTTGTTATTTAGCTGTATTTCACTCGAAATAGTTTACTTCTCCTGTAAAAAATAAGCTGGACAGACCTATGTATGAATATGTAAAATACAGCTTCTAACTTACGTTCTTTCATGCACCTTGTGAGCTTTCCATTCATGATGTAAATAAGCAGACTGCATATTTTCCGTCTTCTCCTTCCGCAATGACAGATACTCTCATATGTTGTTTGAGTCTCTTAGCACCATGCTGAGCTTAAATCATTATGGCAACCGATGTAAATATACCAGATATAAGCGACACAGTCTGAACAAACAGATTGGATTTAATCACTTGCAATATGACAGTGTGGACAGTCAGTCCTAGAGAGCGGATTTAAAAAAACAAATTGGGTGCAATGTGACCAAAGCCAGAGAAACCAGGATGTGGGGAGAGATGGGGAGGAGGACTAATATCCACAGAGAAAGGAGGAGATGTAAAAAGAAAGATGCAGTTATTTATTTATTTTTTAAATGAAAATTGTGAGTACAGTATATAGCACATGGGCCTGTACTACACAGTGTTGCCTTGTTAGAGCGCATTGTTTGGCGGAGGAGCCTTGTTTGTTTATCCAAGCTCAGTTGAATAATGCAGTAGTAACTCAACTCTCCAAGTCTCCTGAGCAAAAGCCTCAGCACCTGTCAGAGATCTGCTTCGCCTGTCGAGAGAGATGCAAAGACGAAAACACGCCATTGTTACAAAGCCAAATAAAGTCCAAGTAATCGCTTACAGATGGCAAAAACAAATCACAGCTGTTAATTCCACGTGAAACACGAAATATGAAATATAAATGAAGCGCGAGGGGAATTCGGAAAACAAATCTACGGATCCCACCACCAATATCTCTTTATTACAAAATATGAAAACATGCCAAATTGTGAGAAACACAATATTGCCATGCAGACGCTCCTGGTACAGTAAATGTCAGTGTATTTATTTAGTTTCATAGAATAATAGATTTAATTTTAGGAATAATTCACCTAAAAATTTAAATCACTCTCATGTCATTCCACAATGTAATTTAGCTGTATTTTTCCCCCCCAGTGGAACACAAAAAGAGTGTGTTTTAAGGATCTTCACATATATGTTTCTTTTTTTTTTAAATACAACAATTATTATAGCGACCAGGGTCTCCCCAGCTCCAAAAAGCGCTAAAAAGCAACATAACATAAAATAATGTTCCAGGTCTTATGAAGCCAAACATTAGCTTTGGATCTAAATTTAAGTCTGCTGTTATTGACATCAAATATGCACTATATTTTGTTGTATAGAAATTATAAGTGAGGATAATGGTGAAATTATTGTGCCTTTTTGTTCATTTTGGAGGTAGCTTGACATCATGTCACCACTATGAACTAGATGAAAAAGATCTGTGATTATCTTTATGCGTGTGTGCTGTTTTGGCTATACTTGTGAGGGCCAAATGTCCTCACTTATAGGCCTATATTGAAATATTATGACATCTGACTAGTGGGGACATTTTACTGGTCCCCACTAGTTACAAAGGCTTAAAAATCGAACAAAACACGTTTTATTCAAATCTATTTTTTTTGCACGCTTCTGTGATGAGTAGGTTTAGGTATAGAAAATATGATTAACCTGATACAAACTCATACAAACTGATACAAACTTCTATCCCGTTGGGGACTTCAACCTGAATGCACACTGACTCCTGGGGACTCGTGTCACCGTGGGGACCTACGTACATTTAGGGGTAGGGTTAGTGTAAATGCCAGTTCAGACTGCACAGACAAACGCCAACAAACAAGTTGGCCGTTGGATTTAGAATATTATGAAAAATAATTGTCATGTTCACACTGCCCCAACAAACACCGACAAACTCAAGCCCCCACGGAAATGGTCGAGCACCCACGGAAAAACACGAGATACTCCCCATTCATTTTAACCAATAAAAATAAAAGTTCGGGAAGTTCGGATCATTTTACTGACTCGGATCTTTGAATCTCGTTCAGCAAAATTAACGGAAAAAGTATTTTCTGTTTCTGGTACTTTGAACGAACGACTCAAACACGAAGACTCGAGAGATGAACTAATCTTTTCTGTTTCCGGTACATTGAACGAATGACTCAAACCCGAAGACTCAAGAGATGAACTAATCTTTTCTGTTTCCGGTACATTGAACGAACGACTCAAACCCGAAGACTCAAGTGATGAACTAATCTTTTCTGTTTCTGGGACACTGAAAGAACGACTCGAACCCGAAGACTCAAGAGATGAACTAATCTTTTCTGTTTCCGGTACACTGAAAGAACGACTCGAATCAGAAGACTCGAGAGATGAACTAATCTTTTCTGTTTCCGGTACATTGAACGAACGACTCAAACCCGAAGACTCGAGAGATGAACTAATCTTTTCTGTTTCCGGTACATTGAACAAACGACTCAAACCCGAAGACTCGAGAGATGAACTAATCTTTTCTGTTTCCGGTACACTGAACGAACAACTCGAACCAGAAGACTCGAGAGATGAACTAATCTTTTCTGTTTTCGGTACATTGAACGAACGACTCAAACCCGAAGACTCGAGAGATTAACTAATCTTTTCTGTTTCCAGTACACTGAACGAACGACTCAAACCTGAAGACTCGAGAGATGAACTAATCTTTTCTGTTTCCAGTACACTGAAAGAACAACTCGACTCAGAAGACTCGAGAGCTGAACTAATCTTTTCTGTTGCCGGTACACTGAACGAACGACTCAAACCCGAAGACTCGAGAGATGAACTAATCTTTTCTGTTTCCGGTACATTGAACAAACGACTCAAACCCGAAGACTCGAGAGATGAACTAATCTTTTCTGTTTCCGGTACACTGAATGAACGACTCGAAACAGAAGACTCGAGAGATGAACTAATCTTTTCTGTTTTCGGTACATTGAACGAACGACTCAAACCCGAAGACTCGAGAGATTAACTAATCTTTTCTGTTTCTGGTACACTGAACGAACGACTCGAACCACAAGACTCGAGAGATGAACTAATCTTTTCTGTTTCAGGTACACTGAACGAACGACTCGAACCACAAGACTCGAGAGATGAACTAATCTTTTCTGTTTCTGGTACACTGAACGAACGACTCGAACCACAAGACTCGAGAGATTAACTAATCTTTTCTGTTTCCGGTACACTGAACGAAAGACTCAAACCCGAAGACTCGAGAGATGGACTAATCTTTTCTGTTTCTGGTACATTGAACAAACGACTCAAACCCGAAGACTCGAGAGATTAACTAATCTTTTCTGTTTCCGGTACACTGAACGAACGACTCGAACCACAAGACTCGAGAGATTAACTAATCTTTTCTGTTTCCAGTACACTGAACGAACGACTCAAACCTGAAGACTCGAGAGATGAACTAATCTTTTCTGTTTCCAGTACACTGAACGAACGACTCGAACCACAAGACTCGAGAGATGAACTAATCTTTTCTGTTTCCGGTACACTGAACGAACGACTCGAACCACAAGACTCGAGAGATTAACTAATCTTTTCTGTTTCCGGTACATTGAACGAACGACTCGAACCACAAGACTCGAGAGATTAACTAATCTTTTCTGTTTCCAGTACACTGAATGAACGACTCAAACCTGAAGACTCAAGAGATGAACTAATCTTTTCTGTTTCCAGTACACTGAAAGAACAACTCGACTCAGAAGACTCGAGAGCTGAACTAATCTTTTCTGTTTCCGGTACACTGAACGAACGACTCAAACCCGAAGACTCGAGAGATGAACTAATCTTTTCTGTTTCCGGTACATTGAACAAACGACTCAAACCCGAAGACTCGAGAGATTAACTAATCTTTTCTGTTTCCGGTACACTGAATGAACGACTCGAAACAGAAGACTCGAGAGATGAACTAATCTTTTCTGTTTTTGGTACATTGAACGAACGACTCAAACCCGAAGACTCGAGAGATTAACTAATCTTTTCTGTTTCTGGTACACTGAACGAACGACTCGAACCACAAGACTCGAGAGATGAACTAATCTTTTCTGTTTCCGGTACACTGAACGAACGACTTGAACCACAAGACTCGAGAGATGAACTAATCTTTTCTGTTTCCAGTACACTGAACGAACGACTCGAACCACAAGACTCGAGAGCTGAACTAATCTTTTCTGTTTCCGGTACACTGAACGAACGACTCGAACCACAAGACTCGAGAGCTGAACTAATCTTTTCTGTTTCTGGTACACTGAACGAACGACTCGAACCACAAGACTCGAGAGATTAACTAATCTTTTCTGTTTCCGGTACACTGAACGAAAGACTCAAAACAGAAGACTCGAGAGATTAACTAATCTTTTCTGTTTCCGGCACATTGAGCGAACGACTCAAACCCGAAGACTCGAGAGATGGACTAATCTTTTCTGTTTCTGGTACATTGAACAAACGACTCAAACCCGAAGACTCAAGAGCTGAACTAATCTTTTCTGTTTCCAGTACACTGAACGAACGACTCGAACCACAAGACTCGAGAGATGAACTAATCTTTTCTGTTTCCGGTACACTGAACGAACGACTCGAACCACAAGACTCGAGAGATTAACTAATCTTTTCTGTTTCCGGTACACTGAACGAAAGACTCAAAACAGAAGACTCGAGAGATTAACTAATCTTTTCTGTTTCCGGCACATTGAGCGAACGACTCAAACCCGAAGACTCGAGAGATTAACTAATCTTTTCTGTTTCCGGTACACTGAACGAACGACTCGAACCACAAGACTCGAGAGATTAACTAATCTTTTCTGTTTCCGGTACACTGAACGAAAGACTCAAAACAGAAGACTCGAGAGATTAACTAATCTTTTCTGTTTCCGGCACATTGAGCGAACGACTCAAACCCGAAGACTCGAGAGATGAACTAATCTTTTCTGTTTCCGGTACACTGAACAAAAGACTCAAAACAGAAGACTCGAGAGATTAACTAATCTTTTCTGTTTCCAGTACATTGAACAAACAACTCAAACCCGAAGACTCGAGAGATGGACTAATCTTTTCTGTTTCCGGTACACAGAATGAACGACTCGAACCAGAAGACTCGAGAGCTGAACTAATCTTTTCTGTTTCTGGTACACTGAACGAACGACTTGAACCACAAGACTCGAGAGATGAACTAATCTTTTCTGTTTCCGGTACACTGAATGAAAGACTCAAAACAGAAGACTCAAGAGATGAACTAATCTTTTCTGTTTCCGGCACATTGAGCAAACGACTCAAACCCGAAGACTCGAGAGATTAACTAATCTTTTCTGTTTCCGGTACACTGAACGAACGACTCGAACCACAAGACTCGAGAGATGAACTAATCTTTTCTGTTTCCGGTACATTGAACGAACGACTCAAACCCGAAGACTCGAGAGATTAACTAATCTTTTCTGTTTCCGGTACACTGAACGAACGACTCAAACCCGAAGACTCGAGAGATGGACTAATCTTTTCTGTTTCTGGTACATTGAACAAACGACTCAAACCCGAAGACTCGAGAGATGAACTAATCTTTTCTGTTTCCGGTACACTGAACGAACGACTCAAACCCGAAGACTCGAGAGATGGACTAATCTTTTCTGTTTCTGGTACATTGAACAAACGACTCAAACCCGAAGACTCGAGAGATGGACTAATCTTTTCTGTTTCCGGTACACTGAACGAACGACTCAAACCCGAAGACTCAAGAGATGAACTAATCTTTTCTGTTTCCGGTACATTGAACAAACGACTCAAACCACAAGACTCAAGAGCTGAACTAATCTTTTCTGTTTCCAGTACACTGAACGAACGACTCGAACCACAAGACTCGAGAGCTGAACTAATCTTTTCTGTTTCTGGTACACTGAACGAATGACTCGAACCACAAGACTCGAGAGATTAACTAATCTTTTCTGTTTCCAGTACACTGAACGAAAGACTCAAAACAGAAGACTCGAGAGATTAACTAATCTTTTCTGTTTCCGGCACATTGAGCGAACGACTCAAACCCGAAGACTCGAGAGATGAACTAATCTTTTCTGCTTCCGGTACACTGAACGAAAGACTCAAAACAGAAGACTCGAGAGATGAACTAATCTTTTCTGTTTCCGGTACATTGAACGAACAACTCAAACCCGTAGACCCATATGGGATGTTGCGCATGCGCGGTCAACACAAAATGAACGAATCGCTCTCTGAGACAACTCGTTGTTCTCGAGGCATATTAAAGATTTGTTCAAATTGAATGAATCGTTCATGAACGACACATCACTATTTCAGACATGACTTCTTGTTTTATAGTTCATTTGAGGCCGTTTCAATGGTGTTAAATGTCAAGAGTGCATTATTGTAACGCGAGAGTGCTTTCATGTAACAAATCTCTCCGCTCACAGGCGGATTTCTTTCACTAGCACAACACTTAATGGACGGGATGCGCACTTTCAAATATGGCTCTGCTCTCGCTCAGTTTACACGAGCACGCTCAAACTTTGTCCAGTGTGCCCTCGCGAATATCTCCTTGCTGTTTTTTTTAGAATTGTCTTCTGATTTGTCCAAAAACCTGCCATTTTCACTACAAGGATAATTTACTAAATTTACCTACAAGCAGTCTTTGCTACGTTTGTTGTTGTTTGTAGGAAAATCATATCACACTGCTCAGACATTCCACGACCCAACAAACGCAGATTGAACAAAGCCAGACCAATGCCAACGAACACCGACAGGGGTATCACACTGATCCATCAAACTCCTACAGACGTGTTTGTTTGTGTTTGTCTGCGAGAATTGGCCTTAAGGTGATAGAATACAGTTTGTACAGCACGTGCGTGCGTGCGTGCGTGCGTGTGTGTGTGGGTGCGTGTGTGTGTGTGTGCTCCATGGAAAAATAACAGCATTGGTGTCAACTAATCCTTGCTGAGAAAACAATTTAAACAAATATAGGGCAAAATTGAGATTGGGGGAAAAGTCAGATTCAGTGATGTGTCTGTGATGTCACTGCACTTTAAGAGCACAAAAGCTTTGCCATGCTGTCTGACATCCCTGTGTTGAGAGGTAAAGGGAACACCTGTCTACTGTCACCAGTCTTCACAGTTCTGCCATTGCCCAAAACTCACAGATAAGTCCCCATGAACGGTGTACACACTCTCAGAAAAAAAGGTACAGTGCTGTCACTGGGGCGGTACCCTAAGGTACAAAAGTGAAAAGGTACATCTTTGTACCTTACTCACCCCTAAATGGTACATATTAGTACCTTAAAAGGTAGGCCTACATATCAGTATTTTAAGAGTGCAGATTAGTACCTTAAAGGTACATATTAGTACCTTTTCGGTTTTGTACCCAGTGACAGCAATGTACCTTTTTTTCTGACAGTGTACTATCTCCTCTCCCTCACACGCCATCTGCAGCCTTATAGCATGTAATATAGCTCAAGGTTGGAGGTGAGAGATACTGGATTGTTGTTGAAGGGTTTTGTTGAAAATGTTGCATTTAGAGAAGGGGAACTGTGGCATGTGATAATTAGTCCAGCTATTTACACAAGCGTGAAGAAAACAAAACGTGGTGGTTTCAGAGCTCAAAAGTTTTAATTGGATTCACAAAGGAGAACTTCATGTTAATTGTATGGGCATTAGCAAGTGTTTCATAACTATTTGTATCGCAGTCTTTATTTTGAAGCTGTGAATGCCTAAAAACACACCTGGAAAATAAATCAGTCGAATATTTAGTTATCACCACTAGTTTCACACTATATCGCCATTGAATAGCACCTAATTAGAAACCTCACAGAAACCTGAGGTTAAAGAAACAATGCACCCAAAAACTGGAAATTCTGTCATTTACATCATTTTCATTCCAGTATGAAAATAGACACTTTCATGAATTTAACTGGTTGCTCTTTTCTATGTATAATTACAATAAATGAAGAAGCTTTCAAGGTTTTTCAAGACACAAAAAACAACAATAGTATAAAAGTGATCCATGCAACTTGCGCTCTATCATTCAAATCACCCAGGTGATGGCTTTATATGAAGAATAGATTGAAATGTAACATTATTAATGTAGAGATGTAGTGAGTGATAGGCTCTGATTGTGATCAAATCTTTTTTTGAGTCGGATCTGATCAATTAATCAAACTAAAACTTTTCAAGTTCAACTCACGACTCAATAATCAATTATATAATATAATTAACATCAAGCAAGCATAATATGCAAAGCGCACACATGTGGATTTGTATCAAATGAGAGTTACATGAGCCCAAGTTAATTTGTATGGTACATTTCACATGCTGGCAGTTTTAGTTTCGCTTTAAATACATTTGCTTAGGCTTTATGTTTATAATACTTTTATAATAATAATTATAAAAGTTATTTATAAGGAATGCCACTATAACTTTGTTTTATACTTATATTTTTCATTTCTGCTCCGTTCTGAATACTGTTAAATTTAAAGGATTTGTTATGGAGGGATGGAGAACTAAAATACATGTTTATAGTGTTTTATAATTTTTGATAATTATGTAATGTTTCATTCATAATACAGATTATTTCAGAATGTAATAATAAAATGCAACAGGACAAGGCAACAAGGCAGGAACAAAGAGCTCATTAAAGCAATTATTACAAGTTGTGATCATACTGATTACAATAAATAGAAAATTTGGCAGTATACATATATATATATATATACATACACACTGATCAGGCATACCGTTATGGCCACCTTCTTAATATTGTGTTGGTCCCCTTTTTGCTGCCAAAACAGTCCTGACCCGTCGAGGCATGGACTCCACTAGACCCCTGAAGGTGTTCTGTGGTATCTGGCACCAAGTTGTTAGCAGCACATCCTTTAAGTCCTGTAAGTTGCGAGGTGGGGCCTCCATGGATCAGACTTGTTTGTTCAGCACATCCCACAGATGCTCGATTGGATTGAGATCTGAGAAATTTAGAGGCCAAGTCAACACCTCAAACTCGTTGTTGTGCTCCTCAAACCATTCCTGAACCATTTTTGCTTTGTGGCAGGGCGCATTATCCTGCTGAAAGAGGCCACAGCAACCAGGGAATAAAATGAAAGGGTGTACATGGTCTGCAACAATGCTTAGGTAGGTGGTACGTGTCAAAGTAACATCCACATGGATGGCAGGACCCAAGGTTTCCCAGCAGAACATTGCCCAAAGCATCACACTGCCTCCGCCGGCTTGCCTTCTTCCCATAGTGCATCCCAGTGCCATATGTTCCCCAGGTAAGCGACGCACCCGGCCATCCACGTGATTTAAAAGAAAACGTGATTCATCAGACCAGGCCACCTTCTTCCATTGCTCCATGGTCCAGTTCTGATGCTCACGTGCACGTGTTGGTGTTTTCGAAGGTGGATAGGGGTCAGCATGGGCACTCTGACTGGTCTACAGCTGTGTAGCCCCATAGCAACAAATTGCGATGCACTGTGTATTCTGACACCTTTCTACCAGAACCAGCATTAACATTTTGAGCAATTTGAGCTACAGTAGCTCGTCTGTTTGATCGGACCACACGGGCCAGCCTTTGCTCCCCATGTGCATCAATGAACCTTGACTGCCCATGACCCTGTCGCCAGTTTACCACTGTTCCTTCCTTGGACTACTTTTGATAGATACTGACCACTGCAGACCAGGAACACCCCACAAGAGCTGCAGTTTTGGAGATGCTCTGACCCAGCCATCTAGCCATCACAATTCGGCCCTTGTCAAACTCGCTCAAATCCTTACACTTGCCCATTTTTCCTGCTTTTAACACATCAACTTTGAGGACAAAATGTTCACTTGCTGCCTAATATATCCCACCCACTAACAGGTACTGAATGAATGAGATAATCAGTGTTATTCACATGATGGTCATTATGTTATGCCTGATCGGTGCATATAATACAGGTATCATATGTCATACAGGTTTGGAACGACATGAAGGTGACAGAATTTTATTTTTCGGTTAACTGTCCTTGATCAAGGGTAACATGATGACTCAAGGATCACCCCTTCTTCAGTGTCTTTTTCAGATAATGCTTTCTTGAACCACATGTGTCTGTAGCCACACACCACCCAAACATGATCATATTAGACATTCCACCATGACAGAAACTCAGGGATCATAACCCATCCTTCTTATCCACCAGCCCGGATATCCTCTGTCACATTAATCAAACGGTGACATGCTACAACAGTGAGCAAAGTGTGAATTGAACCACAGCGGCAAACTTCAGAGCTCAGTCGAACTCCCAACCCCAAAGTATACTTAATTTGACAAAGTATCTGTAATAAATCACACACTCATTCTAAAATAACCACTCCATTTATATTCAGATATTAAAGGGCTGGACATTCTCCTTTAAAATGTAGAGTTCACTTTGGTTGGAGAATAAGAGAGACCACTGTAATGACTTCCAGATAGCTGTACTCTCCGAGAGGGCCATACATCATACTTTAACAAGTACCAATCAACACATCTCCACTCGGTTCGCCCTCCCCATCCCCTTCCTCTGTCTGCTGGGTAGGTTGTGGAAAATTGTGAGTGGAATACTTACATGTGGGCAAGTGGGAAGTCTGACTGGTGTCCTGCGTGTCATATTGCTGTTGATATTTTTATAGTTTAAATGAAATCGTACAAGAGGTCAATCCGCACCTGTCAAAGATCCACTCAATCTGTCTAGACTTGACAAAATAGCCGGATGAAGAAAAAAAAAAAGAACACCTTGCTCTGAGACAAAGTCGGAGTAATTGATTACAGTAATCAATAACAGATCAATTACAAATATTTCACGCTGATTGGTCAATAGCCATGTTATACAGTCCCTGTCAAAAAATGGTAAGCATTATAAAAGAAGTATCTTACACTCAACCGCTGGGTTAAAACAACCCATTTGCTGGGTTAAAACAACCCAATCACTGGGTTAGTCCATTTTCAACCCAGCATTTTTTAGAGTATATTCTCACCAGGGCTGCATTTATTTAATCAAAACTACAGTAAAACAATAATATTGTGAAATATTTTTTACAAATTAAAACTAATTGAACATATTTAAAATGTAATTTATTCCTATGATGGCAAAGCTGAATTTTCAGCAAAATTACTACAGATCCTTCTGAAATCATTCTAATATGCTGATTTGGTGCTCAAACATTTCTTCTTCTTCTTCTTCGTCTTCTTCTTCTTCTTCTCTTCTTCTTCTTCTTCTTCTTCTTCTTCTTCTTCTTCTTCTTCTTCTTCTTCTTCTTCTTCTTGGAAATGTAGGAAACATTTGTGCTTCTTAAAATGCTTGTGGAAATGGTGATTTTTTTCAGGATTCTTTAATGAATAGAAAGTTAAATGAACAGTATTTATTTGCATATATTAAATGTATTTATTACATTTATTAAAGCATTTATTAAATATAAATCTTTTATAAATATCTTAACTGGCACTTTTGATCAATTTAATGCACCCTGATGAATAAAAGTATTCATTTATTTATTTTTCTTACCACTAATGTTTGAATGGTATCATTGTTTCCACAAAAATGTTAAGCTGCAAAAACTGCACAAAATTCAGCTTTGCCATCCCAGGAATAATTTTTATTTTTGAAAATGTATTTATTATTTTTATATATATATACAATTGTAATAATATTTTACAATATCATTGTTTTTACTGTATTTGTGATTTAATAAATGCAGCCTTGGTGAGCATAGAGAATTCTCCAAACTTTTGACAGGTACTGTATTTATTTATATAATATATATATATATATATATATATATATATATATATATATATATATATATATATATATATATATATATATATATATATATATATATATATATATATATATATATATATGTTGAATTATGTGTGTATGTGAATTTAGTATATAAAACACGGCTATTGCATCACAGACTGGAGCCATTTGCTTTTTTGCAACTTTTTGTCTTTTAATTTATAAAGCCATATTTATTTTTCTTTTAGACAGATTAATATCAGAGGGCTGCCCATTTAAAAAGAAAAAAAAAAGTTGACTGATTAAATATGTGTGGGTTTGTGAAAGAGAGAGAGAGAAGCAGACGAGAAAAATAGCATCAGTAGAGTCAATGAAATATTAAAGCCCTCTAATGAAAAATAGGAGGTTTGCTTTTTCCTTTTACACGTTCAAATGTATTTTTAATTTATAGTTTTAAATTACAGCCATTTTATTTCTAGCTGAGGAGCATCAAGCAAAAAGGATGGTTTAAAATTTTAATGAATAAACAATGTCCTTTCGCTGAAATGTTACATGGGTCTTTGAACAATGCACCAGCAGCAATTAATCAATACGAGAAGAAAATTACATTTCATATTTAACAGAATATGAACTCTAGCTTAATAAATGATATCTTCTTTTAATTTAATTGGCGTCAGCTCAGATCTAGCAGATTGCTAATAAAATTCAGGATTTCCATATTTAATGATGCATGCTTTTCGTGCTAAATTTTACAGGGGAAATGTTGTCTTTAATGAACCTTAGAGACAATCCTAATAGACATTGTCTTTAACAAATGTAACTTCCCTTACATTAAAGGTCCTTTGGTTGATTCTGCTGATTTAAACACATTTAGCCAGTTATGGGGGACCAGAGAATTATGATGTTCTTCCCACTGTTTTTGTTTGCTGTATTACTGCGGCATTATCCATTATTCAGAGTAGCGAAAAAAAAAAAAAAAAGGGTCTTGCGATCTACTTTTCCCTCTCCTCGGTTGGGTTAAAATGCACGGTTCATTTTGGAGGAGTCTGCAGTGAAAATGGGAATAAATGGATGTCAATTTCCATTTTAAATTGGTAACCAATGACCCATGGAGGAAGCCCTTTCCACCACAGACAGACAGAATAACTCGAATTAGAAGCGCCTGACATTTCAGTTAATTGCTGTGAGTGTGGCCGGCTTCTGCAGTCACCTCCAAACCAGGTTCAATTAAGTCCTCACCTTTACAGCCGAGTGTTTGGAGGGGAGGAGAAACGGAAGACAGTGAGGAAGAATGATGCTCAGACTGAGGGTACTGACAACTCGGGTTTCTTACACAATGAAGTCTCAATAGTTGTTATGAAGTGTGAATCTTGTTTTATTTTGGCAGAGGGTTGATTCTGGGTGGGGATCAAAATGGATGTCACTGATATTTGCAGCCTTTTTAATCACATCTTAATAGTTTTGACAGCGTATTTCAGACACGACAACCTTCATCACAGTTCTCAAAATTCCAACATGGGTGAAGTTGAACACTATCTGCAAATGGTACTGTGATGGTTCCCTGGTTCAAGCTGCAGTAATGCAGAAGTTTTCTACCATGTGACAAATCACATTGTAAAGATCTGCACCATCTATTCTGCTTAGTAAGCATTTGCACTGCTTTTTATGTTGGTCTATTATAAAAAAAAAAAAAAAAAAAAATTATTGGTGTGTTCACTCTGGGCACGTTTGGTTGTGTGTAATATAGCTGTTTGTGAACGTAAACGTTCTGCAAAGTTGCACGATAAAGTCTCCCAAAAGAAAGAATTGACTCTGAAACACCTAAACGAGTCATTTGTAATTTGAATCCCACTGCGTGGTGGATGGTTGTGTCACTAGAAAACACATCTGCATAATGCCAGGTTGTAGGCATGTAGGTTGTCCACCCTCAAACATCATTTTACTGACGACTGCTTTTCAAATATCAGAGTTCAACGCGGGATTCGCAAAATGCTTGCTCTTGAAAGATGGGTCAGTACCCATTTTATTTGGACCAGCTTGCTCCTCAGAATCCCAACATGCAAGTATGAATAATTATTGATGTATATATTTTCCACCAGGTGTTCAAAGTACGTAGTTTTGTGTTTTATATTGTGTAAGTTTCTGGCTAACTCATGTTATTACCGTCTTACTGAAATATTTCTGCTAAGCAGCTGTGGACCACTATTACCTAAAACTGTGTCTATTAATGCAGACTGGCTGTCGTTCTTACTTCTTTGAGTAAAGATAAAGGATGGAGCAAGATTTGTTTTACAAATGTTTATGCTACATAAGTTATTCATATTAGTGCTGGGCTAATGTATGCACCATTATACAGTTCCCACATGTGCACTGCAATAAATTAGAAATATCCACATGGGTTTGTTGATGGACATACTCTTGTTAATGCTGATGGTGAGGAATTACAGTTGCAACATCTCATAATGTAGAGCTGAGTAGCTCGCGGAAAGGACGGATTTAGAGAGACTGATTCATCCATCGAGTCGTTTGAGAATCATTGAAAAATGTGGTGATGTGCAATGTATATTATGAGAAAATTTTTTTTTGATCTTTGATGCTTGTAAACCTCTCAAAGGTGACCTCCAAAACAAAATTAGGAGCCTTAATTGCATATAGGGGCACTTTAAAACTAACTCCGGTGCGATTGCTCTTTTAGCGTGGTTCATTTGACTAAGTGGGAACACTGCTACGCAAACCCTGGTGCGCACCAAACAAGTGGACCAAGACCGCTGAAAAGATGGGTCTGGGTCCTCTTCCAAGTGAACTCTGGTGCGGTTCGAATTAAATATGAATGCAACACGGACCAAAGACATGCAAACAGTTTGACACATGTCAGTTTGACGGCTTAGGTTTGAAAATGCTTAACCACTCCCCTCCACTCCCCTGCCCTCTGTTCAATATTCCATTTCACTTGGAAATACGTCACAGCACTGAAGAAAACTCAGTTGCTACTTATGGTTCACTGGGACTTTAAGGGGGGTGATTGTAACGGACGTAGGCCAGTAAGAGCTGTGTGTGTAAATCTTTACAGAAATCTTTACTTTTCACTTTACAGAAAATGGCGCCATCGTATTTGGTCGCCGTTCAGGTCGCTCCGCGAAGACTGTGCTTTTATTTACTATTTTACTTTCTTTTACTCTCAGTTTTTACAAACTTATCATCTGCATTGATCTGCTATGACAGCAAAACTCTTTTGGACATTGGTTACCTCTACACTGGACTGCTTCAGGACACTTTCACCGATCCCCTGTGGCCATCTGAGATTCTTCGCAACGCCGAGTTGAACAATGGACAGACGAGTCAACGGTGAAGAATCAAGAAACACCGTGGGAAACGCGCTGGTATCCGTAACAGACTGAGAAAAAGGGCATTCAGCCCTCCTCTCCCGAGCATTCTTCTAGCAAATGTTCAATCCTTGGATAATAAGATGGACGATCTTAGAGCCAGGATAAGTTTTCAACGGGACATGAGAGACTGTAATATCTATTGTTTGTCCGAAACATGGCTCACGCCCGCGGTCCCGGACACAGCTGTGACGCCGTCGGAGAACTTCTCTGTTTTTCGGATGGACAGAACAGCCGAGGCCGGTAAATCCAAAGGCGGTGGAGTATGCTTCATGATCAACAAGAAATGGTGCGATCCCAGGAACATCACCATTCTCTCGCGGTCCTGCTCGCCTCATCTGGAACATTTAACAATCATTTGCCGCCCATTCTATCTGCCGAGGGAGTTTTCTGCCCACCGCAGGCAGACACAGCGCTGGCTTTATCTGGCCTTCATGATGTTGCCAGCGGCATCATAAACAAACATCCCGACGCGGCGTTCATTGTCGCGGGCGATTTTAACAAAGCAAACCTAAAGAAAGTCCTGCCAAACTTTCATCAGCACGTCTCCTGCCCCACACGAGGAGCAAACACACTGGATCATTGCTACACCCCGTTTAAGAACGCCTATAAAGCGCGGTCACTTCCAGCGTTTGGCAAATCGGATCATGCCGCCATTTTCCTCACTCCCGAATACAAACAAAAGCTCCTCCAGGAACCCCAGGTGAGGCGGGAAGTTAAGCGTTGGTCGCCCCACTCAGAGACCGCGCTTCAGGCAGCTCTGGATGATGTTGACTGGGACATGTTCCGAGCGAGTTCAGCCGACGTAAAACGAGTTCACAGATGTGGCACTTTGCTTCATCAACACGCTTACAGAGCAAGCCACGCAAACAATAACAATAACGTCCTTCTCAAATCAGAAACCGTGGGTGGACAATTCAATCCGCGCGGCAGTGAACGCACGCACTGCTGCTTACAACGCCGGTCTCCATTCAGGGAATATGACTGAATACAGAACGTCCTGTTATGCTCTGCGGCGTGCAGTTAAAGCTGCAAAGCTCCGATATAAAGACCGAGTGGAGTCTCATTTCCAACTCAACGACTCGCGGCGCATGTGGCACGGTCTGAGGTCCATCTGCTCCTTTGGAACTAAATCCTCTGCAGAGGTGAACGCTGACCCGTTGCTCGTGAACGAGTTAAACTCTTTCTACGCTCGCTTTGACTGTAACCGCGGCAACGCGACTCCGCCAAGTGGCGCGTTAGAGGAAATTACTCAGAGCAGTAACAACCACGTGATCTCTGTCTCAGAGGATGAAGTTCGGAGAGCACTCAAGCGTGTGGACGTCAGGAAAGCTGCCGGGCCAGATGGTATTTCAGGTCGTGTTCTGCGGTCCTGTGCTGATCAGCTCGCCGGGTTGTTTACATCTATCTTTAATGAGTCCTCGCTACATCTGTGGTCCCCACCTCCTTCAAAAAATCCACCATCATCCCTGTCCCTAAGAACAGTAAACCCTCTTGCCTAAATGACTATCGTCCAGTGGCTCTCACGTCTATAGTCATGAAGGTCTTTGAGAGACTCATTAAAAACACCATTTGCGCCTTCATTCCTGGCACTTTGGACCCTCTTCAGTTTGCCTATCGTCCCAATAGATCGACTGAAGATGCCATCTCTCATGTCCTCCACTCCTCCTCACTCACATCGACAGCAAAAAAGTGGGAACTACGTAAGGCTGCTATTTATTGACTATAGCTCAGCCTTTAACACCATAGTTCCCACCAAGCTAACCTCCAAACTCCTGGATCTCGGCCTGAATCCTTCTCTCTGCCACTGGATTGAGGACTTCCTCACTGGCAGGCCTCAGGTGGTGAGAATAGGCCAGTCCACCTCCACCTCCATCACCCTGAGTGTGGGAGCTCCACAGGGCTGTGTCCTGAGTCCCCTGCTCTACTCTTTCTACACGCATGACTGTTTGTCCACACACAGCTCCACCTCTATCATCAAATTTGCTGATGATACTGTTGTCCTGGGCCTCATTTCCAACAACAATGAGACGGCATACTTGGACGAGGTGGAGCATCTAACATCATGGTGCCAGGACAACTGTCTCTCTCTGAATGTTGGCAAGACCAAAGAAATGATTGTGGACTTCAGGAAGAGACAGCAACGGACATACCCCCTCATGATCAGCGGGTCACCAGTAGAGAGAGTGAGCAGCTTCAAGTACCTGGGAGTAAACATCTCCGAGGACCTGACCTGGACTGCTCACATTCAGACACAGGTGAAAAAGCCAGGCAAAGACTGTACCACCTGCGCCAGCTGAGGAAATTCAGGGTTTCACCAGCTATCCTGAAAACTTTCTATTTAGGGGCGATAGAAAGTGTATTAACTCAGTGCATCACAGCATGGTATGGGAACAGCACCAGTCATGACCGCAAAGCCCTGCAAAGAGTCGTGCGCTTATCCGGCGTATCTCAGGGTCAGCTCTCCCGTCTCTGCAGGACGCCTACACCAAACGCTGCAAAGGTAGCGCTACCAAGATCATCAAGGACTCTAATCACCCTGCAAACCCTCATTTCACTCTGCTGCCATCTGGTAAGCGCTTCCAAGCCTGATGGCCAAAACTGAGAGACTCAGGAGGAGCTTCTTCCCCAGGCCATCAGACTCCTGAACTTAACATCACGTGACTTCACTTCAGGATAAACATCGATACACTGTCATTGCACTGCACTTTCTGTTCTCGTTGTTACTGTGTAACAACCTGTTATAAACCTGTTTGCACATTATACTCTTTATACATTTGTTAACCACATATTTATAAGTCTACAGTTTACTCACTGCACAGTCTACTTCAATTATTTTATTCCACTTTATCCTTATTTTTTACTTTTTTTTCCTCTTGACTTGATTATTTATAATTCTACAGATATAGACATATATATATATATATATATATAGTACTTTTTTTTTAATCCTATTTCTATATAATTTCCTCCTTGTGTTTTTAACCGTGAATTTGCACTGTCCATGGAGCGGACCTGTTTACATTTCACTGCCGGTTGTATATTCTGTATATAACTGTGTATGTGACAAATAAAACTCTTGAATCTTGAATCTTGAAATCTCACACCCCTGGACTCAAGAGGCACGCTAGAGGCTGCGGTCTTTAATGTCCTTGTTAGGGCACCCGCTTCCCACGCTGGAAACCCCGGTCGAATCCCGCAGGTCAAGTAGGAGGTTACACTGCAACCTTGTTTCCTTTCCTCACTTCCTTTCCTCCCATCTTAGCTCCACCCCCTTAGGATGCAAGGGAAGGATCCTTACTTATGTCTTCTCAGGAAGCTTCCATGTTCCTCGTTCATAGTCGTGATGTTGCCCATCACAGTTCAGTACAGGCATCAGAACCTTGTCTCCTTGCAGCAGATCTTCATATGTGTGCGATATGGAGGGAATCCTGCCACTGTTTTGACTCCTTTACACATTTTATAAGCTCTTTATGAGTTCTTAGTTCCACCATCATAAGTACACACATACAGTGAGCGCATTTAGCTTAACACACAGCATTGTTTTGGATGTTCCGTCGCAAAATATACCTCATAAAATCCTATTCTTTTGTATATTTACACTCACCTAAAGGATTATTAGGAACACCATACTAATACTGTGTTTGACCCCCTTTCGCCTTCAGAACTGCCTTAATTCTACGTGGCATTGATTCAACAAGGTGCTGAAAGCATTGTTTAGAAATGTTGGCCCATATTGATAGGATAGCATCTTGCAGTTGATGGAGATTTGTGGGATGGACATCCAGGGCACGAAGCTCCTGTTCCACCACATCCCAAAGATGCTCTATTGGGTTGAGATCTGGTGACTGTGGGGGCCATTTTAGTACAGTGAACTCATTGTCATGTTCAAGAAACCAATTTGAAATGATTCGAACAATGCTCAGGTAGGCCATGGCATTTAAACGATGCCCAATTGGCACTAAGAGGCCTAAAGTGTGCCAAGAAAACATCCCCCACACCATTACACCACCACCACCAGCCTGCACAGTGGTAACAAGGCATGATGGATCCATGTTCTCATTCTGTTTATGCCAAATTCTGACTCTACCATCTGAATGTCTCAACAGAAATCGAGACTCATCAGACCAGGCAACATTTTTCTTCAACTGTCCAATTTTGGTGAGCTTGTGCAAATTGCAGCCTCTTTTTCCTATTTGTAGTGGAGATGAATGGTACCTGGTGGGGTCTTCTGCTGTTGTAGCCCATCCGCCTCAAGGTTGTGCGTGTTGTGGCTTCACAAATGCATTGCTGCATACCTCGGTTGTAACGAGTGGTTATTTCAGTCAAAGTTGCTCTTCTATCAGCTTGAATCACTCGGCCCATTCTCCTCTGACCTCTAGCATCAACAAGGCATTTTCGCCCACAGGACTGCCGCATACTGGATGTTTTTCCCTTTTCACACCATTCTTTGTAAACCCTAGAAATGGTTGTGCGTGAAAATCCCAGTAACTGAGCAGATTGTGAAATACTCAGACTGGCCCGTCTGGCACCAACAACCATGCCACGCTCAAAATTGCTTAAATCACCTTTCTTGTTCAATTTCTCATTAATGCAATTATCTAATCAACCAATCACATGGATTGCTTCAATGCATTTAGGGGTGTGGTCCTGGTCAAGACAATCTCCTGAACTCCAAACTGAATGTCAGAATGGGAAAGTGTTCCTAATAATCCTTTAGGTGAGTGTATGTTCGGTGTTAAAAGTGACAGTATGTACGCTAAGCGAACCAGGACTAAATGTATCATTTTATTTTTTGGTCCAAACCAAAAGAACCAAGAGAACTGAATTGCAAGAGTGAACATATTCTTTGATATAGTCACATTGTAAATTATAAATTCAAAATGATGAGAAATGAAATTGCTAAATATACAATCAAACTGTGACATCTAAAATCACAAATGGTAGATATAAACTCGCACTTACAAGAAATAATGTTGCAATTACCCTTTTTTACTCTTGAGGCAGAAACAAGTTTCCATAATAATCAGCTTTCAGTCAGGATAAAAACACATTTTTTTCCCTTTAAATGAGCGCAAACAGACACACACACCCTCTCTTAGCAGTCAAACCCCTCTCAGCGCCCACATTACATTAATATACAAAAACACCAACGCAACAAATGAGGCTATTGAAGGCCCACATTGGCAGGTAAATCATTCTAGTAGGATCAGAGGGGGAATTGTTTAAATTGGCTTTCATTATTCAAGGTCTGTGTATGATTTGCGCTGCCCCTCTAATTACTAGAGGTACTGACCACCGGGAGCAGTTGACTGAGGCAATGCTAAATAGGTTTACCTGCAACAAGATTTGAAGGTCAAACTGTTTATCGCTGTGCCTCTCTCCTGGCCATCCAAGGAAAAATGGAAAGATGACAATAACTTGAATCTAGGCTGATATTTGCAGATGGTTTGACAAGCTGTTGAAACAGTAGAACAGAAAACAGTTTATGATGATGTAGGTGGTATAATGATCAAAAAGAGTGTGTAATTTCTCATGGCATAATGATTAGTCCAGTGTCTTCCAGACATTTCTTCCTTTTGAACCAGTTCTTTTTCTGCTTGCAAAGCCAATCAGGTCATTAGTCAGAACAGAAAGTGCTGTAAAACTACTGGTCTATAGCTGGTCTAAGTAAGCACTGCATTAGGTTAAAAGTGACACTTTAACTGCAGTGCATGACCTTACTCTGGGCTTGATAATGGTTACTTTTTTTTGTCAGCTAATGCTTGGATTTTTCTGGGAAAAGTCAGTATTTGAACTGCACTGTTGCTCTATTATCTGGTGTGCATATTTTACCATTGATTTAGGGTAAGAAGATATGTTATTATGGCCATTTTGGTCCATTTACTACTTAAACTAACCAAACCGAATTCACTAAACAAACTCGCTACTTATAAGTGAGGTTAGCTTACTTGCTAACCACCCACAATCCAGTTTAACAACACACTATGCTGGCATCGCACATCATACTAATTTCTTTATTAGGTAGTTAGGGAGCTAGTTTCAGGTATGTTTGTTCTTTTTTGCGATTTGCCCTATTCACTTTATTTTTATTTCCTGTGAATGTGACCTTTATTTACCGCTATAGGTAAATAACAAGAAGAAACAAAGTGCAATAAATGGTGAAACTATTGGTTAAATTTATTAATTTGATTATCCATTTTGTTCTCCCACCCAGAGAGAGCCCACCCACACGCTCTTCTGACTGGCTGTGATTTTTGATTGATATTGTCATGTCTGTTGTGGACAGACAAATTGCTTGTCGCTGGAATCTTACCCACACTGCGGGCTTCATTTATAAAACATGTGTATGCACAGATTTGAACTTAGAGTGTGCGTACACTAAAATCCCCACCAACGTTCATATTTATTTTAAAAAATGCCTTTGATGTGGAAAAGTGCTTGGCGTCATGCTCTAAGCAGACATATGCACTTTTCCTAATGTCAGCGAGTCAACTGAAGGTATTTGAAAATCTAAGCAATTCTTGCCACTCTTACCATTCTCAAGTAAAGGATTTGGATGTTGACTGGTGATCTTTTAGATGTTAATTACATTAATTAGGTGGTGTTTACAAGGTGGAGCTCTGAAACCAATCAGCTGTGCACAATTTCAAGATCATTTGCGATTTATAGATTACACATTTTTAAGAGAGGCGTATGCACATATTTGTGTGTGTGTGCGTGTGTCTGTGTGACATAGACTGTAAAAAAATATGTGACGTCACCCATAGGATTCTGAAGAGCATTTCTGAAGCCTAAAGCTGACCGTTGCCATCTTGGCAGCGCATCACTGCGCGTCACTTCCGGATAACTGAAAATGGGCAAAGAGGTGGGAAGTGGGTGGAGCTGAGGTGCCTGGTTGCTGAAACCATGCCCACCTAGCTCAGCCATAGTGGCAAGCCAATCAAGTGGCCACGCCCTTAATTATGCAGAACTTTAAGGCTTAATATAATTTAAAGGGATGAGTTATAAAAAAAAATCACCTCCTCACAGTTGTCATATATATATTTTTCTGCTGTAAAGTTGGGCATTTTAACATGGGGGAGATACAGATTTGACTCCCTTTTGGAGCCTGTTTCTAGCAGCCAGTCGATGAATTGCAAAAGTCACTTCCATGTTGGGTTCAAGGGAGACCGTGCGAGGTTGCCGTTTGGTGTGTGTAAGTTCGTTCTCTGAATCACAAGTAAGCACATTGGAGGAATGATCGTAAGATCAAATGTAGGACGGTTTCTACGCAAAATTTTATGAACGAGGCTCTGCATCTGCTTATGACACGTCGTAAGAGTGTAAAATGGATGCGCTTGCTCTTATGCTAAAAATAAGGAAGATAGTTTGATATTGCAGGATCTGTGATGTCACACATGTAAATACATTTGCACATGACTGTCTCCAGTGCAACACATCGACTGACCATCTGCCCACTGGCATTCAGTCACTAAACCTATATTGCCTATATATTTTGCCTACATTGGACGTAAGCGTCACGTCGCACCAAAAGAAAATAGGGTAACACTTTATTTCGATGGTCCCTTTTGAAGATTCTGTTGACTGTAAGTAACTTTGCAACTACATGTCAACTAACTGTCATTAGAGTATTAGTAGACTGTCTGCTTAATATCTGCTAACTCTTTATTGTGATGGTCCTCCAACAGACATTCTACTGACTAAGTAATATCCTCTTATTCTAATCCTAACCCTACCAGTCTACTAATATTCTACTAACACTTTAATGAGAGTTAGTAGACATGTAGGTGCAACATTACTTATAGTCAGCAGAATGGGACCAGAAAGTCGAAAATAGAACCCATTATAATCACTGATGCTGTCTACACTGAATACAGTATACAGATGCGCGTTCACACGCGTGACACATAACCTATGTAATGTGTACCAACCACAAGGCCTCATCACAACTGCCACTATTATTATTATTATTATTGTTATTTGAAGAGCTGCATGTGTTCCATTTTTCAGCCTTTTCCTTGTGTTTTAAATAGACTGAGCCTTTATCCATTCTCTACAATGCCGGGCTTCCATAGAAAGCTCAAGCTTGACTCATTGTCTACAGATTACATCCTGTTTATGTTTAAAAAAAGCGGATTTTGGCTGGAGTGTGCGAATTCACAAACAGGCCAATTAAAGGAAGCTATTAATTTAGTTGCATTTGTCAAAGGGCTCAGGCAACAATTAGTACTATTAATGCAATCTTGTCACATGTCGCCATGCCACATGGAATAGCTTCTCACAAGCTGTTCCATGGATCCCTATCAAACCAAATAATTCATTTGGCCCCAGCAGCCCTCGCTATGATAAAATCCCTCTCTTTCTCTTTGACAGAGAACAAGCCTGCGGGGGGAACCATGCTTTCTATGAGGGGACTGTCAATTCTTCTTAGAAGCTCTGTCATGCGCATGTGTGGTTTGCATAGACATGTACTAATGCATTTAAGATATTGGCGTATGATTGTCTAAGTAATGTGACACAAGCACTTACGCGTTAGCAAAATGGGGTGTTGTGTTTAGTTCGGCGTGTGCTTGATTTGATACATGCGCGTTGGAGGAGAATAAATCTCTCACTTTGTTGAAACTGGCATGAAGAGGTATTCATGCAAATGAACAAGACCTTGTTTTTTTGAGGAGCATGGATACAGATGTGTGTGCATATAACAGAAGTACAGTTGTTTACATATAAAATATAAAAAAAATACATGCTTGTGCTAATTTATGCATGCAAATCAATGTAATGACTTTAATGAATTACAAATCTGGTTACAGTATATTGTCATTATTATTATTAGCGTCATCACATCAAGAGCAATAAAAACAAAGAAATGTCATGAAAGGAAAACAGTTTATTCATGTTTGAAATTACACATAACTACCACAAGGAAGACTTTTCAGTCCAGGGTGTAGTCTGGTTAGAAAGAAACACGAAACATCTTTAATACATTAGAACCACTGCCACAAATAAATTTTGTATGACTTTTTTATCAGTTTCAGAATCACATACGATACAAAAAAAGAGAAAGAAAGTCAGAACCCTGTCACACAGGGTTTGAAATGTACAATTCTGAATACTGAAACCTCTATGCATTACAGGTTTTCTTTTTTTTTTTAATCATGGGTTTTTATTTATTAATTTTTATTTATTTTTTGCATGAATTAGTAACAAGATGAGCAACATTCAAAATGTTCTTCAGTATTTACAACAGTTTTACTGTTTGGTGTTAATTTTATGATCGTATTTCCCCTCCCTGTTCCTTCCCCGAGATCCGGCACAAAATTCCCCTCCAACAGCCACTGTACTCTCCATACTCTCCGTGTTATTCGTATTATTAATATTATGGTTCTTTTTTTCGTTTTTTCTTTTAAAAGTTGCAACAAAGCAACTTAGTTTTCTTAGAAGGTTAAAATATACATTAGATTACATAAAGAGCGAGAGACAGAGAGAGCTAATTTCTTACAAGATGGAACCGATCCAAACTAACAAAAGTAAAAAAAAATGTATTTAAAAAAGACAAAAAAAAGAATGACAGAAAGTAATAGACAAAAACGGTGGTTGTGATTTTGTTGAGAGGTAGTCAGTGAGAGCACTATAAGCTAAAGAAATGTTTTAAATCTATTGGTTTTCTATGAGTTTCAATGAGGTAATAAAGCTGAGTATTTATTTGTGAGATGTATAAATACTCTCAAGCTATGTCATATACAAGAATGTTTCTGAATGGAAAATTGCCAGAAAAGCATCCAACAAGATGACCCATATTTCCTTTTTATGTCTTCTACACTTTTTTCAATAATTGCAGTGGACTGAATATTGGTTACGTTTTGTGTTTTTAAAAAAAGACATAAATTGCCAGGCATTTAAAAATCACACCCCCCAAAATGGAGTGGATTGCCTTTCGTACGTGGTACTGTTTAGGTCATTGCTAGGTGTGACATTAATAAAATAAAAAAATATAAAAAAAATCAGCAATGAATTCCCCAAGCTGCCTTCTATAGCATTTAGCCCTGTTAAATGCATCGGTTAGCATCATATGAATATACCTTTGTAAGTATCAGTTGTATTCCTGGACTAAAGCTTTGCCGACAGTCAGTTAGAACAATGGAGAGGGGTTATGAACTCAAAAAAAAAGAAAAAAAAAAAGAAAAACAGTTTGAGTTTGTACACTTCAAATGATAAAAGAAACATATTGGTTTAATATGACTGGAGGAGAGATTGTTAGTAAAAACTGCAGTGGACTGATGTTACGGCTAAGAAATGTCCAGCTTCCAAAACACTGTGGAAAAGTACTGTGGATGATTCCATGAGGATGTTTCTGGATTAGCTGTGAGAGTTTATTCTGTCTCTGATTGGTCAGTCTGTGGTTTTGTAGTTCTGTGATTGGTTATCCACAGCTTGAGAAGGGGCCGTGTCAATGAGGAGATCAGTTCGAGGTATCAGAGTGCACACTACCAGGGCCTTCTGTAGGGGAGATCACAGAGGATGGAGTCGTAGCATCCTGCCATCCCCCATTACCCTAAAAACAAAAAAATACAAAAAATTTTATTAACAGTGTTGGGGGTAACGCATTACTCAAGTTACATAATCAGATTACTTTTTTCAAGTAACAAGTAAAGTAACATATTACTTTTAAATTTACAACAAGTTACTTTTTCAAATAAGTAACTCAAGTTGCTTTGCTTTCCCATTTATTGACTGACACCTCTGTCCCCACATTGAGAGAAATCGGGAGTAAGTGCAGAGGCGTTGTGTGCAGTGTGTAAACATGATGGTTACTGAAGTTCTGGACTAAATGTGAGCATGCATTTACTCATCTCATTAGCACAAAAGCAGATACAGTATTCCTCAAAATGAACAAAAGAGTGAAATGCCAACTGCAGAAATATGTTAACACAATTATACTTTATGTAATTGATCTCACTGTCTCAATGTCTTCGCTGCTGAACTTTGATGATCCAATTTAGCCATACTAATTCATCAAAAATGATGAATCTTTTTATTATTATTATTATTATTATTATTATTATTATTTCTTAAGTAAGAGTGTTGAATATTCTTCTACAGTGTCATGTCAGTTTTGGTGTGAAAGAGCCTTTACTTTTGCAAAAATCAGAACAAGCAATCCCAGCCCAAGTAAGAAAAAGTAACTCAAAAGGAACGTAATGCATTACTTTCCATAAAAAGTAACACAATTAGTGTTAAAAAGTCTGTCATTAAAGGGGCAATGTGTGACATTTGACCTACTGACAAAAATGCAATATAATATACATAACTATGTTTTCAGTGGTATATAAAGACCTTACATAATGAAGCGTTATGTTTTTATTACCTTAGAACGAGCCATTTCTATCTACATACACCGCAGGTCTCCTTACAGCGCCGCCATGTTTCTACAGTAGCCCTAAACGGACAAACTTCTCTATAGAGCGCTAGACACTCTCTGCTGTCTCAGATGATGACATTTTTGTCCTGTGTCGGCCACCGTAGCTTCTCTATGTGCTTTGAAAGGGAGGAGTGAGTGGTGAGCAATTGCAATTCACAACCTCACCACTAAATGCCGCTAAAATTTACACACTGCACCTTTAACGTTAATCAAATAATTTATAATTTATGCAGTTAAGAAAGTATGATAACTTTATTAAATTTCTGCATATGTCTAACAGGTAGGAAGCCACAGGTAAATATGGCATTTATTATAATGGGTTTATGTGAAGATTGTTTTAAGTTCACTGAAATTAAAAGTTGCTTTTAAAACCTAATAAATGTTGAAATTGATAGCTTTCAATTATACTGTAATGTTGAATGTCTATCATTAATGTTTTTAAAAGATATATATATATATATATATATATATATATTAGACATTAGTAGTAGTATTAGGATCAGTGATACACTGGCCTTTATTCATAAAAAGATACCATTACAACAAATATTTAAAATATACTTTATGTCTTTAAGTTGTTTCTACATTAATTTGGAGAGTAACTGTGGAATTATTACAATATGAAAATATTAAAAACTGTTTTGATTACAGAAAAAATGTGTGATTAATTAGCTAAAAACAGACAGCACTAATATATATATATATATATATATATATATATATATATATATATATATATATATATATATATATATATATATATATATATATATATATATATATATATATATATATAAATCTATCTATATATGTACACTCACCTAAAGGATTATTAGGAACACCATACTAATACTGTGTTTGACCCCCTTTCGCTCTTCAGAACTGCCTTAATTCTACGTGACATTGATTCAACAAGGTGCTGAAAGCATTCTTTAGAAATGTTGGCCCATATTGATAGGATAGCATCTTGCAGTTGATGGAGATTTGTGGGATGCACATCCAGGGCACGAAGCTCCCGTTCCACCACATCCCAAAGATGCTCTATTGGGTTGAGATCTGGTGACTGTGGGGGCCATTTTAGTACAGTGAACTCATTGTCATGTTCAACCAATTTGAAATGATTCGAGCATTGTGACATGGTGCATTATCCTGCTGGAAGTAGCCATCAGAGAAAGGGTAGATGGTGGTCATAAAGGGATGGACATGGTCAGAAACTATGCTCAGGTAGGCCGTGGCATTTAAACGATGCCCAATTGGCACTAAGGGGCCTAAAGTGTGCCAAGAAAACATCCCCCACACCATTACACCACCACCAGAAGCCTGCACAGTGGTAACAAGGCATGATGGAGCCATGTTCTCATTCTGTTTACGCCAAATTCTGACTCTACCATCTGAATGTCTCAACAGAAATCGAGACTCATCAGACCAGGCAACATTTTTCCAGTCTTCAACTGTCCAATTTTGCTGAGCTCGTGCAAATTGTGGCCTCTTTTTCCTATTTGTAGTGGAGATGAGTGGTACCCGGTGGAGTCTTCTGCTGTTGTAGCCCATCTGCCTCAAGGTTGTGCGTGTTGTGGCTTCACAAATGGTTTGCTGCATACCTCGGTTGTAACGAGTGTTTATTTCAGTCAAAGTTGCTCTTCTATCAGCTTGAATCAGTCGGCCCATTCTCCTCTGACCTCTAGCATCAACAAGGCATTTTTACCACAGGACTGCCGCATACTGGATGTTTTTCCCTTTTCACACCATTCTTTGTAAACCCTAGAAATGGTTGTGAGTGAAAATCCCAGTAACTGAGCAGATTGTGAAATACTCAGACCGGCCCGTCTGGCACCAACAACCATGCCACGCTCAAAATTGCTTAAATCACCTTTCTTTCCCATTCTGACATTCAGTTTGGAGTTCAGGAGATTGTCTTGACCAGGACCACACCCTAAATGCATTGAAGCAACTGCCATGTGATTGGTTGATTAGATAATTGCATTAATGAGAAATTTAAGAGGTGTTCCTAATAATCCTTTAGGTGAGTGTATATATATATATATATATATATATATATATATATATATATATATATATATATATATATATATATATATATATATATATATATATATATATATATATATATATATATATATATATATATATATATATATATATATATATATATATATATATATATATATATATATATATATATATATATATATATATATATATATATATATATATATATATATATATATATATATATGCTGCTATGTTTTTTTAAATGCTAATTAAATCACACATTGTTTTCTGTAATCAAAACAGTTTTTAACATTTTCATATTGTAATAATTCCATTTTTTTTTTTTTTTTTTTTTACTGAAAAAAAAAAATACAATTATATAAATTTCCAGTATTCATAAAATGAAGTGCGGGTGTGTTTGTTTGTCTGTTTGCAGTGAAGTGTGTGTCCTAATACTGGTTTGTACGTGCGAAGCATGCATACATATGCATACTAATGTGTTAAGAAATTAATAAGAGAGAGTGTCTCCTCTGATCTACTGTCTGACATGCTGACGGCCATCTTGCCACGTTAAACCCACATCGGCTTCTCGCTCTCTTGGTCCCTGCTTCCCCCGCTCTCAGAAAACAAATTCGCATAAACGTTGTGGCCAATGGGAACGATTGCTGAAATCAATGTCTAATCAGATTTCAGCGGTGGGCCGACAGCTTGTCGCTCCATATTTTTATGTCAGTCAAGGGGAGGGAGGCCGGGGCAGGGAGGGGGGAAGCTCGAAGGATGCTGAGTGGAAGTGACGGTGCAGGCCTTTCCTCCACCCTGCTCGCCTGAGTGCTCCTGACTCATTCGCCCGGCTCTCATGATATTATATTTAAAGATTAATATTAAAGAATATTTAAAAATAATAATAACCGTGGTGAATCATTGGCTTAATATAACTAATGAATAATAACAATAATGAACATGGTGAACCATTGTCTTAATATAGTAAATTATTATTTTTATTTTTTTTATTTAATGACATTTTGTTTAACTTTTTTACAACGACCGTTTGATGGAATTGTCACTTCAAGTAAAATCTGGATCCTGAAGCAAAACTAGAACTACTGCCGTATGTTAATTTGCTAATGAGGTGTTTGGTTATCAAAACAATCTGTCTGTGTTTCTATAAAAATCATGGGGAGATGTGTGTGACTCTGCATGGTGTGTGTGTGTGTGTGTGTGTGTGTGTGTGTGTGTGTGTGTGTGTGTGTGTGTGTGTGTGGGAATGTTCAGTTGCGGAATTAGGATTTTGCTGATTTCGAGTTCCTGGAACAGGTCAATAAATAGATTGTGCTGGTCTCCTATGGCCACAATGTCTGGATTGATGCTGAAACGCGACCGTTATGAGGAAGTCTGCTGTACCCTGATGACATGGATCACTCGCATTCAGCCTGACACACACGCGCGCACACACACACACACACACTTGTTGTAATGATAGAGTGACTTGAGCAGTGGACCAGAGTGAGAGAGTGTGAAAGTGTGGCGTTTGAGCCTGCGAGAGACTGACACTTCATCTGCACAGCTACAGGCCACAGAGGCCTCCAAACACACACACACACAGACACACAGCCGTCTCAGCATTAGCCACAGATACACTGCCACGTTTGGGCCTCACTGCTGTGAAAAATCAGGCATACGTTTTGACTTATGACATTTATCGTTGTGTGCTTTGCTAGAGTTAATTCATGCAAATGGAGCTCTAACAGTCATCAGAAAATACACATATGACAGCTATGCTCTATTAATTACCTCACTGCAAATTATTCCTCCATCTGATTGCATCTGTTTCTCAATAGAAAGTGATTTGTTTTGCTTTTGGAAAGCTCGTTTGTCTTTTTTTGATAATGTACAAGGACCATTTGGACCGATAAATAAGCTGTTTTGTATCAGGAATATATAATATTCTTTAAGACACATTTTACTGGCTCATTTGATAATATTACAAAGCCAGAAAAAGTTTATAAAAAAAGTTCCTATTTTATCAGCTCGGCAGCCACTAAGTATTGTCAGTCAGCACAGTTCTTTTTTAGATTGAGGCTAACACATCTAAGTTTATATTTTTATGAACAGATATAACATCTAAACCTGTGTTTAGCTCAAGGAAGATATATGTCTGTATTTCTCTCACTCTTCTCTCTCTCTCTCTCATCAAATAAATGAGTCTTTACTCTGATGGTTTCAGATTACGCAGTGCATGGTGGGGGAAAAAAACCACCATATCAAACCTCATCAAGGAAGATAAAATTCATGCCTGCAGACGGCTGCAGGCAATCATACTTTCATATTTCATCATGTTGATAAGGATATTGCAAATTCTTTGAAGCATTGCAAAACAGGCAAACAGAGGCAAGACGTGCTAGTAAAAGCCTTTTCATCTTACCACGTTATAGGTTACTGTAATAGGAACTGTTTACACAGGCAACAAACTGACTTAATATATTTCTGAATCTCATTTTCCTCACACCACTCCCAAATACCTGAGCCATTTGAGCTTTTACTGAGCAAAGCATTTATTTCTGCTTAAAAAAACTGCGAAATTCCCCTACTTTATGCATATTATGGGATAGATACTCCTGTCATCCTCTGAATCATCACTCTGTTTGTCGTGGAGTTTGGATTTATGGTGGTTTCTTGCTGTCTGACTCAGATCCTTCTAATTTATGTTATAATAACTAAATGTACTGCACATTACCGAGTTTAACAACAGCATGTCTTAGTAAATGCCATACTAAAAATTTTGTTGTTTATGTCTTCCAATCCATTGACTTAATTATGTTAAATAAACTATATCAAATTCTTAACAAAAGTAAATTTTAGTACCGTTTTTTTTTTAATAAATTAATATTTTATTTAGCAAGGATGACTTAAACTGAATTAATGAATTCTAAAAAAATATCCTGGTTTAATATATATATATATATATATATATATATATATATATATATATATATATTTTTTTATATATAAATATAACACATTTTTCTTAGATATATACATGCATGTGTGTGTGTATATATATATATATATATATATATATATATATATATATATATATATATATATATATATATATATATATAAATTATACACACACATACACACACACACACACACACATTATGTAAACTTTTATTTTGGATTTGATTAATCGCAATTAATCGTTTGACTATAGATATATAAACTTGAGTTATAGATAATCTCTATAATGAGTATAGAACTTTTTTTATTGCTTGATTCATGGCTGACTGGGACTGTACTTACATTCAAGCCATGTGGACTATACATGGGATTCCCCCCCAGGGCATCATTGTATCCTGCCGTCTGACTGATAACATGGCGCAGGGTATCCACCTGCAGAGGACACAACAGAAAGTCAAGCTTGTCAACATTCCGTGTTTCAGAAACACATGCAAACATCAACATCATGATGTATGGTGACAACAGACAAAGGCAATGGTGTTTAAACAAAAATGTTATGGCTTTGTGGTTTACTAAAATGATCATACTAAATGGAATATGCAGATAAATGAAGTTAGGGATACATATGCAACATTTAGGACAACATATGTTTCCCCTCTCTATTGCTGTCTGGCAATGATTACTCTATTTCCAGGCTTGAAACATAATAACAGAGAAAGAAGAAATGCAATCATTTCGATTTGGAATTTACTACAAAACACAATAGTATTCGCACATGACAACAGTTGGAGGAGAATGTGACAACACATTAACAGAGCATGAGCAGATATCAAGAATCTGATAAATGTTCAATACACATTAACTTCTCTATTTCTCTCTCCTTCAAATGGTGTCTTTTAACATGAGAATGAAATGAGCTTATGTGAACATGGAAAAATGGGATAACCATGATGAACAGGGGACAGAAAAGGATATAGAGGTTTGGAGGAAAGAACAGTACCATACAACCAATACCAACCCAAGAGCTCAAGTCAGAGCCAAATGCATTCACATCAACTACAATATGGGGTCTGTTCCAGGATCAATATACTAGCATACTGCTGTAAATAATGAGTGTCTATTCAGAAGGACCTCTTATGGGCTGTGATATGGTAATTTGGTTCGGGGGTCTAGACTGGAAATCTAAAATATCCATTCATGTCCAGACTACTTATTAATCTTCCATGACTATAATGAGACTAATTGTTGAGGCGGTTGATCAAATCTATATCACTGTCTATATGTTGAGGGGGAAGGGGGTTGAGTTTTTAATGTGGATGGTAGGCTAGCTGACAGGTCTGCTCTGGTTCACAGCCCCAGTTCCTGTGCGTAGCGCCTACCTGTGACTGCACATTGGCTCCAACTTGTGCCCCTTGGTAAGAATCCCCATTCAGATTCTGCATGCTCATGAACATGTCCCCCGAGTTTGGGAGGTTAAAAGAACCTGACGAACCTAGAAAGGAAAGATGTAAGGAGCTGAATAACGAGAGGATGAGAAAGAGAAAGAGAGGCTATCACAGACTCACACATACACACAATGCGTACGAGGACATACGCACACCACACGCCACGCTAGGAAGTGATGCCCAGAAAGCAAGCAACAAAAGGAAAGCAAAAGAAGCAAGGAAGAAATGAAAGGATAGGGATGGGGATGGTGGCTAAGTTGCAATACATCTCTACAAGGGCGCGTCGGGGTCACCAAAAATGCAAAAATCAAAGGGGAGGGGTGGGGGTCACAAAAACAACAGAGATGGTATATGGAATTGGAAGTCTAAGTTTTCCAAGGGGGTTTACACCTACACCTACTCTAATGGACTAGTTCATAAGGGGGATTATATGCCAATGACAAGAAGGACAATAAGAAGCTTATGGAAAAGGCCAGTACCAGTGAACATGTTGGTTAATAGAGTGTTTTTGTTCTCTGCAGAGTCCAGCTGAAATTCTTCATCTTTCATCTGGAATCCTGGGTGCAAGAAAAAGGGGACCCCTTAAAAATTGCTTACCCACAACTCCTCAGGGTCTAAGCTATGTCCATATCACAGTCAAATCTTCTGCTTATTATGTCTGAAGAGCATCAGTTTAAGATAGACACTGCATCATTCTGCTAATCAAATATTCATTATTATTCCATACTGTACATTTCTTTAAGAGCGTAACATGCTCCAAGCAAGAGATTTCCATAAATTCACAGCAGGGGCAACACTGTCACATTTATGGATAAGAAGGGAGAACAGTGGGTGAGGATTATCTCTTCTACACCCACCAACACCACCACCCTCCCACCCATCAATACTTCAAACATATTCAGCATGTGCAACCCGCTCACACAGTTTCTGCTTGACTTTGCTCGTCTCGTTCAGCATGTATAGTCTCAGAGGCAGGAGATTGAGGCTCATCCCCCAGGCTGGGACCTCTCACTGTCACAGCAGCCAACCAGCGTGCCAGAGGGAGCAGAGGTTCAGAAGGGACCAAGCTGAGATAGGGGACAGCTGGTTGGTTTTTGGGGGCTTGTCCGGGATCGGTGCAAGCTTACCGGAGTTGGGTGTGGTGGGTGAGTTGGTCTGACTATTCTGGACGGCGGCAGCTGCTGCGTGCGCGGCAGTCACGGCTGTCTTAGCGGCATACAGGTTGGCCTCCTCTTGGAACTTGCCGATGTTTTTTTTGTAGCGGATCCTCTTGTTTCCGAACCAGTTGGATACCTGTGGGAGAGATGGAAAGAAAAGGAAAGAGGGGAAAAAAAGAGGAGGGGGTGTCAGACGTCAATGCAGACGAGGCACTGTGCACTGAGCAGAGTGATTGTTTCAAGATGTCATGTTTGGGTCCATCAAGTCCACAGTCCCCAGCCTCCCACAGTAATATCCGCTGGGCATGCAGACTAATTAAGCGATTATCAGACAGGGCTTGTGCGTTATTGCGGATGGAGGCGTGACATGCTCTCTGTTTGTCTCTAGACAAAACCAACACACATGGGGCTGCTCGTCTTGTGGCAAAATTAGGATCAGTGTTGTGCTTATGGGATCAGGTAGCTAATGCCAAACTTTCCTTGTAAGGCTAGCTAGCTGAGATCTTGCTAAAAAAGTGTTTATTCTGGTCCCTGACCCCATTTACTAAATAAACACATTCTCAATAAAAGTTAACATAACACTTTAATTTGTTACTTTCACTACCTTTCTTTAAAGGTAACTTGGATACATTTGGCTGCCTTGATTTCAAAGGCAAGGCTTTTATGCATCTTAATAACACTAATGTTCTTTTCTTTTGCATAAAACCACTTTTGTGCTCTTGCCTGAAGACAAATAATAGACATAATAATAACCACAACTCACATAGTACACCTAAAAGCAGCCACACCGCCTCAACCCAATACATTAATAATTACAATAATGCTAATTTTACTAAAAACAGCAGCCAGAAAACAATATGATCTGGGTCACATGGGGGGTGGTAGATGTGCAAATGCTAGCACTGCATAATTGTGGAATAATAAAGAGATTAAGGGTTGTTTCTTAATAGCCCTATAAATTACGGTGGCCTGTCGCCGTGGCGATCTCTCCTGCCTTATTCCAGCTCTGGCTGGACTGGAGGACCAGAGAGCCTCAGCCCCTTAATGATGCTTTATTTAATTTCCACCTCTCTGCTTCCATTTTAATATCTCCAGCAGCCCGAACCACACTATGCTACAGCCGCTGAATTTACATGACATCAGATCATTTCTACCCCCACCATGCCTCTGCGCTTCTAAATCTTTAATATCTAGGCAATTAAAATTAATGACCATTCGGCTGAAGCCACCACCGTTGGCAGGCTTTTGCCTTAACATCAATTGTTTGATGGGTTTACCTAGAGGTTAAACTAACAAGCAAGGTTTAATTGGAAGCAATGAAAGCACTAGCCGTCATCCTTTTTACTTAACCTGCTTATGAAGCAGTTTAAGGCCATGGAAAAAGGCATGCAGAGTCTTCTTAAACTTAGCTGTTCCTAACCCTAACGTTTCATATTTTTACAAAACAACACATAACTCATTTAAATGGTTGTTTTCTATTTTGCTGTTTCTTTTGCCTTTAGAATCAACTGAGAGCTATAGGAGTCAAAAACAAATAAGGATGTCCGAGGTTGAAAATAAGAATTTGTTTAAAAATATAGCATAAGAAGTCTCAAATGTAATCTCTGTATTCATAAATTTAAAAATGGCTTTCACTTGACAAAACTGTTTAAATACTAATGTAATGTAATCTGCTTCACTGCATATTTCTTCTTCATATTTATGCGAGAACACCCCAGACTAGAGATGCAGTAGACTTCTATGCCTGGAACCCTATACCTGGTTTATTTGCTTTAAACCAATGGAGAAGAAAGCCTGTGTGGGTGTAGTAAATAATTCACCACTACTCCCTCCCCAAGCTTGGGTCAATACACCACTAGTGTCACTGAAATGGGATGGATGATCTTACCCAGGTCTCAATACCTCCCGATTTATACTGCTTCTCTTGCTGAGAGTGGAGCTTAAATGGAGACTCAGACTTCTGGCATCATCACACACACACAGACACAGACACAGACACACACACACACACACACACACAAAATGCATGCACACACGCACGCTCCTTGTCATGGGTGGTTGCAGTGGCCAGGGCTGCTGATATTATCAATAATGAAGCGGTCTGCATTAATAGTTAACACATTAACCTGAGGCAGAGCTCTGCTACATGTATAATGAGCTGAAATATTGATAAGTGTCGTTCGTTTGAACCGCAGGAAGATCGAAGCGGAAGAACAGCACTTAATTGGGTGATGGGCACCACACTTTGTGCCCGCTCATTTGCAGGGTGCACGTTATCCCCTCTAGACTCAGTGCCTAAAATCATAGTTGTTATGAAAACTCTTTCAAAAAAAAAAAAGCATCTTGTGACCCAGTATGCCATGGTGCTCATTTAGAAAGCAGAGCATTGCACATGCACAGAGATTGTGCCCAGATAATGAGGTTGATTCTGTGCACTGAGTGAAGTGGTGCCTGATAAAGGCGACTAAATTTCATCAACAATACCATTAACACCACACATCACTTCTAATCAGCACATGTCTCAGATACAGGGAAAAAGGCAAAGCAGGCAGTCTCTGGGATATACATGTTCTAGAATTGTTACAACAACAGTGAAAAATCTTACTACCTTAGAAATGTAAATATATATCATATATATATTCAACCCTGCTCCTATATATTTTTTAGTACATAGCAAAAATTGTTTTTTTTTTTGTTTTTTTATTAATTAAAAATATAAACTTTAACTCTCAATTTGAAAAACAAAATCCTCCAGCAAATTATTAATTTAATAAAAGATATTTCCTAATATAAGTTCCTGAACATATGCAGAACACACTTATTAAAAACGATGTGGGGTAAATGTCTATCACAGGCATGTCAAAATATACAATGACAAGACATAACACAATCAAAAGGGACACATACTTTTAGAAGTTTGACAGTCGAGTGAAATTCTCTAGGGAAGAGTGAAAGGGGTGTATATATTACATCTGATTACTGAGCACTCCAAATATAGTCCCATTCGACACTTATGCAGTGTGCAGATTAGACTTTTGGGGAACAGAGTGCTGAGTATATCTTATATGTTCTAAGGTATAAGTGAACACACATAAAGGGGTGACAGAATAAAGGAAAAATCAACAATAAAGAAAAACAAATGGCACAAAAAAAAGTGGAGCAGGAGAAGTCATGACATACCTGTGCCACTGTGATGGTGGTTCCCACCCCCTGAAGGCAAAAAAGAATGGCTTTTACAGGATCTGACTCTGAACAACCCTCCATAAGCCCCTCCCCACAGAGAAAAAATAAACATTTATTACATCACAGAGTATGCAAATATGCTCTAAAACCAATAGGTTAACAGTACACATTTTCCTTGACCACCTCTGTGACAATTTGAAAAAAGGAAAAGAGTTTTGTCTGTGGGGAGATGGGTGTGGGTGGGTACTCTTGCCTTCAGGTGGATTCTGAATTTAGCTATTAGAGTGGGAAAACACTATACTCTTAATTGCTTTGCGATAACGAATCGCACTGTGCGACTAAAAGTTTGTCCCTCTTCTTTCTCTCCAACACACATTCACTCACATGTGCGCACACATTTACTCTAAAACACAATGACTGACACAGATCACCACAAACTGTGGCATCCATCCACAACAGGGTACACGCTGTGTCTTCAGGCCCTGCTTGAGACTCAGCTCAGTGGAAGTATCAGACTGATGTGTTAGAGCAAACAGGTATGCATGCTAGACAGTGACGAGAGGAAAGAAGAGGACAATGAGAGACAGTACGCTGAAGAGTCTTTCTGGTGTGATCAATCTTGGCCCTGTCCCAAATGGCACCATTAGCCCTCGCGATCCTCCTCCGAGTCCATACTTTGCCGCATGGGCTGCTGGGTAATATTCAAGGATGCATAACAGCTGCAAAGAAGGTGCCTGGGTAGGTTTGGAAACCTAAAATGACAAACTGGACACCATACGAGCAAAGGTCAAGAGACCATAAGTCCACATTAAGTGCACCATTTGAGACAGGGCCTTTGTTTGCCTAATCTGACCTAGCCTTGCCAATTAGCTACTGTTAGCCTAGATTATGGTGCTACCCTGCTAGAAAAAAAGCTTAACATAGCCTAAGATGGTTTGATGGTCTCAAAGCCGGTCAATCCATTTTAGAGGGGTCTTGGGCACTTTTCAGCTGGTCAGGCTAGGAGACCAACTGGCCAACCATGTAAAGCAGTTGAGCATCAGCTTAGCCAGGATGGGAGACCAGCTAGACCAGGGGTCTTCAACCCTACTCCTGGAGACCCACTGTCCTGCAGAGTTTAGCTTCAACTTTAAGCCGTGGACACACTAGATTTGAGCAAAATTTCTATGGACACCGCAGCAGTCGTTTGATGTCACACTCTGTAGCATTTTTTTTAAAAACACAATTCAACATAGAATACATCAAACATGTAAACAATATGCAGTCTACTCCACTTTACGGCACTCCATAATCATGCATATTTAAAGTTTGCGGTCTTTTAATTGAGCTTGAGTCTTCTATCTTATCTATCTTCTATTGGTCACACATCTTCACATGATACAAATTCGCAGAACAGAATTCACCAAACTTGAACTCTGGAAAGCAGTGAAATTCACATGAGCTTGCATTTCCTATTTCCTGCATGTGTATAAACAGAAGTCAATGGATCGAAAATTGTAGTGTGAGCGCCAAGGTCAAGATCTTCAGGATCAATTGAAAATTTGAGGCATATGTGTTGGAGCAGGTTGGAACTAAACTCTGCAGGTCTCCAAGAGCAGGGTTGAAGATGCATATTCTAGACCAGCCGAAGACCAGCTTAGCTGGTCTGAAGGACCATCTTAAACCAACTAAGACCAGGATAGACCTGCAAAAAAGCTTAGACTGTTTTAAAATGTCTTTTTAACAGGGATGACATTGGATTTACCTAATTAAACCCTGTGTATGGGGACTTTAAGTCTTCAGGCTTTGATCTGTCATTAGTCATTCTTTCCAGACTATCCAACTAAAATGGGGCATGTGCTACATGGATGGGTGGTGTGGACTCACCTGGGATACTGTTATGCTGCACTTCTTCGCCAGCTCCTCTTTGGCCTCTTCGCTGGGGTAAGGGTTACTAAGATGCGAGTAAAAATACTCGTTCAGGATCTCGGTCGCCTGCTTGCTGAAGTTCCGCCGTTTCCGTCTGCCGTCGGACAAGCGGGGGGGAAACAAGAGGAGAAAGGCAATTAGAGAAACTCAAATAAAACCATGTGTGATGGCCAAACTCATAATGAAGCTGCTGGCAGGAAATGAAGTCAGGAAGGCTATTATCAGAATACATATGTAGACACACAAATGGAGAGTTGTTATGTTATCGGTTGAGCTCTAAGCGAAGCGTGAAATGTTCAGTGTTTAGAGCAGCGAGCCTTCCCTCTCTCTTTCTCCCTCTCTTTCACTCTGATGGGGGCGTTTAGAGGTGCTCAAGCATTCCCAGTCGGAGCTGTATCTTGGGACATTAGGGAAATCAGGCCATGGCCAGCTGAACACTGTTCCTCAAGTACTGGGGCAGGGCCTGATGGAGTTGCACTTACCGCCACTCACTGCGACCCACCCCGCCACAGTTAAGCGCTGGCTTCTTTCTCTCGCCTTGTTTAATGCCTTTCACACGAGTGGCCGGCCAAATGATTGTGCTTCCGCTTCACTTGAGCGTTCTCCTCGAGACCTCATCCGTTCTTTTCTTGTGTTCACTGCATCATTTCTCTCCCCTCTATGCCTCTCCAGATCTCCTCTACCAACTGTTTGTGATTACAGTAATCTAGACCACCTGCCGATGACCTCCTACCCACCAAACGCAAATGACTTCATTTCCACTCTATAAAACTCTTAACTGCTTTCAGGTGCTTAGTATGACTGTGTTTAGTGGATGGCCTCTAGGCTCTAAAACACTGGTCTTGGCAACACCACATCTGAACCGCTAATGGTTGAATAATGTTGAATGTGTTATTGTGCTCGACTGATAACAGGTGCTTGAACCCTGTTTGCACAGGTTAAAGGTCAAATGAACTCAAAATTTAGCTAAAAACTGTTCCTACTTCAAGTAACAATGGCACCAAAAAGTATTTGAACACTTAAGTTGTACTTAATGTCTGAATTTATATATGTAAATAAAATATCAAACAGTGGCAATGATGCTAGATATTTTTTTCAGAGCTAACTTCACTTTTCTAAGCCATCACTGTAAAACAACAAAACGGATCCAAAGTTCCTTTTAGCGGAATTATGAATCTTTTATCCTCATTTTGAACAACCTTTTGTCTTTGTTTTGAACAAATAGCTATTTATCTTTAAAATAAACATCACTTGGTTTGATATTTTGTTATATAATGCAATGACATTTATAAATGTTTAAGTGTGCTTGAAGGTGCAGTCACACTAGTGAAATTTTTATGAAGTTTCACAGACAAAAAAAAGGTCTATTGTCTACAGTGTAGTGATGCATGAAGCACAGCTAACACAGTCTCTTTAAGTCTCTTTAAGACTATGGGCGAATCCACAGGACCAACTTGAACACGAGCAAAATCTGAGTGGGGAACTTTTTTTTACCAGTACATGAAATGTCAAATTGCTCAGATTTCTTATTAATATGACTGGATTCAACTCAAAAATTTCACTAAACAACGATAAATGTGACCACACCCGAAATAAATTTTTGGCCATCATATTTGATGGTTAACTTGAAATCATAGTCTCTAATCACTTTCGTGCATATATCAGAAGGTGGATTCTTTCAAATATACGACTGAGAATCATTGTACTATAATTTATGTAGACAGACCACACATATGGATACTAACCTGGCATCAAGGAAGCGGGACCTCAAGATCATGACGGCCTCACAGGTGCTCTGTTTAAGCTGCATTTGGATGGAGCTGAATTTGCGATGGATGATGCTGACCATGCGCTCGATCTCTTTGGGCGAGATGGGTCGTGTGCGAGACTGCTCCCTCAACAAGTTCATGACGTGGGTGGTGAACTCATTACATGCCTGTGGAGAAAGAACAAATTTAATCTGAGGACACAGCTTTTATTCTGAATGAGGATGTAGGTGTAAAATTCATTACGCAAAACTAAATTACTCTGAAGTCTTTAGAACCCGCTACTGAGACTACATGTAATAATTTACGAATATACAATTCCGTCATCATGTCCTTACCTACAATCCCAAAGAAAAACATCCTAGAGATTGAATGATTCTTTTTAAAATCATTATATACTCAGCACAGTGACAGAAATGCTCTTTGACGTTATTCGGCAGAAGAAGCACATCAGTTCGACTGCATTCGTTTGAAGCTCTCTGGAGCAGCAATCAGCAATTTTTGAAGCAAGTTCAAAGCTGCCGCTCTTGAAAGCACGGAAAAAACAGCATCCATACTGTTTGTAGTGCTGCTGAGGACTTGAACGGCTTAATAGGTGAAGTCATCTATGAATGCAAATGCCGATTTGCAATTTGGCACCTGCCCAGCGCCCGTAGAATTGAAACAGCTTTTCGTTAAAGCAGTGGTTCATACATGATTAATTAGAATAACTAATTTAGGTAGTGCACACTTTAGCTCATTACTCGGAGTAAAATTCGTTAAGTATTTACATTTAGATTATTAAAATGGGGAACACCCTTAAGAAAGATGCATTTACTCTGGGTAAAGGGTTGAGCCACCTTATTCACATGCTCCCTTTTTAAACGCTTGCAAGTTAATCAGACTAATTGAGCCCATTGGCCGGCTAAGCCATCAGCTAAACAACTTCTATATCATATTAAGAGGATTGTTATTTACAAATAAAAGTGTTCACTCAACCATTCTTTATTGTTTTCTGTGAAACGTACAACAGTAGAGGGGTAAATGACAAATAAGAGTGACCACGATAAAGAAAAGGAAAACTCTAGTTTAAAACACAAGTTCTTAGAAATGTACTCCTTGTTTTCATATGGTTTGAAACAAAAGTTTGAATTTAATGACTGAAAATGTCATGGGCAACCATCAAGTAAAAAGCAATAAGAAACATGGATATTCTTCCATGAATACATGCGTGTACACATCTCAATCATTATTTCAATCATTAAAAAATTTTGCATCATGTCACTGACAAAGGGGCAATAAACTTCATGCAGTTTACATTTTTATAGTCATCTCCTCAAAACATCTAGCATGTTAACTATATCGCAATACAAAAAAAAAAAGATGATCGAAAGGCCCTCGTTCAACTTGTCCTTGATTATGAGGAAAATAACTAAAGCGCTGAATCAAAAATTAATGTCAGCTCCATTAAAGAATCAATACATGACCTCAATGAAGCAACCAGTCCTGCATAGCGACACTCTCAAATGCACTATGCAATCAGAGGCTGCTCTCCACACTGTAACTAAAAGCGTCTGCTCAATATTTATAAGAGGATGTCTAGACTACTGCTGTTCAGGGGTCAGGTAAGTTGAAGATGTCCTAATGCCTGAATACCACCATAAATCACATCTGCTCTCAGTCATAATCATGATAGACAGGACTATAAAATGCAAAATGCTTGCTCAGGTTTAGACCTCTGACACCTTCAGTTCAGATGAAGGCCTCCAGGTCTCCCTTTAAACCTGTCAATTTAGCTTTAGTGGAAAACATCTATTCAGACAGAGCACCAAGCTGGGATTATTCACACTCATAGGATCAATGCAAATGTGTGAATGCAGATAAAAAGTTATTTTGTATTATTCTTGGCTCTGTATCACATAATCAGGTTGGGATTCGTAATGTGTTTTCAGTGCTTACAAGGCTGGAAAAGGTTTTAGGCTTTAGTTATTTGTAAATGAAATGCTACATTATTTGATTTTGTCATTAAAATCAACCTGAGCCGTGTTATCGCAATCAAAACAAACAAAAAATCTGTTAGCAATGTAAAAGGCGAATATATGGTACACTATTGCTAACCATTATCGCTATCGGTTAGCGCATATACAGTGGTGGCCAAAATTATTAGAACGCTTGGCATCTTGGGAGCCGTCTTATTGGGCCTGGATTTATTTTCCAAGAGGACAATAACCCGAAACATTCTTCTAACTATTGTCGGAACTACCTGCGATGGAAGGAATCTGCTGGAACATTGAAAATGATGGACTGGCCCTCTCAAAGTCCGGACCTCAACCCCATTGAGCACATTTGGGGCAAGTTGGAAAATAAACTGGACAGGTCTATTGTACATTCAAAGGAAAGCCTTTGGCTTCAGTTGCAGAAGGCATGGTGTTTAAGTTCTCAGAGGAAATATATAGACAGATGTTTGCTAAAGGTGGAATTGTTGCAAAAGGTGGACATACCAAATATTAAAGTTAAAAGTGGATAAAAACAGTATGACTGACTTCATCTGATATTCGATGGTCAGACCAACCATCTGCATGTTTTATGAACATTATGAAATTAAATCATGTTTTGGAAGCAAAAAAAAGGTATTTTCAGATCTGTCAGGTGTTCTAATAATTTTGGCCACCACTATATGTATATAATATAATATATAATACAAAACATTTACCCCTAACTAGCCCCATTTTTCAATAATAATAAAAAAATAATAATAATAATAATTTTTTTAAATATATATAAAAAAAAAAATGAAAATATATATATATACAAAAAAAAAAAAATATATATATATATATATATATATATATATATATATATATATATATATATATATATATATATATATATATATATATATATATATATATATATATATATATATATATATATATATATATATATATATATATAGCACATATGAATTACTTATTATTCATGACCATATTCTACACCCCTTAAAGGGAAACTTCTGTGCCAGACTGAACACGCGCTGTGCCGTCAATGTATGTATGTAATAAGGAGTTTATTGAGGCAAAAGTTGTAGTTAATAGATCATTAATAGTGGGAACTGGATCCTAATCTAAAGTGTGACCAAAATATTAATTGCAAGCTGATAATGCCTAACTGGACTATAGTGTATACTCTTATTTACCTGCTCATATTTCTCCAGCTCGGTGTGGTAGATCTGTCTGATCTGGGAGAGTTTGGCCCTGTAGTCAGAGTGCTCAATGGAGTTGTCAGTGGGACTGCCGGCTGCTGCTGCTGCCGCTGCCGCCGCCGCCGATCCTCCGCCCTTCTCCGGTCCTGACACACCCTCTGCCAGAAGCATGTTGTCAAGACGCATCAGCTGTGGATCGGGTGGGTCCTCTTCCTGAGCCCCGCGGATACTTAGACCTGATAAACAAAATGAAGAGATTGGTCAGTGACATGACGAGGTAGAAGTGAGACCACAATGGCTTTTAACATTCTTAAATCAATTTATCATACATCATATTTATTTGTTCAGTGGAATACAAAATAAAATATTTTGAGGAATGTTTTTGTTCCTAGAATTAAAGTCAGTTGGGCCTAAAACTACATTTATATCATATGTTTTGAAGTATAAAGGCCATAGAGGTTTGGAACGACATGAGGGCGAGTAAATGATGACAACCCAATATCACATGATCACTAAAACCCTTGAAAAAACTATTTTTGTAAAGGAATGCAATGGATATTACTCTGTCACAGGACCCATCAACTGTCCAGCAACACGTTCTTGGTGCTTTTGAAAAAGTGAAGATAATGTAAAGACATATTGCCTCGCTTGTGCCTGTCTGGTGCCTTCATGAGCTGTGAATGATGACAGAGTGAATTAATTATTGACGAATGATTGAATTTCATATAGGCGTTAATCACTGACGTACTATCACACGGGTTGTGAGCTCTGCAATCAAGCCTCTGTCTGGCAGCAAATACCACTATCTGTCACAACAGGCGAAAATAACTCCAGACTGTATTAGAGTAAAAATACGTTGTCCACTCAGGCCCATCGCTATGCTTGAGTTAAAGTGAGACGGATCAGGGTGCTGGGGGTATTGAGAGAGTGCTGAAAAGGCCCGTAGGTACGAATTTGTTTTTCCTCTGTTTTGCAGTGCTGCCTTCTCGAATTTTCACAGCACACTGCACACACGGTGTGTGTACTCACAGCCATACATGACAGGGACACTCACCGACTGACACACACTCAACAGCGTGATGGCACCTCTCCACGCTGAGGCGATGCTAAACAGAAAGACGTGCATGCACACGTGTCTGAGCGCGCTCGCCTGCTGGTCCGAAATCACGAGTGCGGCGTAATAATGAGCAGAAAGTGTTCTCACAAGTGCCGTTATGTTTTGTTGTTAACAAACTGTTTTATTATACAACCCGGTTCTGCTCTCCGCAGAGGCAAGGCGGCTTGAAATGTATGTAAATTTGCATAGCAATCGATATGAGGGTGAAAGATAGCTCATTGTGTTTGCCTGATATTCATAATGAACCTCAGAGCAGTAAAGAGCCATTAAGATTGATTACAAACTTCCTCATCATGCTTGCCTCTCTCTCTCTCTCTCTCTCTCTGTTTGCATAATGAATTCCATTCATATAGGAGAATAATGAAGCAGAAAAAGTTCTTTTTGTGAAAGATTTTAATCAAACGATTTAATCTTAACATGTATTTGTAATGGTGCCTTTAAGAAGAAGAATATGCAGAAAGCTGCGGCCTTCTGTCTTTGTTATTGGGACACACTACTTCTACTTTCATAGTAGTGGTGACGTTAATCATAAGGAACGTGCTTTGTATCTAGAGCTGCTCGGATCACAGTTCTTTTACCTTTTTGATAAGGAATGCAAAATGTCCATCGATTCACACTTCAGAGTAAAAGATGTGAATGTGGATCCTAATTAGTTGTCATTCAACACATAAGCATGTGCACCTGTACTGGCATGACACGCATGCTGCAGTTTAAAAAGCCAGACATTTAAAAAAAATCCGCCATTAAACCTGAATAAAAATGAGTTTAAATTAACATACTATTATTCAGGGGGCGAAAAATCACCATAAATGTGGGACTAAGACGAGTATGTGTATTCTGTGGTTGGTCTGGATGTTTTGGACGGTTTAACTAGTGGGTGATTTGGGGGTTCTGAGAGTTTCTGAGAGCTTCATTACAGGCTTCATTAAGATACTGTGAGATGCTGAATCCTAAATGAGGAGATTACTGAGTTTATTATTGCAGTGTGGAAGCTTGGCAACCAGCTAAGCCTCTCTTAGTCTCTCTCGCTCTCTCTCTCTCTCAAACACACACACACACACACACACACACACACACACACACACACACACACACACACACACACACACACACACACAACCAGGTATTCATATAGCCAAACCGTTTACAGATATTTAGATATTTATTTTACATTTGGGTAGTTAATGTATAAACAAACAAATAAAAAAACTTTATAGTGAGGAGAAAAAAAGATAAAAAAAACTACCCAGTTTATTTACTGTATGTGGTTCAAATCAATCCCACAAAAAAAATACAAGTTTGAATGCATATATACACTAAGGTCACACATTTGCAATGCTACAGTTGGTTCTTATTCTTGTGGTCATTACAACATAAACAAATATTTACACGTTCATTTTTATGGTTTTGTAAACAGACTTCAAGACTCGCTCCCATAAAGCACAACCATGCTACAATCCATCAACACCAGCGGTGAGCAAACCTAGAGTACAAACAAACCCCTACCGAACACGGACACTCTAGCTAACCCACTTTTGTAAATAAACAAAGACAAGACGCTGTCAACTTGAAGAGACCATTTACTCAGCTAACACAACAAATCTAAAGAACGGCACCTCCAGCCCAGACTGGCGATGGAGGCCGCTGCCTGGCCCATGCGGTATTGATCAGGTGGTAGTGCATGTATGTGCTGTTGATATTAGGCCATGGGGTGTAATGGTGTGAGAGGCCGAGGATGAATGAGGTCATTTGTGTGAGACGCTCAGCTGGCCGTGCTGGACAATGCAGTGTCAGCGTGCAGAGCCAAGGCCACACCAGGGACAATATGACCCTGCTCCACTGACTTCAAGAGGCGAAACACAACTATACATACACACACCCAACCAATCAGAATCACTATATCACATCTACATTGCAGAGACATCAAGTTGATTTTTATGGTATTTTAAGGTTTCTTATCTTAAGATTTCTGTCCTTTTTTAATATATTTCCATGTTCAGTTTTAGTTATTTTAGTACATTGAGTTAAACTAAATGAGATGCTTTGGCAACTAGCTGAAATAAAGTAAGTTTAAACATTTAAAAATGTTATTTTAAGTTATTTTATTATTATTATTAATGCTTTTAGTGTTAGTTACTATAATATAAGCCTGATTTGATGTGTGTATTTTCATCTGGATTAGCCAAAATGTTCCCTGTCGGATGTTGGAACGACATTCAGCAGATGTTGTCTGCGGTTTTAAATGTTTATCAGACATTTGTACACAAATATGGCTTCAAAAAAAAGAAGAAAAAAAAAAAGAAGCATGATTCTTTCCAGATGATGCGATGATTTGCGTGCTCAGTGGGTAGTATATGAAAGTATGAGTATGCTTGGGTTTGCGTTTGATTTGTGTTACGTTAGAGGAAGTTAAGGTGTAGTTTTTGAGGTTGGTTTATTTTTCACGTTTCTGTCAGGTATATTAAATATACCACAAACTGACACATTTCCACACCAGCCTCAGTTGTCACTACCATTCCGCTCAGTCGCTCCTGAAGGACCAGAACAGGAAACGCAGCTGAGGGAATTTACAGAGCTTTTCACTTAAACAGACATAAATCAGCACTTTCATTCAAACCAAATAATCTGAGGCCATAAAGAGCTGCTTGTTTCGCACTGTATATTACCGCCAAGTTCCTGCGAGCAATAACACGGCCGTTCGCAGGCAAAGCAAACCAGAGAGGGACGTGAGGATGTGACATGTAATGCAGTTAGAAGGTCCTGTCGCCCACACTGGCCCTGACACTTTTATCATACGTGTCCATTTCTATTTGGGAAATGGCGGGGATAAAAATGATTACTCGGCTGTGTGGAGAGCGCGCCGGGCCCCTCCAGGCTGCAGACCGGGTGCATTGGTGCCACGGCAGCCCAGGAGAGCCATCCATAATGGGCGCATTTGTAGACAAGAACCCCCTCCTCGTCTCCCCCCTCCTTTCTTCCACCTCCACCTGCTGCAAGAGCTTCAAGCAAACAGTGTTGTGGTTTATGGGGCCACTTTCTTTTAACAACAGAAATAAGAGTCAAGCCATTTCCTTTTGTATCATTACTCCGCTTACTCCTAAATGTCTTTTTGGGTGCTCCAGTTCTCTCTTTCAGCTATTGTATGTACATTTTCCCATCTTGTATGGTTCATTTTTTGACCAAATCTATTTTATTCATATTTTATTTAATTTTCAAATGTATTCAGTCTATTCAAAAAGACATAAAAAAGGCAATACTATGCAATATACAGTCAAACCAAATATTATTCAGACACCAGATATATTTTTTTACTAGTGGGTGCAGGACACTATAGTTCATTTATGTAAGTGGGGATAGCAAAATAAAGTAAATTGTGACATATTATACCCAAAAACTCTTCATACAGTGGACTACCAGTAAAATGTATTAAAATTTGGGACCAAAATTATTCAGACACTTTGACCTGACCGTGTTTCGCTTAAAGGTGCACTATGTAACTTTTCTGTCCGCTAGACCAGGTCGTTTATTCAAAACAAAGGCGTAGTTTGATGACGGCAAGTTTGAGTGCAGAATCTTGGGACATGTGGTCTTCACCTCACAGCCGGTGGAAAAGAATCGGGATAGGACTCGGGCAGAAATCAAGTTCATGGATGCGATTATTAACATTACTGTAGTATGAAGCAGAGCAGGACCGAGTGTTATGGGAGCTGAGCAAGGCAGCTGGAGTGATTGTTAATAAGATGAAGGCAACACACACCTCGCGAGCAGCAGGACTTTTATTATGCCACAGTCGCCAGTGCCATTTCCTCTTTTCCGGACATGAGTATAAGGTAATGCAGCTCTGATTATCATATTAGATACATCTGAGTGTGTTGAAAATGATGTTATGATGTTACTTTGTGTGTTTGCTCGCCGGCTGCTATGACACCTGTTGCACACTGCAGTAAGAGTAAAGAGTTTCTGCTAAATAAACCGAGGGTAACGCAGATATGATGCAAATGACAGGAGACTCCCTCACACGTCCCGGTTCATTGGTTAAAATAGCAACTTTCTCACAATTTACAAATAGTTGAAAACATTTGGGATATTGTAAGTACTCAACTGAACAAAATATATAACACTGGCCTAGTGGTTTTTAGATATTTTACTGAAAAAATGTTACATAGTGAGTTTCACTCTGAGTTCGTCATATTTTATTACCATTTTCTAAACTATAGCGAATAAACTGTTATAATGTTTGACAATGTTGAAGGTGTCTGAAAAATGTTGGTTTGACTGTATACAATGACTCTATGATGAGCATTTCAAAATATTTTTATGTCACTGCGATACAAATGTCCTCATCATAATGAATAAAGTCCAAAAAGTTCTTAAACGGAAAACATTATCGCAAGATCCTCATGACTGTATCAAATTCAAAAAGGTAACTTAAAATAAGTACAAATATATATATATATATATATATATATATATATATATATATATATATATATATATATATATATATATATATATATATATATATATATATATATATATATATATATATATTATTTATATGACATTTAAAAATACTTATTTGAGCTGATTATTTATTAGAAAATTATATTAAAAAACTGTGTAATGATTAAGATGTGTACACTTACATATTCAAAGTATAAAAACATATATAAGATATTAGTTTTTACTTGATGATTATACCACAAACTTAAGTATAATGTATAACAATAATACAAATTATGTTGAAAAATGTTGAAAATGATATAAAAGTTTTTCAAACCAAATGAAACCAACATGAATAAAAAAGTACATTCAACGAACAAAGAATTTTATAAGAACGGTTTATTTTATGTAACTTCACCATATCTTCCTTCCTTTCCATTTGAAATATTCTCCTCAGTTCACTTCTCTTAATCTTTTTCTTATCCATTTTATTAGAGCGACACTATTCATATAACTTCTGGCTCACAGACGATCCAGACAAATAAGAAACAACCAAATCTCCTCAGTTGTAACACCACTTTTATCACTTCAAACTAAACCCCAATATGTCTGAAATGAATTAGTGCTATCACATCCACACAGTGGGTTATTTCATCCCGAGGCCTGTGGTTTCCTTTAAGCTAAGCAGCTAATAACACTTTTAGGATGAGCAATGTAAACATCGCGCCATGATACTGGTAAAATAGGCTTTGAGGCGATTAGATCTCTCATTGGCAGTAAAGCTGCAAATACGCAGCTGAGAATTTCCACTGCTTCAGTCACAGATATCCATACTGGATTTACCTAATACCTCACTCTCTCAGGATAAGCTTGACGGCACGTGTAAACACCATGCACCTTTATCCAAACCTTTTACCTTTGAACTGACGCAACAATCTGTGGTGGTAGTACATTTGTTTTCTGCCTTTAAACTTTTTTCGTCTGATGCAAGTTCCTTAACAGTTAAACCTTGAGCCAAGGCGACAAAAAAAGCAGCTGGGTCTGATGCAACGTTGCGGGTATCATAGTAAATGGACAATAGGGGGTTGGGAGCTCGTTTGAAGAATGGAGGCTAAGCTTCACCTTCACAAGTTCCCTAAAAATACACAGTACGGCGGAGAACCAGCCCCAATTAAACCCGCGCTTTAGGCCTGTCACTCGATTTCATCAGCTCAAAATGAACAACACAATGAAGGGGAACTGTTGCTAGAATGTTACGAATCTTTAAACAAAAAATGACACATAGGCCTGCACATGCGAGCGTGCAAGACATCTAACATGGATAATGCGGTGTAAAACGGGCCTTAAACACACCAGACAGACGCAATGTTTCTGTGGTAGACAAGTATTAGACAACTGCGTGCCGTCACAACAATTATAGTGAATTTACACCTGCTCTCTCTGTCTCTGTTCCTCAATCTGTCCCTTAGGCACTGAGCATGCCCTTACGACTGACCTCTGACCTCTACCTTGTTTACTCCCATCACTTAAGAGTGGCCATGAGAGCCATAAAGACTCATCCCTGCTGAGTTAATGTGCAGTGTTGGAGCGTGCCAAGCTCTTAGCACACACAAGCACCACTGAGAGTTGTTTTTTTTCCTTCGGTACGGTCAGTGACTTGGTGAGGATGTGTTTGTTTACACTTACACAAACCTCAGACTGGCGATTCCCAACCAGGGATTTCAGCTTTGCTTTGCTAAAACAATATTAATTAAAATTAAAAATATATATAAAAGTTAAAACTTAAAATTCAACATTTTAAAATAATAAAAACTTTAAACTTTTTATATATTTATTTGTACATAATGGTACATTTTGTCAATCAAACTATAGTTAAAAAAAAAAAAAAAAAAAAACAGTTCTGATTCTATTTCTAGTTTCTCAAACTGAAGTTACTGTTTTCTGAGTCTGTTTTTTTTCACTGAAACTATTAATTGTTGCAAATGAATGGCCATTTGAATAATATTAATGATAAAGCTATTGATGAGAATTATATCCAGTATACACTACCTTTTAAAAGTTTGGGGTCAGTAAGATTTATGGTCCCCAAGGATGGATTTATTTGATTAAAAATACAGTAAAAATAGTAATCTTGTTATAAATAGTAATATATATATATATATATATATATATATATATATATATATATATATATACACACACACACACACACACAGCACACACACATTTCATATATGTTATATATAGTTGTATATATAGTATATATTACTTGTTAAGTAATAAGTAATAATTAATAAGTATAAGTAAATTTATAAGCAGAGGTGGACAGTAGTGAAGTATTTTTACTTTCCAAGTAATTTTATTTTTCAAGTATATGTACTTTATCAGTGTTCTCCTTTGGAAAACTTTTACTTCACAACTTCCCAAAACATAATATTGTACTTTTACTGCACTACGTTTCATATTGAATATCATTTAATACTTAATTACATTAAAAATGTAGTACTTTCTTACTCAAGAAAAAGTAATTCAAAGTTTTACTTGAGTACAAATAAGAAAGTATAAATTTTTTTATGCAAGTAAGTATTAAAGGTAAAAACAAAAAAAAACACCTCTAATTTATGAAATGCAGTGAAGTATGACATTATGCTTTGGAATGTAGTGACGCAAAAGTTTTCCAAAGAAAAACAGTTCTTAAGCACATATACTTGAAATATGTACTTGAGTAGAAACTAAAAATACTTCACTACTGTCCGCCTCTGTTTATAAGTAATACATTTCTTTAATAAAAAAATCTAACTAGCCGCAAACTTCTGAAGTTTAAAAGAACGTATTTTTGATTTATATTATTAAAAAAAAAAAGAACTTGAGCCTGATGAAGCTGTGTCGGTACATAAGGCAAAAAGGGGTTACAGTGTAACTAAGGGTTACTGTAATTATACATTTAAGTACTGAGTAATATTAATTCACTATGTACTTACTATAGGGTAAGGGTTAGGATTAGGTTTGGTTTAGGGTTAGTTGCATGTAACTATGCATCATTTACTGTTAGTACTATAGAAACTACATGTAACGTGTAACAAGGACAATGTAAAATAAAGTCCCAAAGAAGGTTGGGAAACACTACAGACAACTCAATTCTTTGTTTTCAGTTCATCCATTTAACGGAAGGCTTGAAATCCGACTGTGATGTGCTGACAGCAGAAATACTTCCCTGTGTTTGTTCATATCAGGAAGAGCATCTGGTTTTGTGAAGCAACATGAGGAGACAGAAAAAAAAAGAAAAAAAACAGATATTTGTTGTGATTCAGTTATCCCTGCATGCGAGCACCGTCTTACAGTGATTTCTTCTCGAGCGTTCTCTTTCACGCATCCACGGTCTGTGAGTTCAGTTCAATACACCTCCGACTGACCCCATAACCCCTCATCCCTTCTCTTTCTGTTCAATGAGTTGCTCTGCAGCAGACCACTGCCTATCGACACCATGGCACGTCTAATTGCATCGACCGGCGCAGGTCTCCCAAAGCTAACTAATCGAAAGGGAATTTATTTCTTGTCAATATCTAGAAAGGTCATCTCTCTCTGAGCAGCTCAGTCGTTCATGACCATAAAAAGTGCATATGTGGGGGCAGCGTTGCCGACTATATGTCCACACAAGGAAAATGGCTTAATAAACACAGCAAATAATCTGTTAAATATAAAAAGAAAGGTTTTTGCGATGGTTAGGGAATAGAAAATATCATTAGCTCAGTATAAAAACAACAGAAGTCACTAGAAAGTGTGTACTGTATGTATCCGCAAGCTGGTGATGGCAGGTTTGATGAGGATCATGAGTCTTAAACTGAGTCTTAAACAACAATCTACCTCTCTGTCATGTCTGTTGAAGAAACTTTAAGATCAGCGTGGATCAGATCACTTCTAAAAATGTCTTATTCTGCCAAGTAAAACAACCAAAAAACAGCCACATTAATGCATCTTCAAGTGTCTTTGTGTGTATGTGTGTGTCCATATATGAGTCTTGGCCTACATCCACATGGCAAAGAGAACACTAAGGGAAAGCGCCTCCGGGCTCGCTCTTGCTCTCACATGTAGGGTAATTAACATGCCATTAACACATTAATACACATTAGCTATTCCCAATGTTAATGACAGACTAATTACCATACCTGAGACTGCACTGGGGAGGCCAGCGCACTGCGCCCTCCCACCAAATCGACTCAGCCAGCTCAAATCAGAGCCCCAGTCACACACTAGAGGCTCTCTATTTCCCCACACTCAGGGACTGTTGTACCGCGAGACCACCGCACACTGCCTGTCCAGCCTGTCGACTTTGACAGACTTAACATGCTGGACATTTTCTAAATGTAAGGTTACAACAGAGAGCGACGCGAGTTTCATGTAGAAAGAATATTGGGATAAAGTCTGGAATGCTTATAGAGCGCAACAGTTGGATTATGGACATAAAAATCCTATTTGTTTTCTCTATAGAGACACAAATCATTGCAATTTCAAGGTGACATCGGCATCAAATAATATTTGTTTTCTAAATGCACGCTATTGATCTTAAACTGAATAATTCATCTGTGCGTATGTTTTATTTTCAAAATGTAAAAAATAAATCTTTAATCAGAATGTTTGGATCTTCCAGCGAAATGAAAGACTTCTCTCTGGTGACATAAGCAGGACTTCCCCAATCATTTGGCCCGCCTAAACTCCGCCCCGGCAATAGAATCAAGTCCCCACACTGTTTTCTTTTTCTTTTCGATAATCCAATACACTCAGATGTACATCACAATATGGAGGAAACAAAGATCTGTTTCTACTTCTGTTTCATTACGAATTTCCAAATTCCCAAGAAAATACAACATTACCCACAATTCTGAAGTGAGAACCACTTCCGTAAAGCATTCTGGACAGGAGGAGACCAATGACATTTTTTGCAGTGTCATTTAGCTAACTAGCTCAGTACTGTGTTTGATGAACATCTAAGGGTATGGTTACACGACAACAATGTACTAAAAACAGATGAAAGCGTTGTCAAAACGATCCCCGTTTACACGATTCTGCAAAAATGAATAAAAAGGCTGTATTATGCATGTCAGGTCATGCCAGGTCAGGTATTATATTTGGCAGTGTTGGGGGTAACGCATTACAAGTAATTTGAGTTACGTAATCCGATTACTTTTTCAAGTAACTAGTAAAGTAACACATTACTATTAAATGTAACAACAAATTCTCCAAGTTACTTTTTCAAATAAATAATGCATTACTTTGTTCTCCCATTTATTGACTGACAGCTCTCTTGTCCCAATGTTGAGAAAAAGTGCAGAGGTGTTGAGTGTAAACAGTTCTAGCATGCATTTACTCTTCTCACTTGCACATAAAAAAGATTCAGTATTCTTCAAAATGAATGAAATCAGTAAAATGCAAAATCAGAATACTATGCAAACCTCCAATAATTAAATGTTAAATAAAATAATTATTTTTATACATTAAATCTCACTTTATTGTCCAGTGTACTTGCTGCTGACCTTCGATCGTTCAGTTAAACCATAAGCAAAAATGACTAGATTTTTTAAGTGTTAAACTCTATCTCCTGCATCCTATTTTTCCGTTATCCAGTATGGCAGCACAGGTGAAAGGTTTTTTTAAGCTGCGCCCTTCACTGTACACGCATGAATTTGCATGAAAAAGTAACGCAAAAGTAATGTAATGCATTACTTTTCTTAAAAAGTAACTAAGTAAAGCAATTAGTTACTTTGTAAGGGAGTGGCGCAGTAATGCAATGCTCTGCAATTCTCTCACGAATTCACGTTTTTGTTGTTTACATGGAGATGGTAAAAGTATCGTTTTCAAAACCTTGCACTTTGAAACCCGTTTTAAAATGCTTGCGTTTTCAGACCCCAAAAACGCAGTTGTTGTGTAAATGAACGGCTAAAATGCATACAAAGTTTTCCGTGTTCAGTTGCTGATGCAGTTGGAATGTTAAAATGCACTACAAGGTTGGTAAATTATCAGTGTTTACAGATTAGAAGACACCATGGCAGTGAGTGCAGGAGGAAAGCGACATGATGGAGCAGTACAACTTCGACTGGGAGGAAGATGATGTTGATGATACACGGTATCTCTTCCCTCCGCACGGAATGATAAGCTAATCAGGACTGTTGACAGCGATGCGTGACAATACACACACAAACATCAGAGCTGGGATGGGGCATTCAAGTTTAAACATCTACATTTTAAAGGCAACAGAGAAGGAGAGAATGAAAGAGGGAGGTGGGGGGGAGGGAGAGAGAGACGTGACCAAAAGTGGCAGCAGTCAAGAGTAGAGGATTTCCTGTCAGTTCAGGTAGCCTGGATGTCCCTAGATGATGATGTGTTTCCTCTCCCCAGGAAAGAGGTTTGTGACAGGGTGAGGGAGAAAAGGAGGGGAGAGAAGACAGGGGTGGGAAAAGATAACCCAAACAAACATCTTGTAGACATTTTGCCAAGCACACCAAAATTAATCACTGTCCCGTTGAGGAGCTGACATTTGTCTGTAGTGACACGCAGCGTGAGAGTCCAGAGGGAGAGGACGGAGAAAGCGCGACAGAGACGGAGAGAAAGAGTGAGAGTGTCTAAACAAGAGGGCCTCTGTCACTGCCTCTTTGTGTGTTTGCATGTGTGTGTGTGTCTGTGTGCCCTCCTGGACATGGAGTCGGCCTGGGGCCAAGAACCACAGTGGTCAGCGAGCAGGCCTGCTTGTGTGTCTGTGTGGAGGCTGGCCAAACCAGAAAGCAAGGCCACAGTGACATAGATCGACACTCTCTCTCTCACACACAGTGACCTGACGGGACCTATTCAGCATGGGCTCCTGTGCTGGATCTCACGGGGTCACTGGCTCTGGCCAGGCTGAGCTTTATTCAATCATTTGTTTAGCCCGTATGCATAATTAGTCACTGGTCAAGATGCTGAAGCCAGCATTTTTGGTACACATAGTGATGGGCGCAGAACTTGTTGGCAATGCAATAAAAAGTCAGCCATTATTTATTTACACAATATTAAAAAAAAAAGATTAATCTCTACTGAATAGTGATGTACAAATCACAAGCAAATAATTACTTTTAACAGGTTCTTTATAGTCAAACCGATTCACAAAGCACTCTATAATCCACACTCTAAAAGATGCTGGGTTAAAAACAACCCAAGTTGGGTTGAAAATGGACAAACCCAGCATTTGGGTTGTTTTAACCCAGTGAATGGGTTGTTTTAACCCAGCAGTTGGATTAAATGTTTGCTTAAAACAACCCATTGTCTGGTTAAAACAACCAAATCACTGGGTTAAAACAACCCAGTTGCTGGGTTTGTCCATTTTCAACCCAGCATTTTTTTAGAGTGCATGTAACCCAATAGGAACCTATATTACATAATCAAAATCATAGTGATAAATTGGTCTTTACTGATTAATGTTGTCCAATGCACAGAATAACTGATTGGAACCAATTAATTTGAATGATTCAGTAGAACAGATTCACAAAACACTAATCTAACATAATGGCAATACTTTATATATGAATGGAAAACAAAGGATCAAATGGAAGTCTCTAACCGATTCATAAAGCACTCTATAAGGTTAGACTATATAACCCATGTGACCTTAAAGAAATATAGCGAGAGATTTGAATCTTTACTGAACAGTAATGTCCAATTTACAAATGAAGTGTTGTTTTGAACTGGTTCAGAGTAGCTAATCAGTTGAACCTGAATCTGAAAAACACTATAACCTAATATTAATCTATATAAACTGATGGAAAACAAAGTGTTAAATAGAAGTACTGTTAAGATATTAATCTCTACTGATTAGTGATGTCCAATTTGCCTTTGAAATCATTGTTTTGAACCTTTTTTCTGTTTTGACCTAAATGATTTGCTAAGTGTTCTATAATCTAACTGAATAAAAGTCTAAATCAAAAACAAAATGGTAAATAGAAACATTAGTAATGTCCGATTTGTGTTGTCCAAACTGAAAATAAATATTTATTTTGAACCAGTTATTTAATCGACACGATTCACAAAGTGAATCTATATTCAAACCTACAAATCTACATAATCTAATTGATCACATGAAAAATAAAAGCAATACTAAGATATGAATCTCTACTGATTAGAGATGTCTAATTTCTGTTGAACTGGTTCTCCGATTTCGTCTGATTTTCTGAAAATGATTTGCAAAGCATTCTAATCTAACCAAATGGAAACTTAAAACTTAAGTGAAAAATAAAAGTATTGATAAGATATGAATCTCTACTGATTTGGTTGTCCAATTTGAAAATGAATCACCGTTTTGAGCGGATTCTTTTCAATAATTAGGCTGAAATGATTCACATAACGCTCTATAATCTTTCTAACCTCATTCAAATAAAATAAAGCAGTATTGTATTGTAATGTATTTGCGAAAAAAAAAGCAAGTCTGTCTAAAATCTTTACAATGAATCAAACCTTCCAACTCCACTACTGATTATGCCTTTTTCCCCAAAACGGTGGTCTCTTCATTCGTTCAAATACAAAATATCTTCACATTTCCAGTATTCCATGAAATATGTATATGTGCTTTGAGCATTGTTGCATTTCAATATTGTACATTTCCAATTCGACTCTCTCAATTTCTAGCCTGCTTTGGGTTGTCATATTTCATGTTAATATCTGCTTAGGTTATTTGTTCTTGTCTTATTAAGCTCCTGGCCTTCATTTGTGGCCAAGGTAGTGTGCCTCTTAATGTACACCCCCAGCAAATAATGCAAATGTGTCATTGAAAGGCACTTATGAAATACCCACAGGCAACTAATCTATGCAAGCCGCCTCGTCCTTCTCCGGCACTGCCTAATTAGGCAACGGAGAAGTATGTAAAACCAGGTCACACACACACACACATATACAAAAACAGGACACACAAATGGCAGGTTCTGGTGTATTAGTGTCATTATACACACACACGCATGAGCACGACTGCATGCAAGGCAAGAATAAAAAGCTTTGGGCAGATGTGAATATTGCTGTAATATGCAGGCACACTAATCCCAGAATCCTCTCTGCCTGGTTTCTTTATTTCTCTCGCTGTGATATGCGAACGTTCTGGAGTGTTCCTGCATGTCAGATGCCCACATGTGCGTGTCTTTTTTTTAAATGTGCGTGTATGTGCAAGGCTGTGTTGATAAACAACAAAAGCAGTGTTAGAAACATACAGCTGGGCCGTGATCCAGTGCCAAAGAAATGACTTTTTGCAATGGTGTCCTCTGTGCCAGACTTGACAGTCCATCATTTAAATTTGGCTGCAGTGAATCCACAGCAAAGACTCTGCCGCCTGGAGCAGAGAGAGAGAGAGAGAGAGAGAGAGAGAGAGAGAGAGAGAGAGAGAGAGAGAGAGAGCGACCGAGACAGAGAAGGAGAGAAAGAGCTCCCTCTGAAGGGTCTCTTCTTTCTTTCTGAGAAAGAACTACACTCCAAATTACAGATTAGCATTGCCTTGTTTTCTGCATCCTGAGGCAGGAAACCTGCGGAGCTCCAATCACAGAGGATGCACATTCACCACAGAACTCGCACGCAATTATTTCAGCAATAACACTCTTCAAAATCCATTACATAGCGCACAAGCACACAAATCAGGTGTGAAGGAACAAGTATGATGGTCTAAAGTTCCCTGAAATTCCCGTAAAATCCCTTGCTGGTGCCTACAGCGGTTCGTTCACCTGCACCAGCCTATTAATGGGCATAAAGGTGTAAAAACGCACACAAACAGTTTGGGAAACAAGAAAAAGAGAGTAAACCTTCATTTACAAGCCCTTAAAGGGACAGGTCCCCCAAAATATGATCATTTACTTTAACGTAGCGATATAAAGTGTCTATTGATAAATATTTTTCTATGCTGCTATAAAGTTATAGGTAAAATAAGCTTTGAAAAAAAGAAGCCAATGTACTTGCGCTGACTGACACAAACCCGGGACAGACAGCATGCAATCCTGAATTCAGTTCTCTTTTGTGGTGTTTTGTGCTTGAACGGTCATATACACACAGTGTTATGTAAAAAAAAAGTTAGTCAGTTATGTCTAAAGTGAATGTAAACAGTTTAGAGAAAAGTGGACATGTGTAAAAATACTGGATCAGTGCATCTGTGCTGGACTGAATAGCTATTGTAGCTTTAATAAAGATTCATCTATATTCTACTAATAAAAAAGACTTGCGCTGCAAAAAATAATGCACTGCTTATTTCATTTTTTTCTTACATTGTATGTTCTGTTGTTTGTTATATGTATCTTTTTTTATGTATCCTTTTTCTTTTTTTTTCTTAGCAAAAATGTGAAAAAGATAAAATAAAATACCCAATTTAACTATACTGTGATATATAAATATATAAATTGTTATTGCAAAGAAAGATTATTCATACCATAAAATAAGATTTTGGTCATATCACCCACCTCTAAGTTATCCTAATGTCCAAGCTTCGCTTTTCCATACAATGAAAGTCAATGGGAACCCTAAATGTTTGGAAAACAGTACAGTCTGCTAAAATTCTCCTGTGTTACACAGACCAAAGAATGACATGCAGGTGAATAAATGACAACAGTTTCATTCATATATATATACCCTCAACTTGAATACATAAAACACAACTACACCTGTAAATGAAATATACAAAGATAATAACTTTTTAACATTGAATAATACTGATAAATTGTATTTTTCTCAAATAAATTACTTCTTAATTTAGCAAATTAATGAAAATAAATCAAAAATAAATAAATATTTGTTTACACATCTCTTAATGAGGGTTTAGGTCTGAACTGTGGCCTCTGGCTTTTAGCATTTAGCTAATATGTTAATATTTTAATCACAAATATTCACAACATCACACCTTTCCATTCCATTTCAAACTGCACTCAAACAGCTTTCAGCTTATCATTAAAAGCTGAAGAGAAAGAGAGGTGGAGAAGGAGATGAGAGAGAGAGAGAGAGAGAGAGAGAGAGAGAAGGTCTTGCTTAGCTAATTACAGTAATTAACAGTTACAGATTTAATTGGAGGGGAAGACATTAGTGGGGATAACGTTTTGTCGGTTGTGGTCGGGGTGGACCAGTGTCTTGCCAACGTGCCTTTGTCTCGGGGCGAGGAACAGCGCTCGTTGACACGACATGCGTCAGGTTGAGATGCCGGGGCTCGTCAAGCACGCGCATCCGCCGGCGCTAACGAGCTAGAGGGTTAATGAGAGCATGCAAGCTCTCCACAACAGCACCATTAGCCTAGCTTGCCAGCAAACAATGTGTCCTTTCTTCTCAGGACTTGATGCTTTTAGCCACCTCAGTTCAATGGTTTCAGGCAGAACATGAAGCTTTAAGAGCGTTTTGAGGGCTGAAGCTGTTATTATTATCCTATTTTTTATTTTTTTATTTTTATGAAACAGATGAGGGGAAACATGCACTTCATCTCCATTTTCTAGCCGACTGCAGTAGCGACTGACCTTTTCAGATTGGATTGCCTTATGTTTCTGTTCCACATGTATATCATTTCCACAAAAGATCAGCCAGCCAGTGCAGTTTCAGGTCAAACACAAGGCATTACATGCGCAAAAAGCCCACCCCGCTCGCTCACTCGCTCGCTTTTTCCCTGCCCCCCGTCCTCTTTCGCTCTCTCAGCTTAAAGAAGCTGGCACTTATACCGTAAAGTGCTCGCTCGATTCACAGGATCGTCTTTCAAAATGTGTTTGTGAAATCCCACACCCCTTTGAAATGCGAGGGGATTTATTGGAACATGGTCCATTGAGAGATTCCGAGACATTCTCCCTCCTTTTTTCCAGCCCTCTAAAGCCCTTTATCTCCTTGCCTCCGCTCGCCCGCTCTCGCTCCCTCTCTCTGCGATTGTTGTTCGCCAGTCTGTGTTGGGCAATTACAGCACAGACTGAAAAATGAGGATCCTCTGCTGCTGTGTCCGTCTTTTTAATAAGCTTTGGTAAAGATGACGTGTTTGAATGAGTTCGATATCCTCGCAGTGGGGCAGTGGAAAGGCTGATTTTAAAATATGAGTAAACAGTGTTTAGGATTTGGGAGAGGAGGGTGAGGAGGGGTTGTCGCCGTCTCGCTCTCTCTCGTTGTTCCCTTTCGTTTCTTGAGAGCTCTGTGTATTTGTGCATATAAACTCGAGGGCTTAGCGCGAGGGAGACTTTCGCAGATGACTTCTGCCTGCTTTTTTTAGAGCTTTGCAGCAGTTCACAGATTTGAATATAAATGTGTATTGCAAGGGTTTTTATTAATAAGATTCTCTGGTAATGGTTTTTGGCTTCATGGAGATACACAACGTGGAAGTTTGCGTGAAATATGGTGAAGTGTGCATTAAAAAATGAGTACAGTTATTGTTAGTATTATAAAATCATTAATGTAGAATCAAATTTAAATAGTGTGAAAAGACAATTTAAATGACAGAAGGGGTCAGTATGTAGGTCCCACAAATTGTAAGAGTAAGAAAACAAAGGTACTGTATGGAAGCCAATTTCTGCCCCTCAAAAAAATAAAATAAATAAATAAATAAAAAAATAAAAAAATAAATATATAATATACATATATATACATATATATATATATATATATATATATATATATATATATATATATATATATATATATATATATATATATATACACATATACATATACACATACACACATATATATATAAATATATTTCTCATGAGAGCTTATATCTCGTAATGTGACTTAATTTGCTATTTTAAACTTTTCTCACAATAAAAATTACATTTGAAATTTCATCTCACACCTTTTCATGACTGAGGTATATTTTGCCATATGTAGGGTGCACATGTTCACAGTCGTGAGTTTTCTACATTTCCTCTGGCTTACAGGTAATATCTCTCATTTTTTACATGAGAACGTAACTCAGAGCAAGAATAACGTAAATGTCCGAACAACCCTGAGTCTGAGCAGATCTGTGTAAAAGCGCCATGTCTGAGGCCAGTAAAACCAGTCCATAAATACAAGCGGCGCTGAGTGAGAGGAGTGCGGGCTCCATCCAAGGGGGAAAGGGAGGTGGGCTGCTTCTCTTCAACCTCTGTTCTCGCAGATGACAGCCACATTATGGGCCCCTCAATCCACCCGGGCTAGCATTCACCCAAAAGCCATATCTGTCAACATTAAATACACCCGCATTACCCATGTAAACAAAAGCATCCGTCGTTGCAAGTGCATCTGCAGCCACAAGGGCAAAACACAAGAGCTAGCAAGTATCACACTACGGGCAGCGGCTAACACAGCTAGCTGTTTAGTCAGGTTGTGAACTCTCTTTAGCCCTCATTACTCATGCAGTCAAGAGAGAAAGAGTCCAATCTTTTTGTTTCTCTATCTCTCTCTCTCTCTTAACTCATGTTTCCTGTTTGCTGTGTAAATGGAGAAGTGATGACACTTTGAGCCATCAAAATGGAAAGCCCATTAGATAAGCAAACACTCTGCTAAAAACAACTCTCACCTGCTAAGCAGGTACCTCAGAGATGAGGGTCTGCTTTCCTCTCTAACTTGCACTCTTTTAGTTCCTCTGAAAAACCAACAGCACTTAAGCAAAGCAAATATTTTAGTGACCACACCAGGCAGTGGAGTAATCTATGTATTTTCTTTTTTTCCCCTCATTTCCCCCCCTTTTGCCTCATGCACTCCTCCAGCTGCCATCTTCCTAGGATGTGTTTACAAATGAATGGATTCCTTCTGAAAATGGGAGACTGCAGGGGCTTTAAATTTGCCTGGTCGGTATTTCACACTGGGGCCTCTCACTTTCTCTTGGTCGACACACTCTTCATATCTGACTGTCTAACATACAGGAAGGCTTGCAGGAATATGTAACACTGCTCTCCATTTCTCAACAGGCTTTTGCTCTCTGGGACATTATGTATTGGGGCTCCATAGTACTTAACATGTACTGTGCATTCCTTATTTTCTCATGGAAGTCTATAAGGACTAAATATTTTTGCACGTCGTGCCCCCTCTCTTCTGGAGTCCCTTATAAATACTGGTTGTGCATGGACTGAATATTTCACTAGTGGACGCACAGAAAAACCGAAGTACAAGTACAAATCCCATGGACCAAATGAAATGTATTAAACATGTGGACTTCATAAATCTCAGCTGCCTCTAAACAGGGTAATAGTGGTTTAGTGTGAGTGTGTGAGTGTGTGTGTGTGTGTGTGTGTGTGTGTGTGTGTGTGTGTGTGTGTGTGTGTGTGTGTGTGTGTGTGTGTGTGTGTGTGTGTGTGTGTGTGTGTGTGTGTGTGCGTGCGTGCGTGTGTGCGTGTGTGTTCTGCCTTCCTGAACAGTATGAACACAGTTGGATGAAAGGATGGATGGATGGATGGAATAACAGACAAGAAAGAAAGTAAGTCTGATGATCTGTATTATTTATAGCTACTTTTTTATTTGATAAAATTTTAAGTAACATCCATAATTACTTGATTCAGAATAATTGATTCAGAAATATTTGACGTAAACGAGCAACATACTGTGTGTTTTAATATAGTATAGTAAAAGTAAGCCTCCATTAAGATAAAAAGCCCAGAAGATCAACTCCAGGGGACAAATATTGCCCCTTAATAAAAAAAGTTAATTTCTGAAACCTTCATTATTATACATTATATACAAGGGCAAATTCAGCAGTTCTCATTTTTTTAATCATTTCTCCTCTATCTGACTCCCTGCACAGCAGCCACTGGGAGGGGCAGAGCTCAGTAACCCTGAGGGGGCACTTTCACCTTCAGCAGCGGATGAAAGGTAGAGAGAGCCTGAAGGGTCTGCCCCGCTGCTCTCGGCGCCATGCCCTGCAAAGCTGGGCACAAGCCGGGCACAACCAGGCACACACACCTCCCATGCCAGGCAGAGAGGGTGAGAAAAAAAAAATCAGTGGGTAAATCTAGAGAAAAAGCTAAAACCAGATATACAAATTCAACAGTGTTAACTAAGAGATAGTTCATCATTTAATGTTTAAATTGTAATGTTTAAATGTATTATAATTGTCAAATGAGCATAGGGGATGTTGGATACCATTCTGATCAGCCCCTGAAGATTATAGGTAGAGTATAATCTGTCCTGTTCCCATTCTCTGCAGATGAGATAGAAGGGCATTATGTCTTTCTCGTGATAGCTAAGCTGTGATCAGAAAAGATCAGGCGTGCTAAGAAAAGACTGTTAGTCACCGAGGTGAGCTCAGGAGTTTGTCTCATACACAGAAATATTTTTGCTTCAAAAGCCAAATCCTTTGCCTCCCGCTCCACAGTATCCAAGCAAAACCAAGGTCAATAGCTTAGGCATAGGTTTTAAAAGCACTCATGAAATGTCATCGGTCATGTACGGCACTGCTGAGTGTGAAACCGTGTGAGTGTGTGTGTGTGTGTGAGTGAGCAGACCCATGAACTCCATTAGTACAGGTTATGGTTTGAAGCCCCCACCGGCCTCTGGATCGCAGGGAACGCTAGCCTAGGCAAATCACCAGGGAGTTCGGCTGTGTAATGACAAAGCCCTCAGATAAACACGCAAGAACATGAGAAAAGTCATCCCTCTTAGCCTTGGCTTATTACTCGAGGTCCTAAAACAAATAAGAGCCTGGCACCTTTTAAATCACTTCAATTCACATTTCAAAGTATAATTTAATCTTTTTTTTTTTTCCTCCTCTCCCTCTTTCCCAACATGTGACAATTACTTCATCATGGCATAGTGACGGATTAAAAAGTTGTCAAATTAAATATTTAAGAGGTCTGTGGGCGGGCGAGAATTTGTTTAAGGTATAACAGAGGCTGAAGTTAAAGCTGCAGTATACGCATGTCATTCCTCTGGGAGCGTATCCATAGATTTTCCTTCGAGCCACCTACTTCTTTCCACAGAACCGGGGCTATGTAGCTCCATGCTGTGTTGGGCTGCTAATATTGCTTTTATACTGTGCCGTCAAAAGGAATATGGTTATGTATGATCACGTAGAATAAAGAAATGAATACATTTGGAGAAAGAGTGAATAATTCGTTAATGGTTTCAATTGTACGCCCTGAGAGTAAAGCAACCAGCTCCTTTTCATGCCATTTGAATCAAAGCCCACTCAAACAGTAGTTAACAGCATTTATTTTTCAATAACTGCAGAGATCAGGGGGAAGGAAAGAGAAACACCCCTGTGGAATACCATGTAATACAAGATATGTTCTTTTGTGTTGCGGAAAAATGGAAGTGACAGGTGACAGTTACGGAACAGCAGTTTTCCTGAGATCAAAATTGTGTGCGCTACAAAGCGAGCATGCCGGATCCGGCAGGGTTAAGTCTTTATAAAGACGCAGAAGTTCTCAGAGCGAATAATGGTAGCAGTTCCTAATCAACGGAATAAAACTGACTCATTTGGGATGGGACTACTTGAATGTGAGTCGAAAAGCTCCAGTGCAATATTGCCCGGACGTGCAATATATATATCTCTGAATATAGAACAGATCCTGACAGCCACGGACTCAAACCTTGGAACACTTACAGAGCAGAAGGCTGATGGCAGTGAGAAGTCATGAGGCATCACCTCTGAATTATGGTGGATGATGCGGGATGAGTGACAGGAAAGGAGACAGCACAGTGCGCCGTAAGTATGTGTGTGCACACAGGAAGGAAACTGCTGTGCTAGGCTGTACTAAATCTAGGACAGGGTTTAAAATTAGCATCTCTCATGGAGAGCTGCCTGCCTTGGCAATTCGCTGTCATTGTATGTCCAGTTCAGTTTGGGCCATCTTAAAAAGCAGAGTCATATCTTAAACACAGCTGGCCCTGTCTACACAACACAGACAACCCAAATGAACATGAACACACAAACATTTCTCCAAACAGTCACTTGTCCAAATGTAAATAAGTCTTGGTATTTGGATGGCTTTGTGATTGGATTCTTCACTTTAACAGTAATATTATCCAAGAGGCATTTTTCCATAAAACTGTTATACAGTTCACTGTTTGGTAGCTCATAAATGATAGCATACATGGTGCTTGCAAATTGCTATTCACATTATCCACCATTAACCATTTTATTAATAAGCTGCTGTATCCTATGATTGTATGGATTTGTGCAACAAATTGATAGGATAGTGAAAAGTGAGCATTACGCACAATTATAGAACAAAACTTAATGTAAATGTTAATATTGTTAATAAAAATTCTGAAATAAACAATACAAATGGCCTACAATTAGCATGAAAATAACGAAAGATAACAAACTGTGTTGAGAAATGTAAAGATGTTTCATTTGAAATGACACCTGTTAGCACTAGGGTTGGGAATTGAAAATCAATTCCAGTTCTGGAATTGGATACTTTAGGTTAGGAATCGGATACACATTACAGAAATACATTAGATTCCTGTGTGCGTTTTAATGTGGGTTTAAACCATTCAAGCACAAAAGATGCGAAAGAGAATTTAATTTGGCGCTAGCACGCTGTCTTTCTGTGCTGGGCACATCCAGAGAGTGCGCACAAAAAGCCGCCTCTGAATTGAGTTGTCTTTCATGTCTTGTGCTTGAATGGACAAGTACACACCAAATTATGTCAAAATATCCCAGTTATGACTTAAGTGAACATAAACAGTTGAGAAAGAAAATGCATGTGTAACAGTATATAAATTCAAACGATACCCAACCCTAGTTAGCACATTAACTTTGGAAGCCCTAAAACATTAAAACGAAAACTAAAATTAAAACAAAAACTGAAACTATGAAATTCTGGGGGGTGGGGAAATTACAAGAAAACAAAACTAAATTGAAAATGCAAACTAATTAATAACAAACAACAATAATAAAACCAACTAAATTAATAAAAACGAAAGGAAAGTCAATTTCAAGAAAGAGCGATACATTTCAATTAGACAAAAAATATAATCCTTTAAATAACATGCACCAATGAATAGTTCAGAATAAGACCTGGAACGTGGATTAAGAAAACGTACAGGTTAATGTCGACTTCATGTTGACTTTAAGGGTCACGGCAGGTTTAAGTCAATTCTAATGACTTCATTCGTAATATATGGCCCTGTACCGCTACAGAAATCCTCCTGGTTAAAATGGACTCTGGGGCCATTTCTTAAACACAGTTCATTCCGTTCCACTGTTTGTCCTGTCACACTCACGTCTCCTTTATCCATCTCCTTTTCTCATCTCTCCCTCCCTATCTTTCCGTCTTAGTCTTACACATTCCCGCTCTCGTTCCGTGGCCCCGGGCTGCATAATTAATGCATGTACTGACAGCAGTGTCACGCACTGACTGAGGAGTCCTTCGCTCCCCCACCACACGACTGTCGTTTCACCCAGGAAGAGGAACTCGGGAGACGAGCACACAGCCCGGCATGGAGGACCAACCCTCCTCTAAACCCACCACCCTCCTCCCATTCTCTGTTGTTTCATCATTGTGATTGAGAGGGAAACAGGAGCGGAGCAAAACAGCGGCTTATGTTCACGAGGCCCCGTATATATTATGCATTCGACTTCTTGGAATATATCTTTGACTGATCCTCAAATATTTCTCAAGGCTCAGACATGTTTTACCCCCTATTCTTCCTGCCTCAGACTCACTCGCTATTAGGCATGAGTGGGCCGCGGTTGTGTGCGCGTGTGACACGGAGCTGAAATTATGAATTGCTCCTATCAAGTGTGAGCTGTTGCAAGTTGATGAAGGGAGCACCGGTGATTGCCGAGCAACGGGAATGCTGTTTGGAGACGCAAACGGAATTCTATCTCAAAGAGCGATCCCTCCGGAATAGTCTTCAACGTAAAGAGGATGCGCCCCCATTCCCAGCGCAGCAAATTCGTACATTTCAATAGAGAGCAGTTTCACACCGCAGACTCTGTGATTAAATGCCGATGCCTTCCATTTTGTGGGAATACATAGAATTCCCTTGCCGATTCCCTGACCGTTTTACCTGTCAAAAACAATTGGCGGAGGACAATATGAGGTAGTGTGAAATAATACGTACTGCCTACTGACTGAAACACTGGGAACTCAATGTACAGTATCCCTTCATCTCAATACCTCTCTCCTTTCTTTTATCTCTGCTTCTCTCCGAGGCCTTGTGTGTTGGGGTTCGAGCAGAGACACAGATTAAGTGACTTGATCCTGCAAACATTTGAGGAATTCAGGCCCACAAAGGGGTCAGTGCAGGGGCGAAGGGATAGCCTTACACACACACATGTACGCGCACAACCACACACACTCAGACTGCTCCATTAGCCCATCAGTAGTGCTGTCACTGGTGCAGCCCTGCAGTTTTCTCAGGGAGAAATAGCCTCAACATGCTGCACTTATGTTCTCTGATAGGGCGTCTCTGACTCACTGCAATGGACAATTAAAGCCCAAAAAAATATAACAAAATAAATAAATAAAAAAGATGGAGAAAAAAAGCAGACCGTGTCCATTGTGAAAGTATATGAATACAAATACTTTAAATGAAACTTTGCCATTAAAACAATTGGACTCTAATTAAACCAAATAAAAACATACAAAGCTACAGATGTCCACTTTGAAATGTCTGCTAATGGTATTACATACTTTCCGCATGAATCCCCTCTTCTGTGTGCCCTGGATGTTTAATTGTGCAAGGGCTGGATGGGGGAAAGCGAATGGGGGCTAGACTCAGGGCATCGGCCACTTTTCACAAATTGCGTCCTTATTCGATTACGTTTGCATTTTGAGGTCCACGTCCAGCTATAATGCTGAGTCTTCCAATAAAGTTTGCTTGTTTGGAAATGCTGCATTAAGAAAACGCAAAATGCAGAGTACAGTCTCCTATGCTTTCCCTCAATTGGATTTTGTTCATCTTACTGGGACCTGACACTGTCAAACAAAAAATGTGAAATTAATCTTTTACTGCTGTTTGGGGAGGACTGTAAGTATTGTTTTGAAATTTAAGCAACCGGTGTGAGTATCATTCCTGTTATGCAGTACCGTCTGAACTTTTAATGCTTTACAGTTTCATATTTATTGATCATAGCTTGATTATTATTTATGTACCATCTTTTGAAATTTTGATAATATGCAGATTTCTCTAACTTGATCAAACAAAACGGAATGGAACCACCTAATGCCAGAAAAATAAACGCTTACTGATGTTTGTGCTGTTGTTTTCTAGCCAAAAATTATTTTACTTCCAAGAAGATTAGGAAACTGTTTTTTGTTAAAGGCATATTACAAAAGACTTAACAACTTAAAACAATATTGGCAAGGAAAAACATTTTAAGTAATTAGGTAAAAAACAAACAAACAAAAAAAAACAGGTTGCAAATAAATTCTCAAAAATGCACTGCTAAATTTACTCTTTGCGCTTGAAAGGTTTTGGGTAATATTTTACCCAATATATTTTAGGCATATACAATGTAAACATGAAAAAGTAAAGCCCCACTTATTAACGTGACTACTGATGATTAACAGTGCGAGTAATATGTGAGAGTAGTTTTCTGATTTCTCAGTATTTGCTGATGTGTTGCTAATAACCGCCTTGTTAGCACTGCACCTTTGCTGCCCTGTCTTGCTTCCTGTATCAACTGAATCAGTGAGCTGGACTACATGAGTATCTGCTTCCATTGCATTTTTCCCAGACACTTTAACAGGACATCTACGCTGATGGTGAAGCTTAGCCTACCCAGAGATTTGAAGGCGTGGCAGTCGGCAGTTAGCCTTTAGCATCGTGGTGACACGCGTTCCGTTAGCAGCTAACACTGCCTCATTTATTTCACTTACCAGAAGATTCTGTACAGCGACGAGAGAACCTGCTGACCTTGTCACTTCACACCACCGGTCTCTCTCCCAACTTTGCTCTCTGTCTGGAGCTAAAGGACTCGATATTATTATCAGCAAACGCCATAGAGGAAAAATGTATGTCTATAGAGAGCATGTAGGTGATGCTTGAATATCAGTACAGTTGGAGCGCCCATGGTGTGCAAATGCTTGAGCTCTTATAATGGACTGCTAAAAGGGTTAACACGTATGAGATTTAACTGTGTGACTGTTATGTGGAACTGAAGTATTTTTCTGCTGTAAATTGACAGAGAAGAAAAAGGCAGACGCGCCATCATTAGAGAGCATGCACATCCACATTGGCGGTGCTACGGAATACTTTCAGCTGTGCGTCCTGATAAAAGAGGGGGAAGAGGTAAAGGAGGTGTGAGAGGAGCATCTTTGAGCTCCTCAATAAATTCTCATTATTTGAAGTGGAGTATTTGAGAGCTAAGAGCAGGGTGGTGTGTATTCTCTTAATCTTGTCGTCGGTGGCAGGCTATGTGAGGCAGGGTGGGTTAATGTAATATCACAGTTGGGCGCCTCACCATGCCACTTAAACCCCCTATTAGTAAAACACTCCCTTTCTCCCTCCGTGTTATAAAAATGAACCCACGCTGCCATTTCAATGACGCACAGGAGAGAAGACTGTCAAAAACTTGTAGTGAATTCTAGATGCGAGTCTAGGCTTTCAGCTATAATTATTCCCATCATACCGAAAACCTAAGATGGAACAACAGGAGTTAATATTAAAATCAATGAATGTGAAGTTATGAAAATATTATTAAGGCATTTCAAATGTAAAGCGTGACGTACCAAAAAACAATAATTATAATATAAAAAAAGAAGGGTCCAGTATCGAGCCCCGTGGAACACCTAAAAACTTCAAATGTAAGTTGACTGCAGGGCACGAAGAAAACACTAATAAAAACACAGATGAAGGTCATATTGTGTTGAAAATGGGCAGAGATAAAACCCAAGGCTCATCCAGAGACCCTGACACACAAATTAGTGATGTGCATAACATCGTAATTGGAAGTAACAGTGGAAGAAAGGAGCGGAAATTCACACAGGCAGGCATGAAAAGATGTAAATGAGCTCTGAACTAAATGGGAAGAACAGACCAGCATCTCCTCGGACTCTCATCTCAATTAACGGCTAACACAATCCAAACATCTCCCCATGTCCACTTGCTCCAATAAAAGCACAAATCTGCCTTTGGCCTATTTTAAGCTCCTTGAATGGTGAGTGTTTTTTCTTGTGCTTTCTTTCGCCGCAGACAGCTCATCAGGAGTCTCGCCGGCGTATCGGATGAGTTAGTATGCCTCGCCTGGAATTCTACCCACCAGGTCTTCCTGGCAGCCTGGCACGAGTGCTTTATGGCCCAGGTGCTCGGAAATGCCATACATTTGGGTTTTATTAAAAGAGAATTAAGAAGATGACTCAAATGGCTGTCTTAATCTCCATGGACCTCAGATCCGAGAAAGCAATGGGTCAATGACTATATTTGAGAAGAAAGTGTGAGAAGAATGAACGTGGGACTGTGGGAGAGAGGGGAAACTGAAAAGAGTATTGCTTCGCACCTCTAGCAGCTCTGCTCTTCTGTGAGGCGGCTCTATGCCCGCTGAGCATCTGTATCACCGCACGCCACACTGAGGCTGCCAATCTCGCATGGGCACACACCGGCACTCACCGTGCCACCCGAGCCACCCTCTGCCACTCCAGCAGCACCGCCATGCCACATTCGCCTGTGCGTCCTCCCCTCTCCTCCTCCCTGACGCGCAGGGCCTCTCCAGCTGCAGCTTAATTTCCTGTGACTTGCCTAATTACTGTAATTAAGGATTAATTGCCATTAATTATTCACACATAAGCTCATCGCAAATCATGGGGTAAATGTCTTCTGAAAGCTGCCATACTAGCCATGGATAAACACACTGGGATGCTTCAGGCAGCTGAATCTATCACTCCACCCTGCAGCAAAGCGCCCTCCTGGCCCGCCAGTCTTACCAAAACAGCCATAACTCTCCACGAGAGAAACGTCAAGTCTGACCCACAAGAGGAGAGGTTCTGTCACACCTAGCATGTTCTGCTATCAGTGCTTACACTACTGTAAAGATAGATGGAGGCAGGCCCAAAGAGCCAGACCAAGAGTGCTGGAACGGGCCGCCGTAAATATTGCAAGTTTAACATTTGAGGAGAAAAAAGGGAGTAGAAAACCTCTCAGAGAAAGAAATTGAGCAGCTGAACTTTGAAGAGCTTATCAGCTAGTTTAAACAAACAGCAAATGTAAGGCGGTGTCGACAGGGCATATGTAAAAATGGGCTGGATTTATGCCATTCCATAACACACAAGGTCACTGTGAATGGGGATTTTCCTCAGACTGAAGCACACAGGCACCCTAAATCCCCCTATACACTCTTTTGATGGAAACATCAAATCTTTACAAACTCCAGCTAAAACTAGCTCAAGGTGGTAGCTGGTTTTATATAATTTCTAGCTTGAAGATGGCCATTAGGTGGGCCAAGATTAGTTCAAGTGGTTGACCAGCTGATATACTAGCTGAGAGGAACATCTTGGGTACCTTGGTTTTCCAATACACAGCTTAAACTCATATACCACCCAACAAGTCGACAAGAAATGCCATTTGCAACACATTTTACAGCTGTAATTTGATGTATTCAGCAAACAAATAGGATACATGTAAATTCTGAACCAAATGTATTCAACATTAAAATTAAATATATCTAACTAATTCAGTCCTAAAATTACTTTTTTTAATAATTAATGTTTTTAATATATATAAAATGCTGCCTATGTGAAAAAGGCTCTATATCCCTAATCTGAGCTTCACTCTTCAGACTTTACAGTCTCTTCTAGTCATGAGCTTGTGAACTATCTCAGAAATTGCCCCAGCGTTTCTGAGGCAATAGTTTTAAAAGCTCACGCATCATAAAATCATAATAATGGCCATCATGTAAATCTGCTGAATATGAAATGTCTGCCGGGAGGTGGCATGCAAACAGTATTTAAAAAGCCGACACTTTTACAAGGCCTTAAATCAGCCTAGCTTCAGTCTGGTCCTCAAAGCTAGAAGCTCGGGCAGAGAGAGGGAGAGCAAGACGGAGAGAGTCTGATGCCTCGCAGCTGGTCTGTGAAACTTCACAGTTGTCTGACAAACTCAGTCATAATACACCAGGCTGACAATTACTCGCCAACTCTTGAAACAGGGTCTCTAAAGTGTCTGATGCTTCGGCACTAATAGGGGACCGGAGAAGTGTCGTCCTAGGTCTTTAAACATAAACACTTGCGGAATAAAAGGGAGGCTGAGAGAAAGCGAGAGAAAGAGCGAGTTGGGGGAAAAGAAAGAGTGGGAAAGAGCGAATGAGAGAGGCACTAATTGTTCTACTAGAGCCTTCTGCTCCAGATTAATGCAGGAAAACATTTTCATTTGGGTACATAAGTTTGTTTGTCTGATTTAAACATTTATGCTAATGGCCCTTCTGCCAGCTCTTTAATGCTTTACACACTGCTGTAAACAGCCCCTGAGCTTATCCATCACACTTGCGCTCTCTAACGCTCTCCCTCTCTCTTTCTTTCTCTTGCTCTTCAGTTCTGTATATCCATGGAATCCAAGACAATGCAAGAAAGACAAGTGCAGCTACATTGTCTCTCTATCACAAATATATTTACTTATCTTTCTAAATTAGGATATTCTATCACATTATGTACATATACTGTACAATGTACAGTATATAGATAATAAACATACATATGAATAAAACAAAAGATTGAGTATGATTTTCTTTAAAGACCCCCTGTGGTGAAAATCAAGTTTTAATGTTGCTTATGTTTATGTGATGTTTTCAAAATGCTTTAAGGCAAACCATGTGCAAATTCATAAGTCAACACCATTGCTGAGTATTTTCTCCTTAAAACCGCACTGAACCAAAGTCTCAAAAACCTGGTTTGAAAGGGGACTTTAAAGAAATGAATAATTTTATTCAGCAAGGGAAGATACGTATAACTTATAACTTAACTTATAAAATAGTTCTGCTTCAAATAATTTTCTATTTACAGAATACTGAAAAAAAAAAAAAAAAAACTGCATCACATTTCCACAAAAATATTAAGTAGCTCAACTGTGTTCAACATCAATAATGACAAGAAATGTTTCTTGCACATAACGTCAGCATATTAGAAAGATTTCTGAAGGATCATGTGACTGAAGACTGGAGTAATGATGCTGAAAACTCCATCACAGTTATTATAAAAGTAGTGTGCATAAAATATGTTATATATGTTAAATCAAAACCTTTGCCATTGAGACTTTTGAAACAGCAGCAAAACTTTGGGCTATGTTTGGGCTTTGCCTCTGTGCTCATTTTCCAACTGTTGTCCTCATCTTAGCGC
>CM031950.1:22855209-23110209 GCA_018749465.1 Paracanthobrama guichenoti
ATAGAGGGAGATACTAGTGTCTCATTTCATGGCTGGCCAGAACTGTCCAAAGATCTGAATATACACACCTGTGACAGGCGCAGCTCAAACCCTGTCGACACCTGCCATGAGAAACCAGCTGAACCCAGTGCACACTCCATGAACTCCATGATGTTCACAGACACTCAAATTCAAACTTACCTCGAGCACACACGCCTCCTGAACATCCTGACCCATTTGGCAGTGCCTTCTTATGTAGTGTCCGATGTTTCGGTGACTGAATAACCCTGTAACTGATACCATCAGATAACTCTAGCCAGGAGCTCCGTTTCAGCAAACCAACCCACAACAAACAAATCATTACAGATCACCATGACCACATGAGCCTTGTAAGGAAAGCCACATTTCAGAATAGAACTTTTAAAAGAACTTTTAAAAGCAGTCTGGGTTGTTCCTTTCCAAAATCTTACCCTGAAAACACTTTTGGGAGAAAAAAAAAAAAAAAAAAAAGAAACCTTTGCCATCATAAACCATTACTGTTAACACCCCAATAAAAAAGTGAATGTGAAAGAAAAAAAAAAAAAATTTGAGTAAGGGAAATTCCAGAAGTGTTCATCACTGACACATACGCACAGTGCGTGAGTCATATATCACGGCCCGTCCGCACTAGCCGGGCTTAACTCGGCCGCTGCCAACATCTCGTCTGCGGCTCACCGGGCCCCTGAGACTTGAAGCAGGGCTTCCTGTACGGGGACTGGGGCTTGATTCAGTGCACAGACAGACATGCATGAGCGAGAAAGCACTACACAACACCCCCGGGCTCCAGCAAAGAATCTCTGCAGCCAGAGAGTCCCACATTAGGGGACTGTATAAATATTTTCTTTCCCTTTTCTTGCTCTCGCCGTCAGTATGAAAATGCCTTGAGGTGTTTTTCCCTGTAGAGAACCTGGATATTGTTGTAGGTTATATGACTGCAACTGATTAGATAAACAAATAAACTTAATTATACATAAAAGCAATTTATCTGAAAAATCTGTGTAAATATTACTTTTTACGTAATTGGGTGTTACTTCAACTTCGGGCGCTGTTATATCCCAGGGGTTGAGCTTTATTACAACTTACAAATTTAAACATTATTTTTGTCATATGAATGTCCTCCCTGGAAATTGCTTTCATACCTTCATCATTTATTTGTGTTACTTTTCAAATTAATTTTATGTACGGATTTTGTTTTACCCACATCACAGACTTTCAATATTGAACTATGAAAACCCACTCTAAAATATGAATTACTACATTTAAAGCTATTCTGATCTAAACAAAGAATTAAAAACACAATTTCAATATTCATATTTTTGTTTTATCAATTTTCAAAAACTGCAGCTGTCATTTACTGACCACAGCCAATATTCCCCTTGAGGAATTAAGGTAAAATTCACTTGTAAGCGGAATATTTAAATCAATATAATTGTATTCATATTTTATAGAATGTTTTAGAATGTGTAATTGTATTAATATAAAAACTATGACAAGCCATAACAATAAAACAAATATTATATAATGGTTAATCTAGATACATAATAAATATAAATTAAATTAGCCTTAGCAAGACAAAGGAGTCGTCCATGCCATTAATACATCATTTGAGATGTGGTGAATATGACACTGTGGTGGAAACGTTCATGGGTTTTCAGAAACAATTACAAAAAAAATTACATAATTATACTCTGATGCATTAGTGGACACATTAAACAAACTAGTCTGTAGAAAAAAAGTGTGTTTTCAGAGAGTCCACAGGGTCAAACATACTTATTGTAGATGAAACACCCAGATGTGAATTTACACAAATAAGTGTAATCATTTAGTTGTCGTAATTCGTCAGTTAGCAGCTACTAAAGGTTTTGCTTTCAACAAGACAATGCTAACATGTAATCCAAGCTCTTTTCTGAAAGCTGTGTTCATTTGCACAAATGGTTTCTTCTTTCAGGAACAGTAGCAGAAAGAGTAAACGGCCAGCATGCTAAAAGGAGCTGGGAAATGCACATCGGTATGTAAAGGATCTCCCCGCAGCTGAAATGGTAAGACAGCATGAGGTTGAGTTGTGCAATGGCCCTTGACCATCATAAAAGGCAGCTGAAATTACATCCTTTGATTTATATACTAAGACGACAAACTTCGAATAATTATAAATATAGACATTCAAACAGAGTATGAGCTGCTTTCTCTGTCAAACATACTCTGTTCTGAAAGCTTAGGATGACCTCTAAAAAAAAAAACCCAAACAAACACAATGCTTGTGTGGTTTATTTTAATTTCAGCTCAATTGTTCGCAGGGCACATTTAAATTATAGTTTGATTAAGGCTGAGCAGAAGGTACTGTAAATTCTGTTCTCCTTGAATGTTTGCTGTAGTTCCTCTAAAATGGGAAATATTGATCAGCGTGATTTCCCTGGGCACCCAAAGGGTGGAGGGAGGGAGAGAGAGAGAGAGAGAGAGAGAGAGAGAGAGAGAGAGAGAGAGAGAGAGAGAGAGAGAGAGAGAGAGAGAGAGAGAGAGAGAGAGAGAGAGAGAGAGAGAGAGAGAGAGAGAGAGAGAGAGAGAGAGATAACTTAAGACACCCAGCAAAAACAAAATAAAGCAACAAAGCCTCAAGACATGGAAGGGCCATAAAAATGTGATGTTAAAAGCTTAAAAGTCATTGTTGAAATCAATAAATAAGATAATTGAAAAGTTCACAGCATGCATGGACACAACATACACTATCATATCCCGGATCACTCGGTTTTAACTACTATAAAAGTACATCTCCACAGGAAAACATCAAGCATCAAGCTCACAGACCGATTACAAAATCGTACAAAAAGCTAATAAGAGTTTCACTGTCCTAAGTTCAAACAGGTCTGGCAAGTCTACAAAAGAGCATATCATGTGCAGACACATCAGCCTCAATGTGCATTTGATCAAAGAGGCTGATTCTTGTGGTGCCAATCAATACACTCAATCAGCTGTGCCGTGGATGCTAGTCTTGGCTGAACTTGAATAGACTTTTTTTTTTTCTTTGGTTTTTTTCCCCTCTCTCTGAGACAGATGAGCTTGCATGAAAGGCATCAGCTTGACAAGTGCAGGTAAAGGATGGCCAGACAATTGCTTGGGAATCAGGCAGTTGTTGATTTTACATTATTAATTAGAGACGTGCAAGGCCATCGGGGCCCCCGGTGTCATGGGAACGGGTCATTATCGTAGCGCGACGCTAAGCGTACCACGCACATTGATTGACATGCCGAAGGCTGAATTGATTGTTAGGAAGCACAATCAATGTGTATAAACCAATGGGATCCTTTCTTAAAGTTTAAAGCTTTAACCGTTTGCTAAAGGTGCGGTCACATAAGCAACATTTCAGCAAATTTTGCAGGCAAAAAGGTTCATTGCCTGTTGCCTGTTGTTAATGGATGTTTAAAGGGTTAGTTCACCCAAAACTGAAAATTCTGTCGCTAATTACTCACCCTCATGTTGTTCCAAACCAGTAAGACCTTTGTTCATCTTCGGAACACAAATTAAGATATTTTTGATGAATTTTTGATGAGCTCTCTGACCCCTCCATTTTAATTTAATTAACACTTTCAAGCTCCACAAAGGTAGGAAAACATTGTTAAAATAGTCCATGTGACTCCAGGGGTTCAACCTTAATTTTATGAAGCGGTGAGAATACTTTTTGTGCGCAAAAACAAACAAAAATAACGACTTTATTCAACAATTTCTTCTAGCCTGTGTCAGACTCTTACGCTGCTGACGTAGTGTAAACAGTGCAGCACTTCCAGAACGTCGGCTTACCATTGGCTGATGCTGTTCACGTGAGCACCACGACTCATGTGCATGAGTCGTTCTGCCGTAGAACTAGAAAGCACTGCACTGTATTCACTACGTCAACAGCATAAGAGTTTGACATAGGTTAGAAGAAATTGTTGAATAAAGTATGCACACAAAAGCTATACTCGTCACTTCATAAAATTAAGGTTGAACCACTGGAGTCACATGGACTATTTTAACAATGTTTTCCTACCTTTGTGGAGCTTGAAAGTGTTAATTAAATTAAAATGGAGGGGTCAGAGAGCTCTCGGATTTCATCAAAAATATCTTCATTTGTGTTCTGAAGATGAACGTAGTTCTTACGGGTTTGAAATGACATGAGGGTAATTAATCGCAGAATTTTCATTTTTGGGTGAACTAACCCTTTAATGCACACTTTGATCGCAAGGATTCCTATTGAAGTTACTGGATTTCACCCACAAACAAAATGGCCAAACAATGGTAAACATGACCGCACCTTAACTCAGTCTAATGTACTTGCTCTGTGGCTAATACATTGAAATACAACAAAAGCAATACATTTGTGCACAGAGCATCTCTCTAGGGAGGGGTCATAAGTGTAAACTAGGTGTCCACTAGCAGATAAGTGAGACTGACTTTCAGTCTCGCACATTTTTTTTTTTCTTAAAGTTATGATTTTTAGTGATGGTGCATTTATTAGTATCCTAGCAATGTGCAGTGCTTTAGCTGTTGGCCATTTTGAACACAACTCTTTCAGAATATCAGAAAAAGTATTTTTTGTTTTTTTATTAAAGCGCCATGAATACAGCTATATATTTAGGCAGATGTCGTTGTGTCTTGTGCTGGTTTTCGAGTGTCCTGCCATGAGCATTGTATTTCTAGGCTGGTGTGTCGAGTTCAAAAATATTCCAACATTGAAAAACATGAGCCTTGCAATCTCTTCTATTCGGTTACGGCAAGCTGTTTTTGAACACAAGAATGTTTGTCTCATGTAAATGCCACCCTAGAAAACACGTCTGCCAAGTCAGGTGAACCCGAAACGTATTCAGCATTTTTTTTTTAAGATCGATTTGTTGACTGGTCATTTAGGTGACCCAGCCCATTCCCAAAATCACCACCACCAGTCAGACATAATTACATTTCCAATAAAACCCACACTGAACAGCCAATATAAAATAAACGCCGTGAACATGCGGCATTTCTACTTTGAGAGACTTGTTACAAAACAGAACGGCCGGGGCACTGAGCAGCTGGCATCAGCCAAACACTTCTACTGAGACAAGTGCCAGTTTCCAATCGCCCTAAGCGCCAACCCCGCGCCAAGCCTGTAAACAGCCTTTATCAGCAGTAATGGTGGCATAATCCCAGCTAAAGAGGAAGCGGCATATGGCCCAGGCTTTACAAATGCAATCCCAACAAAGTAACGGGACTCACAGAGGAGGGGTTAACAGTAATGACCATTTAAACAAACCTATGTCAACACCTTATTTATTATTTTTTAGTTACTCACCCTCAACCTCATCCAAACCTAAGCCCATTGGTGACCAAAACGTTTTCAAGCTGAAAAAAGTAAAATCCCAAGAGTAGTCCATACCAACTAATACTTTCCTGCTTTCCTGTAGCTCAAACAATAAGAGCGTGGCGCTAGCAACACCAAGGTCATGGGTTCGATTCCCAGGGACTGACAAAATGTAAAAATGTGTACCTTGAATGCAATGTAAGTCGCTTTGGATAAAAGTGTCTGCCAAATGCATAAATGTAAATGTAATACTCTATATTTCAAGTCTTCTGATGTCAAAGAATAGCGTAGTGTGAGGATTGGAATAGACTAAAATTGACAGAAAATGCATGGTCACCATTCACTTTCAGTCTATAGAAAAGTGCAGCTTGGCCATTCTGCTAAACTTATATTTTTGTTTTCCACAGAAGAAAGAAAGTCATATAGGTTTGGAAAGGCATGTGGGTGAGAAAATTTTAACCATTACATTTTTCCTTTAACCATCAGAATATGTAATAGTTTTACAAAGCTAAATCATATGAAAAGTTGACAGTATAAACATCACATGCTGACTAAAACTAGAGCTTTGCGTTTCTCAATATCAATCGCCTAACCAAATCCAGCACAACAGAGGATCTAATCACTTTCTACTGCCTCTGCACATTTGATTAAGATGTATCTTCAATAAGTCAGACTGACAGTAGTCTGCTCTGATGTGTGAAGCATTGCACTGCTGAATCTATATCTGTATTGTCAGCTTTCTCTGGATCCCTCCTTCATTAAACCCATCAAGCTTTCCTTTTTGATCACAAGTCCAGGAAGATGGATCTTCAGCTGTGGGATTGCCAAGTCCTTTTCTAAACACCCCACCCCCCACGCACGTACCTTTTCCCATTGATTTTTTTTTTTTCTTCTCAGCGACTGCCACCATTCATTGTTTGTGACATTTTTCTGTCGACTCTTTAACACCCGTCAACCAAATCAATTTCATATTTTTTGTCAACGTCTGGCTAGAGGATGGTTCCTATTTGAAAGGACTGACGTCTGATTTAGTAGGTTGATTTTCAGCAAAAGATTTAGCCTTGAGTTTTACGAGATTTGTAAAGTCAGCCAAACGTGTTGGTTTGAAAACACATAATGGAGCGGAAAATGTTTTTCAACTTTTCCAATTCAGTCGCTTTTCCAAAGCATGTGTCCTCGGTTATTACAGTAGAAAAATGACAGCAATGATCGTCCAAACTGACCTTGACGTTTCCTGAGAAATTTCTTAGGCTAATATTTGATAAGGACATTAAGAGAGATGGGTAAAGAGATGAATATTCTTCATTCAGCACGCTCCGCCTGGAGACAGACTCTGGGGCGGGGGGGGTATACAGGTCGCTCCGGGTACGTGCTGGTCACTCTTAGTTGTCAGGACTGATTTATTGCCTCCTAGCTGTTCAATTTCGCATTTCGTCCTCGTCATATCCCTGCCTCGTGATCATTCGCCGCTGACCCTTGTAGGGCAGCCCGGGAATATTGATAAAACAATTATCTGCTCGCCGTTCATTTGATTTTCCATTTCAATTACGGATTGGAGAAGGCAAAAAGAAAAAGATTGCGCCATTGATTTTTTTTCCCTCCCTTCTTCCCCTTGCCCTCTCTCTATCTTTCTTTCTGATGGTGTTTTTCTAGTGACATGACATGAATGCAGGGGCATCATGTATGTAGTATTTAGCATTTTCACATTTGTAGTATTGTAGTATGTAATTAATGCTATTTTGCTTCAATACAGTGTGTATATATTATATTATAAATCACACACACACACACACACACACACACACACACACACACACACACACACACACACACACACACACACACAGTTTAATATATATTTGAAAGAAAGAAAGTGAATGAGAGAAAAACACAATAACACACAAAAAAGGGAGACAGGGATGAGAGTAATTCCCTTCATATCATCCACAGCAGAGCTGCTCTAAGCACTCGTTCACCTCTCTCAATCACACGTCTCACATGAATGCAGACATGGTGTTACACAAAAGAGAGGGCAGCTTTAATCTCCTCATCTCTCAACCAATGTCTGCTGTGGGGAGATAAAGAGGAGGAGTGGCTATCCCTAAAGACAGGGGAAGATGTCTGCTACAGAGCCTGCACATGGCTTGACACCAGGAGTGAGATCTCTACAGTCACTCCAGAATGGGAGGCCTGTTTATGAAAGTTCTTAAGGAACACCTTAAGGATCATCATGTGCATTTACTTAAAAAAGAAAATATAAAGGCTCTAGCTAGAACCAAAAAGAGTCATGTAGCCTGATGCCAAGAACCTTTAGAAGTTCCTAAGGAGAACTTTTTATGTTCTTGTTCTTTAAACCAGGGGCTTTCAAATTTATTCAAAGTTGCTAATCTGAATAAAATTCAACTGCCCCTCATTAAAGGGATAGTTCACCCAAAGAGGAAGCTATTTGGAAGTATGTTTGTAACCAAGCAGATCTCGGCAGCCATTTACTACCATAGTGGGGGGAAAAAATACTATGGTAATCAATGGCTACCGAGATCTGTTTGGTTACAAACATACTTCCAAATAGCTTCCTCTTTGGGTGAACTATCCCTTTAACTATTGTTTTTGTTGAAGAACATACAGTCTCAGGAATCACTACATTAATAATGGTTAATGTAATTTATCAATATACTCCCAGTTTCTGTTCATAAAGTCTGAAAACAAAAAGCTTTGTCATAATTACAGCAGAAATACCATACCCTATAGCAACCCTTCGAGTCAAAAAGTCCCGAAAATCACAGCTCTACATCTAACAATAACAGTAAGGGAAAAATTATACCATGTCAACTTAATTTCAAGTAAATATTTCCAAGATAATATCTGAATAATTTGCTTTGGCTTCAATACAGTAACAATCTGAAAGCCAATTACTCAACTTAGAAAACAACATGTGATTCTCAAACAGTATAAATGGGTCTTTTTTTTTCAAGAAAATTTAGAGCAGACTTTATAATTTAGGAAGTTCTTTTGAAGAACCTATAATGAAACATCAACCATATGGCCAACCAAAGAATACACAGAAAAATGGTTCTTGACAAGAACAGGGCTTCAGCTGAACCTTCAATGCTGCAAATAACCACTACAGCACATTCAACACTTCATTTAAGTGTGTATGAGGTAGCTGTCTTTGAAATAAGTGATATGGCATCACAGCTCAGTACATCAAGCTCAAAGACATCAAGCCTTGCATTGATTGGAATCACAGAATTGTTTGGATTCGAGCACTTTGAATCAAATCAAACACTGCCTTTTGAAACAGAGCAGTGGCGTCAGATGAAAATGGAGAAGTACTTTAGTACTTTGACTTTCATATAAATGGAGAGAGAGAGGGAGAGAGAGAGAGAAGGCCATGAGAAGTGAGTTCATTACAGTATAAGACTCAATAGATTCTCTGTAAATGATTTGGAACATTGATAATGGGTTAAGGCCCAATGGGAATCATGCTCAAATAGCCCTGTGGGAGCCTGGGAAAATCTGCTTCAGCTGAAGTAGCCGGCTCCTCGCCAAAACCCTCAGCCCAGGAGGAGTGGAGGGGCACGGTTTGTGTGTGAGAGAGAAAGACAGAAAGAGAGAGGGGGAGAGAGAGAGAGAGAGAGAGAGAGAGAGAGAGAGAGAGAGAGAGAGAGAGAGAGAGAGAGAGAGAGAGAGAGAGAGAGAGAGAGAGAGAGATCTGCACATGCACCGAGAGAGCATTTCACAAGGTGAACTCAAGAAAAGAGATAAAAGAAAACATCCTCACTCTAGGAATCTTGAGTCAAGACTGCTGTCCGGCTACAGAGTTAAACATGATCAGAGGGATCCACATACTGGAGGCCAGGACTGATGATAATGCAATGGCTGGTCAGTGATCCAGCACGGGCAGTCCAACTGTACGCTCTTTCTCTTCCCACACACACACACACACACACACACACACACACACACACACACACACACACACACACACACACACCCTCCTCTTGCCCTGCGCTCCAGTGCACACTAACACCTCTGGGGGAATTCACATGAATGACCTTAAGGAAGTTTGGCTTTGATCAAAGTTTAAGCTGGGTACCACAGTAGATCAGCATGTCCCATGGATGTACTGAAAAAAAAATGCTTTCTTAATCAGTATTTTTGTCTTATTTTCCAGTAAAATATTTGAACATCCTTAAAACAAGACAAATATTCTTGAGAAACATTCATGACTTGTGTTTAAAGAATCTTGAATTAAGTACATTTTTGAAGGATTAGATTTACAATACTTCAAATTAGAAAAAGTAGAAAAATACAGTTATTATTAATTTTAATAAATATTCTCATAAAATAAATAAATCTGTGAATAATATAAAAAAATCAAATATATTCAATCATGTAAATTAGAATAAAAATAATATTAAATTAATTTTGATGCATTCGATTTATGCTTATTCGTACACAATTTTGCTTCAAGTAAAACTGACTTTGTTTTAGGGATATTTTGTAGCAAACAAGACAAGAATACTGATTAAGAATTTTTTTTTTTTTTTTTTTTTGCAGTGTGAAACCCTTCCTTAAGATCCTTGGCAAAAAGAAACTCCCAGAACTGCACTTAAAGTTCTCCTCCAAAACAGGATTACCCACAGCAATTACACTAATGAACTAGCTAATGTAACAAAGCATAAATTTCTGTCCTCTCCAGGACTCTTCTCAGTTTCATTACGGCTGTTTTTGAACCACTTAACTCAGGACAAGACCGGGCCATTGCGCTGTTTATCCGGGCCGTAATGTTAAACATATGCCGAGTATTGAATATCATAGGGGCCTTGGTGCTCAGTTTCAAAGCAGTCCTTCAAAGTGACATTTCATGTTGTCATACTCTCATGTTGGTGTTTTCCTTGATGATACAGGAAATGATTTCATAAATTTGTGGAGCACAATGGAGCGCTTTGTCCGAGATGGCCCTCGGTAAAATAACACTTCCTCCGCGGTCGCTGAGACACATAGAGGACTCTTGTTTTAAAAATGTGCATGAGGAGGAGATTGAAAAAGAGAGCGAGGGCCCGACATCCATTTGTATGCCTGCGAGTTTTATCGTTCTCACGCCCCCCTCGAAACGTCCCACCTCCTCTCCCCCCCCACACACAAACACACTTCCCAGCTCCTGATTCAACTCTTCTGTTCTGCTCATGGCTGCCTTTTTCATTTAAACACATTATCGGGCCCCAAAAATCACCTCATCTCTCCATAGTACATTAACCCTTGCCAATTGCATTCCAAATGACCCCATTACAGTCTGCTTTCACACTCTGCAGTAATTCTGCCCCATTCACGACACACACACACACACACACACACACACACACACACACACACACAAACACTGGCCCTCATTCCATGTTCCGCACCCCTGTTGAGGCGTATGGCCACTGACCACAGAAACACACACAAGCTAGGCATAGCAGGTGTCATGAGTGTAGACTCATGTGGGGAAGTTTAATGAACAATCAAAAGTGATACAGTTTTCCCATTCACAGTTGTGCACAGTCATCAGAAGTAGGAATGTGTTTGTGTTGTATACTAGCCTCTTTAAGATCTCCTTAAACCTCTCAGTCGCAGATGTGATGCTTGCTAACTACTGACAGACCATCTGATTCATATTGCACACAAAAATGACAAGAGCTCACTCAAAACAACAATTTCCATTCTGATTGGTTGGCTTTACGAAGTTTCTAGAAATCGAGGTGCATAGGTTTTTATTAGTCTGATGTTTTCTAGTAAAATGTTTGACCATATTACAGAGTCTCTGCTGGTAAAGCAACTATAGGCGTGTTCCATTGTCTATTTTTCGCTTTTCACATCACCAAACGACATTACGTTACGCTACTAACGTGTCTACAGAGGCGGCACCTAATTAGCATGAGGATTTTTGAAACGTGCATATCATATAATTTCAACATTACACCATACATAATTAAACCACTTTAATTTTAGCAACAAACAACCAATTATACACTGAACAGTGCTTGCCTCATCAAATATTCATGTGTTTTGCATATCTGACTCTGCAAATATGCAAATACGAACATTAACCCGGGGTTTGCGAATGTATGGTGTGAAACCTCGAGACCAGAATACCCAAATAAATTCCTGAACATTGCAGAGAGTGTGAAACATGTTGACGTCCTATTCCTGTCTAAGTGGGTGGTTCTTGGTCGCAATGCCTACAAGACTTTGGGCCAAAAGTTGTAAGTCTGTCAGTGCTAGACTACCTAACCAAACCTAACCAAGTGTATTAGCTAGATCAAAGTGCCCTAAACGAGGTAGCCAATCAGAGCCGTTTCTGTCCACAGAGCCGCGTCTGACACAGCCTGAACGATCTCACGGGTACACCTCTTGCTCTTGATGCATTCAGATCGCCCCGTGGACAAAAAATAGAAATCCTCAGCCTTCCATTTGAATGATATTTTGAGTGTGAGAGCAGTGGAGGGTGGTGAGGGGACCTGGCATCTCCATACGCACCCTCACCTACAACCGCTCCCACCGGGGAGTGTGTGTCAAGAGCGCTCAACTCTCCCCGTACACACACTCGCGCACATACACGTGTGCGGATGGGTGGGGAAAGCGGACCTGACAGTGATGTATTGCAACTGGTTGCAGGTGTCGAAGAGAGGAGCGAGACTCGACCAGTCATGGGTGGGTGGGCGAGAGAGAGGGATGTGAACCGCAAGAGAGGGAGAGAGAGAGATGCTCTGTAGGGAATGGAACTGATACCCCCCGTTTACATGCTGACCCCCCCTTCACTTCTTCTGTCCTTCTCTCGCTTTCCATGCTGTCTGACTCAGACTCCTATTACTGCCTTTCTCTATTTCTCTTTTTCCAAACGCTGTATTCATTCAAAGGGGAATTTTTTTACATCTGTTGAGTTTCACTTTTAAAACATTTTTAGTATTGTCATATAAAAAAAACATGCAAAATACACACAAAATCATGAGTAATATGTCTTTCTCTTCATCGTGGTCATTGTGCTTCCTCACTGCAATTGTCATGTAAGAAAACCAAAATCTAAATATTTGGTATATATGCATTTAAATAACATGTTATTTTTATTTATTTTATTTTATTTTTTAAGTTAAATTGTGAAGAAATGCAAATAATGCCCAGGACCAAAACTGACATCAGACATAAAGCATATGGATGAGAAACATATGGAAATAAACATCCCCAACGGCTTTAAAATTAATTAATTAAATAAATAAATAATAGTTAATGATACAGTTGCAAGAAAAAGTATGTGAAGCGCTTGCAGAAAATGTGAATAATTTTAACTAAATAATAGAGATCATACAAAATGCATGTATTTTTTATTATTTTTTCCATTTAGTGCTGTCCTGAATAATTTTAAAAAAATGGTTTACATATTTATCTTTTCACATTGAGAACAATTGAGAGCCTCAAACTATTAAAAAGGGTTCAAACATTCACTTATAAGATATTTTACATAAAAATCTTTTACATATAGTCCACAAGTCAAATTTGAAATGACCTGTTCAAAAGTTTATGAACCATTGATTCTCAATACTGTGTCGTTCCGTTCTTAATGCATCGTGTTTCCTTCTGGAGCATCAGCGAATGATTTAACCTTTTTTTTAATAGTTGTGTTTGAGTCCCTCAATTGTCCTCAGTGTGAAAAGATGGATCTCAAAATCAAACGGTCACTGTTGGAAAGGGTTCAAATATGCGAAAAAATGCTGGAAAACTGAAGAATTTGCGGGACATGGAGGATTTTTCTGTAGAACATTGGGCAGTTTAACTGCTCAGGACAAACAAGGGACTCATGAACAACCATCACAAAACAAAAAACAGCCGTGGATCATCCAGGGAACGACACATGGTATTGAGAATCAATGGTTCATAAACTTTTGAACAGGTCATTTGAATAAATTCAGCAATTTCTTTGTCTTGTGGACTATATGTACAAAAAAAAATAGTATGTAAAATATCGTATTCAGGACAGTACTAAATAAAAAAATAACACATTTTGTATGATCTCTTTTATTTTGTTAAAATTATTCACATTTTCACAGATTCTGCAAGTGGTTCACATACTTTTCCTTGCAACTGTATTAGTGCTGTCAAATCGATTAATCACAATTAATCACATAAAAAATAAAAGTTTGTTTACACATAATATATGTGTGTGTACTGTGTATAATTGTATATTCTGATTTATTTCATTTATATTATATATAGATATAAATATTTTATATATAAAACACACCAATTTGTTTTCTTAAATGTACACATGAATGAATGTGTATTTATATATACATAATAATTATACACAGTTCACACACACACACATATATTATGTAAACAAACTTTTATTTTGGATGCGATTAATTGATTTGACAGCACTAATATGTAATTTCTTTAAATGTCTTTTTACATTAAATAGGCTATATGCTTTTCAGAGTAAAACTAACATTTGCTGCCCACCTTCATATTCCTCACCAACTGTGCATAATGTGTGCGATATGTAAACACGTTAGTGACAACCATTCACACACGCTCACACAAAATCAAGAGCAATCTGCGTCTGTCTCTTCCCTGTGTTTGTTAAAGCGTCGTTCATGTAAGATCTCTTATGTGAGGCATTTCGTTTTTATTGTGGAATACGGAGGTGTTTTTGTTGCGAAGCTCTAACTGATCCTACGGGATTTGATTCCAGCAGGCTGCTCCCCTCTGCCTTTCAACACCAAACTTAGCACTCCAATCAAACCCGACCACGAGGAACCCCCACCCCACCTCGATTACTCCCATCCCAGCCGCGCTTCCATTGATCGCGGGGGAGATCTTTCCTGAAGCGCGTGCTACACAGTGCCAAGAACAAAGGCCTCTTCGCCGCCTCCTACACTCCTGAGAACCGCATCTTCTTTCGTCTCTCTTTCCGAACAAAGGACTGGAAGATCTATGCAGCTAAAAGGTTAATCAGGGTCTTCCGATGTTCACAGTTCACTCTCTCTGGAGTGTCGACTATGTGATAAACTCTGTCTCAGTCCACAGTGTTTCATTTTGATTCTTAAAATGCATATAGACTGTATCTGTACTTTCAAATGGCTCATGCTTTGTTGCTGTGATGACTGTATAACAGAATATGGATAATAAAGAGCTTATTAGATTGAGTTAGACGGTTTTGTGCTAGATGTGTCAGATTGCGTCTATGAATACAAACAGATTCAACACTGTCAAGTTTTACCTGCATTGTGACGACCAAATGTCCCCTCAATGATAGTAAAACCCAAAAATCGCATACACTGTGAGAAAACAGCTTAATAATATCTTTAGCACAGTATAAAAACAACAAAACTTCATTAGAGTCTGCATCACAATCTCCATATCTTTCTGAAAATGTCTCAAAATTGAAGTCAGTTAGGGAACGCGGTTGATTACGAGAATGTACAGAAGTCACGTGACCTCCAATCATTCCAGCGATTGGTGGACCACCAAGACACGAGCTAATTATATCAGAGAAAACGTGTAATTCTTCCTGGCGAGGCTTAAAAATAACCACGCTATAAATACAAGGCATTCATTTAATCAGAGGCTAATTCACTTCTGACAGAGAGTAAATTCCACTATTTTCTGTGAGGCTTTCTGAAATTGCCATCATTTTTAATTAATTCTTAATTAAAATATATTACACCACAGCTTCTACCCATCTCTCTTGATATTGTAACATAATCAATTCAGAACCATTTACATATCATTAATTAAAAGCTTTCCCCTCTCATCCTTAAAATCATAATGAGGCTCTATTTCTCATTAAGATGGCATACGAGCAAAATAACAATGCTACAGAGAATGTAAGACGCGCAGAGGATAGTCCGTCGCCACAAGTTCGACATCCTTCTGCAGCTTCTCTTTTGTCAATAAATGACAGAGCAAGATTCCGAGATAGCTTAATAATGTGTGTGGCTGAGTCGAGGAGCCAGCCAGCAATGCGTGTTTAGCATTTTCATAGCAGTGAAAACTGCGAGCTGATGGAACATGTATAGCATTTTGATATGTAAAGAAATAGCTGTGAAATGCGCAGCCAAAAACAAATATTATTTAGAAAGTTTCACAAATAAATACATAAATGAATATCCCTGACATACAGTCAAACCAAAAATTATTCAGACACCCGGTATAATTTTTGACTAGTGTGTGCAGGACACTATAGTTCATTTATGTAAGTGAGGATAGCAAAATAAAGTAAACTGTGACATATTATGCCCAAAAATTCTTCATACAGCTGAAATTTATTAAAATTTGGGACCAAAATTATTCAGACACTTTGACCAGACCATGTGTCGCTTAAGTGTTTTTTCTTTAATTGCGAATGCGACCTTTTACACCACAGACTGAACAAAATGAAGCATTGCTTGGTAATTGGTTGACCTAAATTAGTATTATCTAATTGTGTACTTAAATGTAACAGCTGACAGCTGATTGGTTGATTGTAATCCATTACATACCTTTCTATCAAAGTTATCTGACATTATCAAGATGAAATTGTTCTGACACAGTTTCACTCTGAGTCACAGTTTATTACCATTTTCTAACTTATAGCGAATAAACTGTGATAATGTAAGACAATGTTGAAGGTGTCTGAATACATTTTGGTTTGACTGTATATGGGAGTCTTTTCATAAACTATAAGAGATTTAGGAATAAATGCAGAAATTTGCATCCAAAAAGGGAAAATATGGTTAACTAAATTAATTTATTATTAATAATTCAACAACAATTAAATAAAGAAATTAAAAAAACATAAAGTAGCAAAAACAAAAAAAAGTGAAGGAAAAAGAAAAGAAAAGAAAAAAAAAACACTCATGACAGCAGTTGTCCAATGGCGCCGAAAGTGACATCAGCAGCTTGTTGACAAGCAGAGGTGCAAAATAGGTGATGTCACATCCTCTCCCAGTCATGTCTCGCGACACGCATTGCTCTTTTCTTACATTCCTAATATCAAGCATTGATGAGTGCTATGGTGTAACGGATCAGCCATATCCTGATTTCTATCATCCCTCTGTCTTTCCGTCCCCCTCCCTCTCTCTGTCACAGGTGTCCCGGCGTTGGCTGTCAGGGTGGCACATTTTGAGTCCTCTGCCCGTCAGATAAAAATCGCAGAAGCTGGCGTTTGGACTTAGTGACAGCAATTTATTTGAATGTTTTGTCAGCGCGGTGCTGCATTATATGAAGGCCGCACGCCAATATGACACATCTACCCCCTGCCCATAAGTATGCAGACACGCACACACACATGCACAAAAAATAATAACGTAGCTATTGACACTCATCCATACAGATGCAGTATGCCTCATTTTAATGAAGAATTATAACACTTTAAAAGGATAAGATGCATGTTTCTGTTTATAATTGGATTCCTGTGAAATGTGGTGACACATTCCAGAAGTTTAAAACAATTAAAGCTTCAAACTATAAATGCATCTTGGGAAATATGTTATACATATGTATTATCTACCTATGGTATTGGCATAAAAAATACACAATGCAAAACAGAAATTTCTATTTGCACTTCACTGAAAGGGTGCTAACAGGTTATTAGCACAGATTCATATACCTGTAGGAAGCCCGCCGCATTTGCACGTCTTACTTCAGACAGCGGTAAACATAACAAAAAAGTCTAGTGTAAACGCTCGTGTGCTGGCAGGCAGCTGGGCGAGTCTTGTTAGGGCAGTGTTAATGCTGAAACACACAGTCAGATGTAGTTAGCAGCTGTTTCAGGCATTTAGAAGATCGCCTCTCCAAATACTCTGTAACACTTCCACACGCAGCCCTCGCTCGGCACTAGACACACCAATTACAACGTAAACTCCTGCTCTGCACACTTAACCACCGCAAGCGCGTGCAAGCACCCACAAACACGAAACCGCAAACCAGCATGCCTTTATTTTCCAGAGCTCTGAACTTTTCCCTTTCTAAACATACATACTACTTAAGCGTGTATACGTACACACTTAGAACAAATCCACTTGACAGTGCATGAGTACCGGCAGGAGGAATGATTAATTCGTCTGAAAACACAAGCACATTAACGAGTCTCTAAGCACGACTAAAACTAGGTCTGTGTAATCCAAGATTTGAAAGGCTCCTTGGCCACAAGCTGTCTGGACTTACATACACACTCACACACATACATAGCCAAAATAAGAATACATATCAATGGATGAATCCACAAAATGTGAAGTGATTTTCTCCATTTCTCAACTGAAGCTAAAGCAGCAGACCATCATCCCTGTTTTAAATCAGATAGCATCTCTGGGATTGTTTGTCCGGCACTAAACAAGAGAAGAAAAGTGACAGTTTGCTTAACACCGGACTGTCAGCAACTCCGTGGGACGTTATTTACATTGGGCGCCGGCACAGACCGCTCGTTCTCTATTTTAGGACACAGAGAGAAATTTACACAGTTATACTACCGGTCAAAAGTTTGAGGTCAGTAATATGTTTGAAAGAAATTAATTATTTTATTTTATTTAGAAAGGATGCATTAGATCGTTAAAACGAAGCATTACATAGTAAAAAACATTTACATTGCTTAAAAAACAAATCAAATTCCACAAAAATATTATAACTGTTGATTTCTGAAGGATCATGTGACACTGAAGACTGGAGTAATGATGCTGAAAATTCAGCTTTACCATCACAGAAATAAATTACATTTGAAAGTATATTGAAATAATTTTTATTTTTATAATATTATTTCACAATATTACTGTTTTTACTGTATATTTTGATCAAATAAATGCAGGCTTATGGAGCATAAGAGACTTCTTTAAAAAGCATTATAGTAACGACCTAAACTTATATACTTAAAATATTGCATATGTTTTACCAGACGAGAAGTTTATCAATGTATCATCTTTTACTCTTTTTAATTCCTTTTATAACCATTTTAATTTCGCTTACTTTTATTTTGTGATTATTTTAATTCCCTTTTCTGTGTAAAGCACTTTGAATTACATTGAATTATTGAATTAATAGTGTATGAAATGTGCTATATAAATAAACTTGCCTTGCCTATAATATAATTATAACTTATTATGCCTACATTGTTACATAGTTTATTTAAATTGATAATTTATTAGTATTATTAATAATAATATAAAGATTACATAAAAATCCCACTATTGACATTAAACAGCAAAAGAAAAAAAAGAGGAACAAGAGGAACATAAAACTGCAAGTGTGATGCTTACGGTGTGTTGCAAAAGAAAAAACACGATTTTTCCAGCATTGCCAGATCAATCAAAGATCAGGTAATGAAATATGCTCTGTCCTGTTTTGTTATCTATTTATTTTTAGCATGCTCCCGGAACCTCTGACAAATTGTGTGCGATCGCAAATCTCCATAAATCACGATTAAAGACAAGTATATCATCACCAGAGCATATATCTTCTCCGGCCTGACCCGTCCGCTAATGAGAAAAGGCCCTGGACTATCTCGGCTGATTAATTAATTCAAAATGTCGGCTGTTATTCAAATATGAGGCTGGCGCTATTTGAATAACACTTGACAGCGAATGCCTGAAGAAATAATTTCCAGTTTGTGCGACCCTCCACTGGATTGCTGATGATGGCTTATGGAAATGCTATATGTTGACTTCCCTACTCTCTCTCTCTCTCACACACACTCACTCTAGCTCTCCTCCCTCATCCTCTGAGCCATCATGTTGTGTTTTCATTACTTCATTCCAAGTTCAGGTTGAGCTCAAGGGTCCAGTGCTTCCATTCTACTGCAGACCCTGTGTGTTAGCAGTGTGCCCTACAGTCCGGGTTGATCAGTAGTGCCTGGATAGACAGGAGCAGAGAGGTAGAGTTTGCACACTACTGTGTACAGTGTACTATATATATATATATATATTATATATATACACACACACACACACACACACACACACACACACATACATATATATATATATATATATATATATATATATATAGATAGATAGATAGATAGATAGATAGATAGATAGATAGATAGATAGATAGATAGATAGATAGATAGATAGATAGATAGATAGATAGATAGATAGATAGATAGATAGATAGATAGATAGATAGATAGATAGATAGATAGATAGATAGATAGATAGATAGATAGATAGATATATATAGAGAGAGAGAGAGAGAGAGAGAGAGAGAGAGAGAGAGAGAGAGACATTGTCTTTGTATATAATTGATAATTTAATGACAATAGTAGTATTTGTATTCAGAATTTTAGAATTGCATTCTTTTGCATTTTAAAATTAATAATATGTGATTCTGGACCACAAAACCAGTCATAAGGATCATCAATTTGATTTAATAAATAAGCTTTCCACTGCTGTATGGTTTGTTAGAATAGGACAATATTTGGCCGAGACACGACTATTTGAAAATCTGGAATCTGAGGGTGCAAAAAAATCTAAATACTGAGAAAATAGCCTTTAAAGTTGTCCAAATTAAGTCCTTAGCAATGCATATTACTAATAACAATACATTTTTTATATATTTACGGTAGGGAATTTACTAAATATCTTCATGGAACATGATCTTTACTTAACATCCGAATGATTTTTGGCATAAAAGAAAAATCAATAATTTTGACCCATTAAAATGTATTGTTGGCAATTGCCACAAATATCCCCGTGCGACTGGCGACTGGTTTTGCGGTCCAGAACCACATATTTCTTTTTTTGTGTGTGTTGAAACATCTCAAACACACTTTAAAATGCATAATATGGAGTGTGCATACGCGTGCGTGTATGTGTGCTCTATTTTTCCTCCACTCTATCTCTGCTCTCATCAGGCAGAGAGAATAATCAGGGCTCAGGAGACAGGAGAGGTTCAGTCATTAAATAAATTAACTCTGCTACACTACCATGCCTGCGCACCCGCGTGACTATGACCGTGCTCTGCATGCACACATATATGCACATACGCACATTATGCTCATAACATTTCCAGAAAAAAAAAAAAGTCAGTTAAACACTCAATGCAAGCAGGGAATTAGTAGACACACATAAACTAAAATTATATGATAGGAATGTTACTGTACACCTCGTGTCACGTTGAAAGGGTCTCTAATTTGAAGAGGAAGTTTCGAAACGCCCTCTACCCTTAGTGTATCATCTTCATTTGCATGTGTTACGATGAGTTACTCTACATGTTATATATTATACAGGAAATAAAATGGAAAGAAAGGCAGCAGGAATTATATTAAAGGGATAGTTCACCCAAAAATGAAAATTTGTCATCATTTGCATCATGTTGTTCCAAACCTGTGTGAGTTTCTTTCTTCTGTTGAACACAAAAGAAGATATTTTACAGAATGTTGGTAAGCAGACAGTTAACGTAGCCATTGACTTCCATAGTACTGTTTTTCCTACTGTGGAAGTCGATGGGTGCGGTCAACTTCAGCAATCTTTAAAATATCTGTGTTCAACAGAAGAAAGAAACTCATATGGGTTTTGAACAACATGAGGGTGAGTAAATGATGACAACATTTTCATTTTTGGATGAACTATCCCTTTAAAGGTCAGGCAAATTAGGAAAGTTGTGAAGTTCTATGTGAATTAACAAAAATACTAAAAGAAAGCCTAATTTATATTAATATAGCTTTCACTTGTATATAGTTTTGTTAGAAACATCACCTTTTATAGTAACAAAAAGGAATGTCAAGAGTCAAACTATTTTACTAGTTCATTACCATCAATATTTGACATGTAGTTTCCATGTGAAATCTAAAACACCCTTTTCAGCACTCGTCTGTCTATTAAAGACTTTTTTTTTTTACTAAACTCATTGCTCCACTTCTAAAAACTCTCAACTCCTTGTAAGGCAGAAAAAAAAAAGAGTGAAAAATCTCAAACTGTGCCACGTAAAACAAATCGCTATCAATCATTCTGACAGAGCTGCCGCTTATTTGAGAGGCAAAAGTGAGCAAAAAATCTAGCTGTCAGCAGAGTGGCCAGTGTCTAAACCCACACTTTACATTTCTGCAGCTATGAGACTTCACCAAAGGCCTTCGATCGCAGACCTGGTCCTCTTGTTTTTCTGTTCTAATATGAAACGCAAGGAGGTGTGTGAATATGAACAGCTTGATTAAAAATGTATGCCATCTCTAATAGGACATAACAGATAATGATATTGTGACCACCGCATGTCATCGAATTCGGTTTACCTATTTTAACTGTGATGTGAAATGAAACCTTTCTGTGGTTCGTGATCAAAAAGAGGGCACATTTGACATTTGAGATCTAAATCAAAGGGCAAATGCAAAGGTCTTATGACTTAAACTTTTTTGTTTATGTCAGAAGACCAAACCAAATGCATAATGCGTGAAAATAAATGCTAAAATATAGCAATAGAAATTAATCCGTATTGTGTTCACAGCACCGGTAAGGATGGATCAGGCTGCGTTGGAACCCTGCTGTGCTGAGCGGAGCGGTGTGTGTATTGACAGGAATGAAAGTCTCAGGTCGCGGACATGCGGTTTCCTCTGCGTCTCGCTCTAAATAAGATTACTGCACCAGCCAGGAGAAGAGCAGAGTGCCAAGATCCCTGATTAAATGAATTAACAAGTAACTGAGGCGATGTCCCTGGGACCCTGCCACTGCCAGAGACACAAAGAAGAGAGTGAAGGAAGAAAAACTATGTGACAGTGATTAACCTAACTATCTTAACTGATATGAAGGCATGAACACATGGTGTGCACAAAATCAGATCAAGTCTCTGAACTGTGGTTTTATGGTGACATTTTATATTAGGGTTCAATTCTCGCTATTAACTAGTTGCATATTAGCATGCATATTACTAGGATATTGGCTGTTTATTAGTACTTATAAAGGACATATTAATGCCTTACTCTGCATGACCATAGTCTATATCCCTTAATCATTCCCAATACAATACAAAAAACAATTGCCTTACTAACTATTAATAAACAGTAAATTAGGAGTTTATTGAGGACAAAAGTCATAGTTAATCTTGAATAACATATGACATATGAAAATATGAATGATTTTGACTAACTTTTGGCAGGTGAATTGAGAAAACTTGCCAGCCATAAATATTACTTTTAGACCATAAAACTAGTTTAGCTGTTTGTCAGTGCATTAGCTCAAAGTAACCCATATTTTACCTGTGTCTTTTCTTTTGCTTTGTTTAGTTTTATTCATATTTTTTTAAGATGGAAGGGCATGTCATATAACCTGTTCTGGTTGGCATCTACATAAAGTGACATATAAAACGCTGAAATGTCATAAATGTTGAACGGACACATGACCTTTGACATCAACAATAACACATACAGGAATCGCCTCCTTTTTTAAGCTGTTATCATAATTATGCACATTTCTATGGCAATTATACACATTCAGTTGCATTTTAGATGCATTTAGCATTATTTTTCCCTACTATTTGTACCTCTAGCAGAATAGAACCTTCTTGACCTACCAGTTGAGAGCAATTGCCTAGATCACATACATACACTGCTGTTTAAAAGTATGGGGTCAGTTAAATATTTTTCTTTTCAAAAGAAATGAATACTTTTATACAGAGAGGATGCATTAAATTGATCAAATCAAGATAAATGTTGTTCTTTTTAACCTTTTATTCATCAAAGAATGCTGAAAAAAGTATGATGGTTTCCAAAATAAAATTAATCAGCACAACTGCTTTCAACATTGATAATAAGGATTATAGTCTGAGCATCAAATAAGCATTTCAGAATGATTCTGAAGGATTGTGTGAGATATATATATAGTGTGTGTGACACAATATACACACACATTTTAAACAAATCTCACCAACCCCAATACCCACTTTTGAACGGTACTAGTATATATACAGTATCTGCAACATATCTAGCGATTGAAAATCCCATATCATTCGACCACTACTGGGACGCCTCACTGGGAAAATATCACAGCAAGGACCTCCAACTGACAATAACACGCAAAATAGAGGATGGAGAAGTTAGAACAGGAAAGAAAATGGAAAGAAAGGCAGCAGGAAATAGCAATAATGTTCTCGAGGATGACCTCCACGTTGTGAGAGAATAAAAGCCTGACCCTTTTCTTCTGCTGCTTTTCAATCCCCATCAAAGTGTAGCAGGAGGAAAGGAGAATGTTCCCCTACTCACTGCCATTAATCACCACTTTCCCAGGAGCTGAGTGCGTATTCATTTCTGTCATCCCAAACATCAGCAAGTATTGTTATGGTGCTGCTCACTCCTCATTCAAGAAGCACACACTTGCCAGGTTTCAATGAGGAGAGGAGAGGAGAGGAGAGGAGAGGAGAGGAGAGGAGAGGAGAGGAGAGGAGAGGAGAGGAGAGAGAGAGAGAGAGGAGAGGAGAGGAGAGGAGGAGAGGAGAGGAGAGAGAGGAGAGGAGAGGAGAGGAGGGGAGAGGAGAGGAGAGGATGTAAAGTTGCTTTTCAGAGCACACCAAGAGAAAGGGAAAGAGAGAGAGATAGCCAGAGAGAGAAAGAGAGATAGACTATCCCAGGGGCTCTGACACCAATTAAGCCATTTCACCATGAGCCCAGAACAGGATCTGCCCCCTCTCACTGAAACATGAGACAGCACCTAGCTCCGGCTGGCCCTGCGCCATCTTTCCGTTACTTCAGCTTACAAAAATGAACTTCAAGGGCTTAGGGTGAAGATACAAGCTCTGTTCCAAAACCTAGTGAGCTGCCTACTGCCTAGCCTACACAGGCAGCTGCCTTCTGACTACCATGGAACATCATAAGTGACTGATTCGGAACATTCTATGTGGTCGACAAATCTGTGTGGAACATAAATAGCAATCGCTCGACTGGCAATTGACTACAAGTTTGAAGTTGGCATGTTGCTAAACTAATGGAGCACTACTCTAAAAACCATTAAATGGCACAGATGTATGTTGGGTAAAATGTACTTTTAATCACACTGAATTAATTCTATCCATACAGCACTGTTCATAAATTCCGAGAAAGATTTTTAAAAGAAATTAATACTTTTATTCAGCAAGGATACAGTAAACTGATCATATGGGACATTAAAGACATTTATAATGTTATAAATGTTTATATTTTAAATAAATGCTGTTCTTTTGAACCTTCTATTTATGAAAGATTCCAGAACAAAATGTATCAGTTTCCTCAAAAATATAAAGGCAGAACAACTGTTCTCAACATTGATAATAAAAAATGTTTTCTAAGCACCAAAAATTAGCATATTCGAATGATTTCTAAAGGAGCATTGGAATAATGGTCGCTGAAAATTCAGCTTTGCCTTCTCAGGAATAAAATATATTTTTAAAATGTATTCAAATAGAAAACAGTCATTTTAAATTGTAATAATAGTTCACAATAATATAGTTTTACTGTATTTCTGATCAAATCAATGCAGCCTTATTAAAAACATCTTTACCCCAAACTTTATATCATTAAATAATACAAAAAATTTTCATGGATTCTGCGACACATGCGACATTGCCTTAGGATTTAACTAAAATAGGTATTGTAGTAGCATTATTATGTTGACCGTCTTTAAGAACAGCCTTTACGTCAGAATGATGACTTAAAATGCTACATATGTAGGCAGTGCACTAGGTACTCTTGAAAAAAAAAGAATGTTGTTACATTTAGCTTTCTGGATTGTTTAACTGATGGGATGTATAAAGATGGAAGAGTTGGACAGAGGAGCATTCCTTCTAGCGCCGTTAGCAACACGTAGCGTAAATCTCGTTCAGTCAGGAGTTAAACAGTTTACTCTCTGTGAGATACGTGGCCTGCATAACTTTCTTCTTGTTTCCTCACCCAAGACTGTAAATGTCCCCATGGTTGCAAAAGCCTAAACATTAGCATTTAACTTTTCGGTTACAGTAGCGGGTTGGCTTTAAAACGTCCTGTCAACTGTGTGAGGGTCATTTATACATGGGAGTGTATGTTTAACTGGGAAAAAAGGGACATTAAACGTGTGAGCATTAACCGAAAACGCCACAGTCAAAGTGAGCGATGGCATTAGGCTGGTTTCTTGATGTTAAATAAATAAGTGCAAATCAATCGATATATAACCCCTCCAGCGATTAAATCCAAGGAATGCCTAGTAGTCGATTTTTAGAAACCACTCCTGAGGACGCTGCCCGCTAGCTTTTGGACATTTACGTCTGCTTATAGGTTTTTTTAGCCACTGCTCCGTGCAGACAAAGCGAGGCTTGTCAAGGCCGTGGCAGAATAACGCCAGCTTTGTTATGAATTAAATATTAGAAATCTTAACACAGCAGCCAATAAGAATTATTTGCCTTGTTAAAGCAGCAGAAGACGATGATTAAAATTTCATTGCGTTGCAGTCTTTTTCCCATTTCTGCTTTCAATACATCATTCTAACGTATGAAATGCTGAAGGAACAATGGCACAGGGACTTCATTTGAGGAATGCAAATAGGAAGAGGGGAGGATAGAGCAGAGCTGTGGGGAGAATAAGACCCTGAAATGCTGCTTTAGGCTAAAAAAAAAGAAAACGGGCTTATACTTGAGTCTAATTTACCATTAAAGGAAACTGTTTGGGTTTCTGCACACACAGGCAAGCTCTAAAAATGCATCGGCCAATATTATGTGCATATTCGCTAGATATTCTGAACACATTCCACATATAAACTGCTTAAAAAAAAATTTATAATCCTTATAATCTCAAATTTTGCAAAGAGACAGTGAGTAAATTTAGCAAACCAGAATATCCATGTGATTATAAACAAAATGAACTTTCTTTAAAAATAGATACATGTATGGATAATCATTAGATTGAATTAAAATAACCAACCAACCCCACTGATTAAACTGTATAATTGCTACCAAAATATATTCCAAATAATACAAAATCTAAATACCACAACATACAGAAAAATAAACATGGCTATGCAGTAGTTCTGCCCTGGAAATGCAAGTGTGCTTTGACACAAACTGCATATTACACACATGAGGGTGCATGAGGAAGTATATGGACTTGCATCTTCTGCCCCTTGAGAAAATCTCACCACTGAAACAGAGGAGGCTAATGAAATGGAGATCTATAAATAGCGATGTCATTACAATGAGAGGACCACTCTCCTCCCCTCCCCTCCCACCTGACCCTTTTTGTGCTAATAAGCATCCTGACAGTGATGCAGGTTCTGTTGGATAGCCATACAGAGCCGAGGTCCTGCGACCAGAGTGGTATCTATGACCCAAGAAAGCCTCTGCAAGTACTTGGACATTACCTCAGTGGGCGACTGTAAAGATTCTGAGACAGAATTGAGTAATGCACTTGAATTGTGTAATCACCTGCAAAATTTATAATCATGCCAGAGTTATTTGCAGGCCTATATGAGTAGTGAAGGTGGAATAATTGTAAGTACTGCACAATTGTAGTTTATGGTTCTCTAGGTGGTTCTTGAAACCTAAATCTGATCCTTCAGGTGCTCCCAATCATTTTACAGTAGCATTTTCTTAAATTTCAAGGACTCTTTTTTTTTACCTTTGGTCAGTCCATGGACCCCACTAATATAAAAATGCTTGAAAAATGATATGCCTCTCAACTACATTTACATCTTTTTCCTTACCCTGAATTCATTCTGCCAGCGTGTTGTCCATGTGTTGTAAAAATTAAGTTATGCTCTTTAGAATGTGATTATAAGCGTTGTGTCTTTCTACCATAAATTAACCACATTATGAGAAATAAATAAAGTGTAAGCTATAGCTCTAGACACACTGAGCCTTGGTGTTCATGTGGGAAAAACGGATTTGAATCTGGCCTGCAACATGTCCGGTTTTCATTTCTTTGACTGTCTCTTAATAAATGTGTCTTTCTACGATAAATTAATCATATTTTGAGATATGCATTTTGAGATATGTACAAATTATTCAAAAATGTTCTATATAAGTCTAAGAACCCCCTACAGTACCTTCATGGGCCTTCAGGGAGTTATTGGTTGAAAACCCTGGCTTTATTTTAGTGCCGTGTTCGTGTTGAACGTAAATCAGTGTAACACAACACTGAGAATAATTCAAGAGAAAAAAGGCTTTATTTCCATTACTGGATGCAGTACCACCGCTTGCAATATCGAAAATATCTATATAAAACTGCACATAACAGCCCATGAACCTAGTGTCAATAACAAATGGGACCCGTGTTAGACAGCGGCATATGAATTGAGTTACACAAATATCATATCCAGAACGTTTGGCCAACGTTAGCATTGCTCATCGCATCACAGTTTGCACCGTATGCGACACAAACACTGCTGTGGGTGGATGGGTGTTTCACAGCTTTTACGCCCTGGTGACAAAATTATTGATGACAACGCATCACAAATTGCACTTATTTCATATACAGATGACAGGGCGAGGGGATGTAAAATATTAAAACAGCAGCGCCGGGTGGGAACATTTACTTTTTTTAAATGAAAATTTAATGTTTCAATACAGAGCACAATTTAGTTAAACGGCAAAGGATAGCTGACAATTCAAAGGTGATGTGAGATTCATCAGAGGTTTTGTGCCAGCCTCCGCATCTGAGGAACGCGTGTGTATGTATATAGAGAGCATTTATGTGACACCGGTTAAGGTGCAGGTCAAGAATCAAGGGGGAAAAAATCATCATATAACATATTGAATTAGCGTCGTTTTTTATAAGACAAAATAAAACAATGAGCCAAAAAGGGCTGTGGAAATCCTGCTCTGATTGGCCATGAGTTTCAAAAGATCTTTATCAACTATTTCATGTCCACTTTCTCATATACAGGCTAAAGGAGCAATCTGAAGTCAGAGATAATTAAATGAAACAAGAGCTCATCTTAGACTGGATAAAATGGGGAAGGGGTTGACAGCGCGCGTGTGTGTGTTGAGGATCCAAGAGGCAATTTATGAATAAGACAAGCAAAATAAAGACAGTGTCACTAACAGCCATACAGATTCCAAGGAGGAAACACTGCAGTGGATTATTAAAGTCACACTTTCTATCAAAACACTGTCTTTTACTGAACCCAAGAGATCGAGATTCATGATCACTGAAAAAAAGTGTTAGCAGTAGCTCTTGACACACTGAACATTGGTGCTCATGTGGGAAAAACTGATTTGAATCTGACCTGCAACATGTCCTGTTTTCATTTCCTTGACTGTCTCTCAATAGAAAAACACAAGCCAGAGCCATTCCAATAGCAATCAACTTTTTTAAGATAAATGCACAAGAAACAGCATTTTCACCCACTCTGCTACTGCTAAAGGTCTATTTCCATGTACATTTGGGACATTTCCTAATAAACCTGCCAAAATGTTATGCCATAAAAGGCTTATTTGCATAGCTAATGTGCTACACACAATGTAAACAAAACAAATGTACAAGAAAACAACTATGGATCTGTTTTTCACAAAACCTCAGACAAAGACTATGGTGGATAAGTACAGTGAGAAATCATACTGATGTGAATATGCATGTTGCACAGAAGCATTATTTGTGCAGCAAAGCCTTTGCCATATGCAACAAGAAGTAGATTAGCCTCATATATGTGACAAGGCACAGAGTGCAAACATTTCTTCGCCAAAAACAAAAAAAAAACAAATGCTCAAAGCGCGTGTAACCTTGTGATTACAGATTTTCTCCTCTCCTTTTTTCACAGTCTTTTTCACCTATCACCAGCCTGACATCCATCCGTACCCTCTCTCTTTCTTTTGTTAATTCCTTCATCTGCTCTTTCTTTACCATACCCACCTTCTGCTGGAAAAAAGCAAAGGGTTTTACAGCACTGTAAGGAAGATAGCAGTCACTCTTCCTCGATTTCAAACACAAAGTCGAGTAATGGAAAGAAACAGAGAAAGAGAGAGAAGGACAGAGAGATAAAGAGAGAGAGAGAGGCCACGGCATTCAGGAGTCCAGGCGCCCTGCTGAGCAGAAGCCATTCTGCCTTACACTATCTTGTCACTGCAGACGCATCGCTGGGGCAGACGGGAACAAAAAGCAGCCCAAAGTCAATTGTCTCCACTGCTGAATGGCTTTCTATTGCAGGCTGCATACATTTACTCAGGCAAAAAAAAACGCTTTTGCTATTGTAACTAAAGGCGAGAGAGGAGGGTGACGCTCACTAATATTTACTTTGGATCGTAACGACCGGGCTCATGATGATGTCATAAAGAGACTGAGACGCACGGCTTCCCACCTACACAAATATGGATCACAAGCCGGAGTCAATTTTTCATAGTTTCATGGTTAAGTGCTCCTTTGTTATTTCGTAATTAGCAAACAATTAATGAGTATGTTCTCTCATTAATTAATAATCTGTAATTATGGAGCCGTCACATTCATAATAATCCAATCAATTGATATTGAAAATATCACTTTCATATTATTTATTTAAAATAGAAAATAAATAGCAAAAAAAAAAAAAAAAAAAAAAAAAAAAATAAATATATATATATATATATATATATATATATATATATATATATATATATATATATATATATATATATATATATATATATATATATATATATATATATATATATATATATGTGCAAATAACAATTCAAGTAATAACAATAACCCAGCAGATGTCAAATTAACTTCAGGCTAGATTTAGTTGGCTCATTACCGCTTTGTCGGGGCGCCTCAAAATGAATGGTCCCCGAGGGTTTAAGAAACGCTTACTCTAGAAATCCATGCATTCCATTTTTTCAAGGTAATGCTTTTAGCCGGCCTCGCATGTGGTTAATTACGATGGTGCCTACAAATTAATTCAGCCGGTTCAGAGTGCACAAAGAAGGGTCTCGCCGCGGATGCACAAATAACAACACACAGCCCTTTGCTGAAAAATAGGGTACGTGTGTGTGTGTGTGTGTGTGTGTGTGTGTGTGTGTGTGTGTGTGTGTGTGTGTGTGTGTGTGTGTGTGTGTGCGTGTGCGTGTGAGGGGAACAGCGCAGCGGGGGCCACACTGCCGGCTTCCTGCAGTCTCTCCTCCAGACCTCCCGTTTCTGAACTTGATGAGTCAAAGGTCAGAAAAACAACAAGTCAATAGGCAGGCAGCCGCCGCCGAGGCAGCAAACAAGAGAAGAGGAGAGAAACCGAGAGAGAAAGAGGAGCCTATGATTTTGGCCCTGTAATAGTTTTCTGTAATCTCTCTGTATTGATTAAACCTCACTTCAGAAAGGAGTGTTGCTTCGGAGCACACCTAACCCCCCTCCCTTCTTTCTCTCTTTCCTGGTCAGAAATGCCATATGGAGGTAATCTTTCACCTTTGTTATTCCTCGCTGCTCCCGCTGCATCTGCCACTGCTGCCGCCAGCCCTGCTCTCTACCGGCGGAGAGAAAGCAAACAACCCAAACACACACGCGCACACACACACACACACTCTGTCTGATTAGCACACAGTCAACCCAGCAGAGGTCTTCCTCAATCCGCTGCTGCTCTTCTGTATTCCCTCTCGAAACAAACTAGACAAGTTTATTCTCCACACGTTAAGGCTTCTTTCACCCTTTGTGCTGGGATTTCTCCATCGCTGTAGCCCGGATCAGACATATTATATGTTAATATCACCACAGAAATTAAACTAAAATAATCTGATTTGTTAATTATGCCACACAATAAACTGATCCGAACATGTTAGCGGGAGTGGGTGACATCGTATAATGGTGTTATAATGACTATGCAGGAAAAAAAAAAAACGTGAAAAAATAGCAGTGAACGCCACACACTTAAGAGACCTCGGAAAATCAGATACCTAAAAAACGAAAAGGGAGAGAGGGAGAGACTGAGAAAGCAAAAAAGAAGAAAAAAGAAACAGCATCTGCTAACAAAAAAATTATTTTCAAGCATTCTGCCACATTCCCTTCATTTGATTCAATTTAAATGCAGAAGCGAGAGAAAGTGGAAGAGAAGAAAAAAAACAAACCCCTCCTGCTAAAAACACTCAATTTACTGACAGGCAAATGACTTCACGCTGCCACTTAATCTCATTTCTTGCATAATGCCCTCTAATTAGCATATCAAAGTGAATTAATACTTCTAGGGCATTAGCAATGGGGAAATCTACTCAGGGCCTCCAGTAGCAGTTAGTGGAGTGCCAAGAAAGCTCCCCAACACTACAGACAGCTTTGCATTGCAAAATGCTTCTATCCATTTATCCGCCATGTATGTATCTCTCTCCTCTCCTCCTCCACCCACCCTCTCTCTCTCACACATCATCTAGCCCAGCCACTCTTTGAAAAAGAGAAAGAAAGAACATTTTTTCATGCCGATTCTCCGCAGTGCCCCGGGGATCCCAAAAACAACTCAAACCTATCAGCCCGACAAGACTTTGAATTCGCAGTAATCTGTGGTTAATCTGGCAATTAACTCGGCACGTTTTTGTACTCGTCAACATGACGGTTGTCATTCACAACCTTCAGAATGAACGATAAGAGAGATCTAGAGGCACCTCGCACATCTACATATCACAGTTTCAGGGCGTATATACATCCCTGACATTCTCATAGTCAAGGCAAAGGTACACACTCATAACACACTCATGCCTCCCGAAGTCACACACATCATCTCGGTTCTCTCGCTCTACAAACAGATGTACATACACAGCTTTTCCTTCTCACTGTTTACATAGTTACAGTACAAACACTTCAGGTTTGATTTACCCCTTTTCGCCTTTAAGCCCCCTTTGCATCAGATCCAAAAGCAACAATGAATGTTTCATCTTTTCAAAGCTCTGTTCTTTGCTGCGATTCACAAATACAAGGCCAAGAAATCTCTCCGATTGGAACTTATTCATACATCAGCACTGGCAGTTGTTAGCATTTTCTTTTACTGTATAAAGAGAGATACATTTAGCAGTGACTGCATGACATAAACTGTACAATATCAATATCGCACACACTAAACTACTATTTACAAAAAATAACTATTAAATGAGCTGTGACGCAACTTTGAAGTTTTGTTATTTTCTTTAGCATGTAATAAAAATGAGCTAAATCAAGCCAAACGTAACATATTAAATCTCCATGGCAGTCGTAGATTGATAGAACATGTCCGACATGTACAACAAGTTGCAGAGACTGCATGCGCTAATGTGCATGCATCATCCAATAACTTTCAGGAACTTAATCACGTCGTAGTCTTCCATTTTCCCAGATTTCCTCTCACTGCAAACCCTGACAACAACCTCTCAACTTCTCATTTGTTCTACGCATCTGTTGAGTACGATAAGCAAAATACATACTGCTCTGACACAAGGCGTTCACAAGGTATGTGTGTGGTGCGTCAAAGGGGAAAAAAAGCCTCACAGAAGATGTGTTTGGCTGAAAAGAAAAAGAACAACAACAAGGAGTAGCATGCTTATCAGCGAAAGTCTCTCTTATCACTCTGATGAGACAATGTCCTTCAACGGGCTTGTGGAGAAAGAAAAAAAAGTCTCGCACTGAGAGAAAAAAAAAAAACACGACAGCTTTCCTCATCTCTCAAGACCTGCACACTATGGCAGGAAATGTAAGTACCGGTTGTTTTACACCATCTACTTTTACTTTTGCTACAATTTGAGCAATCCATTCCTGCGATATTATAAAAGCCTTTCTTTCTTTTATGTCTGATTTTACAGAGCGGGAAACAAAGAAAAGCAAACATATATGAGCAGAGTAAGAAAATATCATGCTTGTGTTCACTTGTGAGTTAATAAACAAATTAGCAGAGTGAAGCTTGTTAGGAAATTAGTCCGGATGCGTTAAGAAGGGAGAGAGAAAAAAAAGAAACCATTCAAACAGGCAGCGTCAAAGGGATTAACCGAGATTACAGCAACTGAGCTAGTAAACAAGCTCATTTAAATAATTAGCATACTTAGGGACTCTACTCTTTATGCATATTTAATTAGAGCTATAATGTAATAAGGGACATAGCTGTATTAAACGTAACATGATAGGTGCATATGGAAGCACAGTCAACACCTGGAGGTGGGTTTATAATAATGAAAATACATGTACAATGTAAAATTGAATACAAAACAGTTTTGATATAAAAATGCTATAAATATGCTTACATTTAACGGTATTTGTAAGCAAAAAAGGACTGTTTAAAGACAAAAATATTTTAAAAAATTAAAGAAAAGTAGTGCATGTGTCCACGTAAAAACACACAATCCAACAAGTTTTTTTATGAGATAATACAACAACACACACTGTGTGTATATATATATATATATATATATATATATATATATATATATATATATATATATATATATATATATATATATATATATATATATTAGTTGTAAGGTACTGAGATTTAAGTAAATATGAAATTTAATATATTCAAATATCAGATCACAATGTAAATTTCCTCTCCTCCCTTGCAACTATCCATCTTTTCTTGAGACGCAACAGTAGCTACGGCTTAAGATACAGCTACAGCATTTAGTAATCAATTTCTGTCTTTCTTTTTTGATCCTCATTCTATCTGCATATAGAACAACTCAAGCAGACCAGGCGTGGAGCAGGGCCTTGCCCTCCTACAGTCGAGACCTCCAACAGCAGAGAAGTTCATTAAGTTTTATGATCTTCCTCCAGTCACTTCTGCTTATAAGCCACACAAAGGCCACAAATCTGGCAAAGCACTATTCTGCCTATACAACCACACTGAGGCGAGATAAACACATTTACTCATATTCAAATGTTATTAGTCATCATAGTTCAGAAACTATATTATTTAAGCTCTAGTATGTGAAATGACTATCTCTTTCTTTTTCAAAAATGAAATGAATCATTTGTGAAGTTCATAAGTTGATTTCAAAAAACAGCACTAAAATAATATTTCAACATTCTTATTTCAACATGCTATTCAAAAAAATATTAAAAGTAAAGACTGAAGTTATTAGTCTAATTCAGTGCCTTTGCCGTTGTTTTGGGCTCACCTTACGGATTTCGCTCTGCTATTCTCCTTCCGCATTATCCAGAAACACACACTGCACATTCCTGGGAAAAGCCCCATATCTAAGGGTCTCTCTGGATTCTGCATATCTGGTTATGTGGTCATTCTCTCTTTATACCTGCGCCCTGCATGATTGCAGAACGCGCGCGCCTTTGCGCACATCACGCGCGTGTGTTAACCGTCGCAGCATAAAGGAAAACTGCACATTAAATTATATCCACTAAGCTACTGGACGTACTGAGCTGATTCTGCTTCAACGGGTGCTGATTTCTCCCTCAAAGAAAAGAAAAAAAAAAAATCTTTTGTGAGACAGTGACATATGCTAATGTTCCGTGTCATTGGGGCAGGCGGTATAGCCTTGGTAACGCACGTGCTGAATTGATGTTGTATCTGTCATTGGACTTCATTTACAGTGCGCGCGCGATAGGCTATTTCAGAGGTGCTTGAGTGTCAGGAAAAGTGGGGATAGAGTATTTCTGTTTGGTATAGTCATACATATGCACTCAAAAATATTGTTCTCAATTTCCCTAACACGCTTATAATTTGTGGTGTCACACACACGAAAGTGAACATTTGGCAAAATAACTTGTGTTTGTACTTCTGCCGCAAAATGTAATTCATAAAAGGTCCCTAAATGGTGTAGTAGTCATTTAATGTAAGCTTGCCACTGGGTCAACGTTTTGTTTTAGTCAAATACAGAAATGTACAAAATAATAATATTATTATTAATAATGTCAGTTGTCATACACTGTAAATAATAATAATAATAATAATAATAATAATAATAATCAACGATTAAATCAAGTTACTTAAAATTTTAAAGTGGTGAAAAAGTAACAACCTGCAGTTCATTAAACCTTTTCAGCCACTTTGCATTCAATTACTGATAAAGAAAATCTGGATGAAACTCAAAACAGACATAAAAATATGCATAAATTATCATGACAAGATTAAGCAAAATTGCTGTATAACACTGGAAACATTTGCCAATGTAAGCTATGTCATCTAAATCTTTTATTTTTACAAGTTAGGCTTACACCAAACTAATAATAAATGGCATATCGATCACTCCTGGTCACAAGTCCGTTTTAACACAACAATAACGCACCACAACGCCAAGCGCCTGCACGTGTCGGTGAACGATGCAACCTTCACAGCGCTGGCGTCTTTCATAATAAAACGGGGGCAATAATTAACTGCAGGACCGCCGATAGTGCCAATAATTATCCAGTAAATTGGTCGCATAATTAGGCAGATGAGCGCAGGAATTGGACCGCTCTCCGAACCACGGACACGCGTAAACGCTCACTGGGCTTGCAGTGGTACAACTGAGCAAAACAAGCTTGATATACAGCACCAACACCGCACGAAACACATCCTCAATGACAAATGCGGAGTATCCCGAAGATGCATAATTGTCTAGCAATTCACCAACTGTGGGTCTTGAAAGATCGAATGGACGGTGGGAGAATAGCGCGCTGTAAACAAGGGAACTGCCGGGGTGCCTCTCTCATACATGCCCCCAGAAGAAGGCACTCAGTTCAGCCTCACGATGCAACGCGGGGGAAGCTCACCATCGTATATTTCGCACTCGTATGCTGATACATCCAATTATGACTATTCATTTTCAGAAGTGAGAAGCAGAGAAATGTGGATGCTGCTGGTTGTGGCTTGGTACAACTGGACTCCGCTGACGACCAAAAAAAAAAAATGCACCAGTAAAGATGGCGGTGTCTGAAGGATTAGTGGCATTGTACTACTGTTGATTTTTTTTCTTCTTGATATGTCTGTGCGTAATTTAGCTTTTTTTGTTAGGGTATGCATTATCTTACCTGTTTTCTCTTTGATCTCGCAGAGCACACTGAAGAGGGCTGGCTTCATTCTGTGACAGTTGAGCCCATGTTTCCTGTGCCATTTGGGAGCAAGAGACGAGATTGATATATAGTCACTTAAAACTCATAATTCTGTCGCATTAAAACTTCATAAGACATCAGATCTTGAGTTTAAATTTACCCTTAAACTGCATTAGTTTTACAGGGATGATAGAGGCGAAACACGCATCACAAAAGTTCAAAACAAATGGCTAATATTTCTCTCAATTCTCAACAAAGCTTTTTGTAGTTGCTATAAGAGCTGTGGAAGTGCCAAGGCCTTCTTCGTTCAGAAGTAGTAAAGTCTGATGTACAAACTTTTAATGAGATGCCAACATGTGTTGAGTACTTTACCTGTGTATCATTCTCATTGTGAAAGGCAGAGAGGCTATTTTTAATATTTCAATACAAGTTTAGTGAACAGTAACTGATATTTTGTCTTAAACTTTGCAACTTGAGGAATAAAAAAAAACTGATTTTCAACCTGCCACCTGGATTTCAGATGCAAACATGACTCAAGGTTTTACTATGGTAACATTTGTGAAAATTACTGTTGGGACATGAGTTTCAATGAGTGGACAATACTGTCAAATAAAAGTTAGCTGTTGTAACGTGTAAATGTTAGCACTATAAGCTAATAAAAATAAAATGAGAGAACATAAATATGAAGACTTTCTGAAGAAAGCAATGAAAACGTTTAGGCTATATTAAAAAAATGCACCAACTTTGCTTGCGCCTCGTCCAGGCTTTGGTCGGTGATGGTCATGATCTGATGCAGAATGTCACCGATGTCTTGTTTTCTTCCATCCCCATCGGTTCCGTCGTGTCCATGAGGAGGCGGCAGAGCCATGCCTCCCTGTACCGAGTGACCAGCCAGGTTGACACCGCCGAGAGCCTGCATGATCCGGGCTTGCTCGTCCATAGTCCGCCGCAACACAATCAATGCGCTCGTGCTCAGTCACAGAGATGGGTGAAATAAACTCGGAGAATGCACATGCAAAAACAACTTGATTATTTCATGTGCGGTGTTTAACGGGTCGCTATCGTGCACAAAATATTGACCGTGAAGCAACGCGGCAAATACAATAAATCGCTGGATGAAATATAGTGGAATTGATGTCCCAGGAATCACTTTATGGAAAAGATTTAAATCGTCGTTGATCCTCCTGTACGAATGTCCATTGGAGAAAAATTAGCGATGATATTTCTTGTCTATTATTTAAGTAAACTTCAGCATTCAGGTGACAGTGGTTTCCCGTTCAATCCTGTCCGAATCTTCATGCCAATTTGTCTTTTTCTTTGAAGAGCTGGGGTCCTTTGCAGATGTCTGGAATTCTTATTTGCCGTCTTCTTAGGATAATTTCGCCTTGTGCACTTCTTGAAAACTTGGACAAATCCGTAGTATTACAAAGAGTTGCAAACAAAACATCCCATGCCTCTGATGGAAAGTGATAATTAATCAAAATTAATGATTATGTAATTAAAAACAAGCACACTGAGTGTGAACAACAGGCAAAATATTGCCTTTTAATTTTTTTTTTTTCTTCCAAAAACAAAATATAAGAAAATAAAAGAAGCCGCGTGAAATAAATTAAACCATCAGCACCGGCGACCACAGCTATAAAGATTGTAGGAAAAAAATATAAAAATGTATAAAAAGTTTTCTCACTTTCAGTAGGGAAAATAGAAAAACTGACGAAAAAATTAATCACGCGCCATAAAGCGATGCGCAAAAATATCTGCTGGCGGAAATTTATGAGTCGAGCGCGCGGGCTGTGTGTGCTTTATGTTGTTTGATGGCAGCGGTAGTGAGCGATTGACAATGTGCCAATGCCATTCACTCAGTGCGGACGTGTCAGAGAAGAAAAAAAGATACAAAATCGACATCAAAATGCACGCTCCGCCCTGCAGAGGAGGGGTCTTAGATTCTTGTCACTTCTCGCCGAAGCCCCCGAAAACAAAATGCCAGTTAGCTACTAATGATACTGCTGGTGATGATAATGATGAGACCAGGACATCAAATCAACAGCGTTTAAGTCTCCACTTTACCCGTGCCTCATTTAAAAGCGCGCCGTGCATTGAGATGCCGTTACATTATAACCATTCCCAATAAAACAAACAAAAGGTCGGAGTTTTATATTGTCTGATTCAAACTAATAATGAATTGCACGGGCCCCCTCGCTTCCTTACACCATAGTATGGTCGCCTCCAACAAGCCGTGCTTGCAGGGGCAGGAAAGCAGAGGACATGTTTATAATATTGGAAATAGTCGCCTCGAACCAATCAGCGGAGAGTCCGTCTTTGAGTGGCGGACCGAAGGACCAATAGGTGACTCCCACTGACCACGAACGCCCGCCTTCAGAGCTCAATACCTTTGCTACGGTTGTACAGAGAGATATCAACTTCTGATTGGCCGTTGCCAAGGGTGACATCTACTGCAAAAGCAGGCGGCGCTGCGCTGCGCAGCGCTCCTCGGCAGTTGCTATGGTAGCAGACTGCTCGGTGGGCTTGAAGCAAAGAGACACACTGAAACATATCTGCGCCTTCCTCCGGTTGCCTCGCTTTTTACATACGCCTTACTAAACCCACTGTGGCTTTCCCGCCAAATCACTGTATCTCCGATTCCAAAACACGACATTTCATGTAGGAACGCGCTTTAAAATAGGCTACGCGTCTTTTGTTCAATGTCAAACAGCTAAACCACTGCGCTTTTTTGTTCTTGTGCTGAGGTAAATAAGAGCTCATCTCACACCAAAACTGGTTTCAGATGGAAAATATATACTAATTACATTTTGCATTATTTGATGATGTGTATATTTGACTAAAATATATTTTTACACCCTTATGAGAAACAAACTTTTTTTTTCTACTGCTTACACAATGCACTCACTTAATTATTTTATTTAATTTCATCTGCATATTGTAATGAATGATGTATAAGCTCTAGTATTTAGAGTGGTTAAAAAGCATTTGTTTTCAGTATGTAGTAGACTTGTGAGTGGAAAAAAAAAAAAAAAAAAAACGTCTCACACTGCAACCAGATACTATATGCACATACAGGTTAATATTCATTATGAAATCCTCTGGTGCCATAGTTGAGGTAGTGCACTTCAGCGGGGTTGCACTTGTGACATGACAGCCTCTGATGTGATGGGACTAATTACCAAGAATCAGAGACACACACCGAGGAAACAGAGCTGTTAATTTTTGCACAGCAAGAAAGTCAATCAGACACCCTTCCAAAGGCACCAACATGTGATGCTACGCTGAGAATTTGTGAAAGCTGGCACCAGAAAGTCCCGTTCCATAGTGCATGAACTGACTGAAGGCCCTGTGGACTGCCTCCATCACTGACACACTCAACACGGGAAATTAACACAGGCTAATTAAAGAGCGAATAATCAGATATGCAGAAAATCAAAACTTCCTCTGGGATGATCCAGTTGAGGATAAACAATGCGAAAAGCTCAGAAAAATCTGTCAGCATGCCTGGAGCTCCAAGAGCTTCATGATATTCAATACATCACTTTTTTTAATTTTTTATTTAAGAACATTTAAGTAGAGTATAGGGGAGGCCAGGGAGTGTTGTGTAACAGAGTTTTTAAAAGATTATTTTCAGAAGTATTAGAAATGAGTTTGTACACACTACATCCCCCACATCTGAGGTAATTTGAAGCAATAATTTCATGTTTGGTTTATAATTTGATTTGTGAGTGTTAACGAATGTTATGTGACAGAACTGGCATGATCCGAATCAGCGGTTTATATTGTTTAATTTGATATATAACCAGTTTTTCATCTATATTTAAAATATAATTATGTCTGAACGGATGGCAAGGGTTGTAAACATATTTTCCAAAATACTTGTAGATTTAGCAAAAAGAAAAATGGGGAAGTGTATTCTGTTTACTTGCCAAAATTATGAGCGTATAACACACATTAACTTACAGTGGCTTTCCAAATGGGGACAATCCATAGAATAGGGACATTCCATATGGTTACACACACACACACACACACACACACACACACACACACACACACACAGTGTTTTTAGCTTATGTTTTATATTTGTTTCAAATTGTTTTGCAGTTTGAATTAATTCGTACATGTTTCGTTTGCATTCAAATTCTTACATTCTAAAGTACTTTATAAATATGGAAACATTATGGCAACATTTAAGATATATCCCCATTATGTCCAGTAATTAAATGTGATATTTAGAGGATTTTGGCTAAATACACAACATGATTTTGTTCTGATATCAAACTATACAAGTAGCATATTTGTTCTTGCCTCTGATTTACACATACTAAACAATACAGATCAAACAGCAGAATTTATAGTGGCATATTTACTTCAACTCTTGTGTATGAATTGGTGTTCAGAGCAATTGATTCAATTCTTCGGGTGCAATAAGTGGGTGATATATTAGTCATGGATCATGTTAACACAGTTACTGGATCCTGAGCAAGAATAATGAGCTCACCTTTAATTAACCATTTCACACATATCACCGAGTAAGACAACATGCCACAAGCCCTGTAATTCAATTGTTTTGGCTGCGACTGAGTGCGTGTGTGTGTGGTGTGTGTGTATCACGCAGAGTTTCACCATCATTTTTATATAGTCGTTGTCATTTTTATTATCAGTGTGTAAATGAACTGGATTGAATATAGCATGTGCGGCTGACAGATTATGGATTTTTAAAATCACAAGCATCCAATAATCACAGAACGACGCCGTAACGCAACATCTGTGCTTATAAAGCACGTCACATGAATTTAAGCAACATAACATTCAGAAGTTGTCGAAGTTAAGAAGGAGACAAGAGGCGCCTGCTCTCTCGCTCTTTTTAGCAAGCTGTGTGGCTCGGCTCTTTCATATTCACTTGACCTTGAAGTATCAGCCCAGCACACTCCTGAGTTTAGTGAATGGAAGTCCCAGACCCACTGCATTTATCACTGAAATACTGTGCTGTCAGGTGGCTCTGTATACCTGTCATAGAGGGCTCAAAGGAACAGCTCCAGATCCTCTCCTCCACAACACCGCATGATTCTTCATTGCCTTACGTTGCACGCCTTTCCACCATTGTTTTCAGCCATATGTCAACATAATTCATTTTCCACAAGTATGACAGCAAATCTTTTGGTGGGAGGGGAAAAAAAAGACACTTCAGCTTATTGTGGTCATGATGCCATGCTTACATAATGACATAAACACAATTTCTATTATTGGTTGTTTACTGCCCACTTCCCTCAACCGACTTGAAAAGTGAATTTATGGAGAACGAGAAATGAAATCATAATTCAACAGCAGTTTGGATCATATGAACATTGAACAGTGAATACTGAAAATTGTGCAATGCAGTACGGCCTATAAATTGAGCGTCTTGAAAATATCAGCTGAAGTTTCTCCCAAATATGGTCACGGTAACCTCGCTGTTGTCAGTGGTAACCGTTGATATTATTGCCCTTGGACTGAAGCCCACCGTTCATGATTATTTTCACTAATGAGCACACCAGGCTTTTTTTTTTTTTTTTCATACCTATACAAGTTTTCACCCTAAGTATTTACTCTTGAAACATTAGAAAATGGGTGGGGATGGATCCAAAACAGATTCATTTATCACGCCAAAAAAATTCAACTGAAACTGCTTTTTTAAAGAATGTCTTTTCTTTGCTTAAATTAACAAATATAAGATTAGGATAAGAAACTATAAATAATTTTCCAACAACATATCTTATTCTACTAACCCTCTAATGAGAGTTAGTTCGCATGTAGTTGACAAGTTACTAATAATAAGTAAAATGTCTAAAGTGGACCATCGAAATAAAGTGTAACCTAAAATATTATAATATACATGTGTTACATAAGAAAATAGTGTTAGATAATGATATGTATCTGTAATTTGTAAGAATGAAGAAAAAGCCAGCACATACAACACAGCTTCGTCATCCCTTCAATATTTAATAAATAATTATTTATCGCTTATTTATGCATATGGGGTGCTAATTAGTCATAAAATCATTCTTATCTGACAGGTTTAATAGACAGTCTCAAAACAAATAGCCCCTGTCTCATAACATACACATCATTTCCAAGAGAATTAAGTTTTTGAAAACTGAACAGGCTGTCACCTTACTTTTTTTTTTTTTTTTTTTTTTTGGTAGTGACAGCCAAAAAGGGCCCACAGGTGTCTCAGAAAGCAGTGACTGTGTTGTCATAATTCATTTAGGCATCCTTCTGCAAAGCCATAATTACCTAATTAGCTTGTTAATTAGGAGATTAGCATTTACTGATAGAGTGGCTTGTTTAGTGAGGGGTGGAGTGGAGTTCCAGTGGAGTAAGTTACCAATGTGTTGCTTTAAAGTGCCTCCCAAGTCATTTCTCTCTCCATTTGGGTCAGAGATTGGAATCCTTGATGGAAAGATATTAATAGTATTTAAAGTTATACAAATAAATGGTAGCTCATTGATAAAATAAGTTTCAATTTGTGTTTAAAATGTTACATCTTTAAATTTAAGAACAAATGTATGAGAGAGGACTTAACAATTAACGCATTATGTTGCTATATTGCTTTATTTCCTTCCATTTAATTGTCAAATAGCCTAAGAAATGCAAACATACCTTCACAATGCGTTTAAGATTCCAGCTGAACTGCTGAGCGTTGCTCTCTGCCTGATTGCCCGGGTTACAGCACAAGTAGTCTAGCAACTCAATAGTCTCTCGTCTATATGTCGCCAAGTCATGTCCTGTTGCTGAGGAAGATTGGAGGAAATGACTCGAACGGACAGTGCCAGAGACGTTACTAACTATGTTAGCACCAGTCTCTTATCTAGTTTATGTGTTTGTTTATTCATTTCCCGATATTCACTGCATGCAGGTCATACGTCAATGTTACCATCGGACATGCTTTATGTTTAAGAGGGCCAGTGTTGGGCTGTAAATAACTAAAAGCAGTGATACCACTAACTAAAGTCAACTTTTTCTGTAGCGTTCAGTAACTTTTTTTACTGAAGTACTGATAAAACGACTAAAAGATACATCACTATTTCTTGTCATATTTATTGCACATGCAGCTTTACAGTCTAGCGAGTCCTGCTCTCCTAAACTGTGCTCTCTTTCGTATGTAGATTTGTGAAATCATTTTAATGAATCAGTTCACTGTAGCTTGTGTATCAAGCAGTTCAAATAGACTTATTTAATTCAGCCCTATGTAGAAAACAAAATGTGGAATGCTTTATCTTTTTACATATATATATATAATCAAAATATGTTAAACATTCACTAACATGTTTCTGAATTTGTTAGAGAAATTAAAGTATTTCTGGCTTCATTTGTTGTGGTCACCCTAATTGAGATACTTAGAGACCCTAATTGAGAGTTGTATGCTTTAATAAATGCTGCTGGAATTGCAGAAAGAAATGCACACACACGCACACTCACAAACACATGCATGCACACAAAACACACACAGACAAACACATGCGCACACATTATATAAATGTAAAATTAGCATTTACTTACTGTTAGTAGCTAGTAATGTAGGTTAACATTTTAAGTGATGTGCTGAAAATGTGTTGAACATAAAATCAATATTTTAATTGAAATAAATTAATTTTCTGAGCTATTTCTATGTCCTTACTACTTTGTGCAGTTTGTAACTTGCACTATACAGTTTCTGAAGTAGATTCACTGACACTAGTGCTTTGAAACAAATATTACATTTTGGAAAAAAAGTAATTTTGTACTAGTCTTTCACTTTGTGATGTTATTTTAAATGTAGTTTAGATCATTTGACGGCTTTGTTTTCACTTTCTTTATATGTTTAAACAGGCAAAGTTATTATGCAACTGAATGTAATTTTCATTATTATGTTTTTGGGGTTTTCCAAGGGCAGAATAAAATGAAAACATTAATTCTATTTTTACAGTTCTATATATGTCCCTATAGCTAAAGCTCTTGACCCAGCAGACATGAAGACTCCATTCAATCAAACCTGCTCTGTCTCTCTCACAGGCCAGGTTGATAAATAAGAGGGAAATATTGTGTCTGCCAGGGCATGTTGTTAACTCTCCCCCCACAGTCATTAACTCATTTCAAGTGCAATCATAGAGTGGGAGGTAAATTAACAAACCATTAAAAATGTTATAAATGCACAATTAGCATGCCAACATTTACAGGACACATTCATGGAGCAGCAATAATTTTTGATTGGGCGGTTCCAATTCATCCCCCCTGTCTGACTGCCTGTCTTGCTCCCACTCTCTCTCTCTCTCTCTCGCTGACCGTCGGTCTCCACAGACATTTTGGTCTGGTGCCTGTTTGCCAAAGAAATTGAAGGAATGAGGCCTGATTTAATAGGTCATTGGTGGTGAACATTCACCTCTTACATCATGGAGCAAAAGAAAGAAGAAAAAAAAAGAGGCAAAAAATTAGTGGAAAGAAAAAAGAAAAAAATAGAGAGAGAAATGGTGGGCTTTTCCCCTTCTATCTTCTCTCCCTCATTTGCTAGATTATGAGTTGTGTTGGTTGGATGTAATAGTGTAATAGTAAGGATGATGATACAGCAGAGGGCAGCCCGCATGAGGCACCGCAGAACCTGGAGAATCTCTTTCTCAGCTTCCTGGGTCGATTGTAATAGGGTCATTAGCTAGTCTGGATCATATTTTAACATTTAGCCCCAGGTTATTGCATGTAACTTGCTTGATGGTCTCTGATATGAGATTACTGCTAAATCGATGAGCTAATGAAACCATAATGGTGTATTTCAATCAAATATCAAATGAATGTTTTTTATAAAATATTGCTTCATTTTGACAGGTTAGTAACAATGTCCTGTTAAAAAGAAATAGGCCCCTCAGGTTGTAAAATGAGATCTTTAACATTTCTTAAATCATAGAAGAGAGCCTGATAAAAATGTCAGCGTGCGTTTCACAGAGTGGAGAGTAACCTAGGCCTAATGTTACCGTGTTTGACGGCTGATTAAAATTAATTTAAAAATATAATTAGGCAATTATAATATTGCTTACACCCCCGTTCTACAAATATTAAGTTAATATTGAGTAACTTACCTTTTAGACAAGATACTGTCAGGTATTTTGTCTGGTTTTGATAAGCCATCGAAAATAAGTTCCAAACGAAGCCAAAACAGAATCAGACGCTGAGTCTCCGAGCAACATGCAAGATTCAAATGAATCGTTTAAGAGAATGGCTCATTCACAAACCGTCACAAACACTCGACTCGCTTGTATCGTTCCTGAATGAATCAGTATGCATCGTTCCGCTTGTATCATTCCTGAAAGAATCTATGAAGTAAATAATTGAATTCCTCACTCATATATGCAGTTATTTATGTTGTTGTTTAGTTTCTGAACGAATCAGATTTTGAACGAATAGTTTGAGTGAATGGTTCAATGACTCACCCATACCCACGTTATAAACGAATCTGTAAAGTAAACGATTCCTTCATTCACTCTAAAAGAGACTTGTCACCACCTATTGGCGTAACGATGTAACATCAGTGATAAATTTATCCGATATATATATATATATATATATATATATATATATATATATATATATATATATATATATATATATATATATATATATATATAAAATAGAATATTAACCGGAAAAGTTCAAAATCATAAAAGTTTATTAATTTTATTAACTTTCCGACTGAGTGATAACATTGTGCAAAATGAGCTTTCAAATCTCCTATCACACAATTTTTTTTATTATTCAAGCAACATTTCCTTCACACATATAATGAAAGCAATGGTATCAGAGTTTAAGGTTTGGCCCGTGTTTTCTGAGTCTCCGCTATTCCAGAGTACAGGGACATGTGAGTAGATCCAGCCGGGCCTCCTCCTCCAGCTCTGCTAAGGGCAGGCAGATGTAAGGGATCAGGGGCAGACGTGGAGCCTCGCAGGGGGAAGGTGAGAGGTACACAGCCTCTCCGCTCCCAGTGATCAATCATTCTCTACTTGTCCTCCTCCCTGGCCCGCAGCTGTTCCTCCAACATCTCCTGTGGAAACACACTCTTCACTTTGCTTAAAATTATTACACAGACCATAAACCCAGAGAGGGAAAGCTCTGTTAACACTAGTGCACAGGGTAGTCACTGTAACCTTTAAGATGAGCCAGTGGTGCTTTGGATGAGAGCCATACCAGCCGGCGCTGGCTCGCCTCTTTATTTTCATACCTGTGGAACTGATGTTTTTGCTGTGGAATTTATTTGCCACTCGCAGCCCAATCTCAGGAGCAGCATTGATCCCCTTGATGGCGGCTTGAACCGCGGCCTTCATTCCAAGGGCAAGCTTGTCAAATTACGAAAGTGTTCAGACCTGTTTTGACAACATCATAAAACAAGCAGCCAGAAATTGTTGACCATCATGATGATGACTAGAATGATTATGTGAAGAGGTTGGATTTCAGATTGCCTAATTTTTTTTTTTTTTCACACTGTGAAGCGAAAAACTATTATGAGGAATGTTTTTTTTTTTTTTTATAGTACTGTTCTTGATTTGAAAATGTTAGACAGCCTGAATATCTCCTATTCTTATTCTTATCATTGATTTTTGATACAATATGTCAAGTCTATAATAAAAGGAGTGTTTAAGAATCAAGTCATCACCATTTATGTGAATAAATGTATAAAGTAGTGGTGTTTCTGAAAGAAAATATTCTGGGTTCAGTACAAGTTAAGCTCAAGTTAATGTTGATGAATTTTCACTTTCCCATCTTTTCTTAAAAAAAAAAAAAAAAAAAAAAAAAATGCACAAATCTGGATTAAAGTGAAGAGTTTACTATGGAAGTGAATGGGCCCAATTTGTAAACGTTATTAATTATTTCAATAGTTTAGCCACAAGACATAAAAAAATATGCATGTTAGCATGATTTTAGTAGGGGAAAGAAATCACTTACCAACCTTTTTCTGTGTGTCCAATTTTATAACTTCATAGCCATTACAACACAATACCAGAAACCCTCAAACGACAATGAAAATGATTATTTAAACAGCTTCACAGCTTAAATAAAACAAGAAAAATTTAAGTGATTTTATGAAATTACTCTCATCACATCTGTGCATTTACAGATATTAACTCTATACCAGGACCTGGTATGTGACTGGCGTACCAACCTGGCCACTCCTAACCATTTCTGCTTTAAACAGATCTAGGAACAGTAATCCATCTATTTCTGCTCATCTGCTATGAATTAAACATAGACGCAGGTCAGCACACAATGTGTCTAAATCACTGCAGCCCGGCTGCCCTTAGCTCAACTTCTCTATTGACATAATGTCAGATATGACACTATTACTCAGCGAGTGGCGATGGTCATTTGATAAATAGTACCATAAATTGTTGACAAAACAATTTGTGATGTATTACGTTCATGATGGGTTGTACTGCTTATCAAATCAAAGTAATCTGGTGGCGGACGCCATTAATCAGCCTAATGTGCATAATCCTGCTGCTGATGGGTGACGACTTACAGATTGTGGATGGTTTTCTACACAATTCTCTCTTTTAGCTTTAACCAACACACTTAAAAATTAAGGTTCCTTATCAATCAGTCACGTTCAGCGTTATGTCGACAGACTGATGTTGTGGGATCTCACTTGGGAGCCCAATCACCTTCAAGTGGTAACAAAACAAGCCAATGGACACATTGGACATACAGGTATTTGAGCTTGCCAGCAACTCACTCATTCAGCTTTTTGCTTTGGAGCCGAGCAGTTGTATGTCAGTGTTCTGCCAATCTGCCTTCACTGACAAGAGGAGATGTTCTGTGTTGGAGAGACAGCATTCAGCATCGTTTTCGTAGAAAGTGCAAAAAAGAGCAGTTTCCCTAAAAGAGCAAGTGGGCGGCGAGCATCTTTTTAAAGATGCCTCTCCTTCCATGCATTCCTGGAGGCAGCCGTTCCCTGTCTCATTATGAGAACATGGCCATGTTGACACACTGGTTGCGACTCGCCTTTCTCGTTAAGGCTAAAGTCCCCTCTGCTGTTACCCAATCTTTTGCTTGTGTGTAAAGCACAGCCGTGAGTTTGGTTAACACTTTAGGAAACCTGAGGGTTACAGTGAGTGCTTCCGCCAGGTCAATCCCCATGATCCTCCCACTCCTCTAGCATGTTGTATGCCGTCAAGCTGCCGGATGACAGTGTAGATTCCTATCATGGCGACCCAACGGGTCATTTGGCGCTCTGGATGAGGATCAGATGTCGATAGCTGCATCGGAGAGAGGGCTATTATCCTCTGGAGAGGAAGATGACGCTGCGCTTCCCTCTTCGGTGGTGTTTGCTCAATGCTTGCCCAGGTCGCCACGTGCAGCAGACTCGAGTGGAACACTCCACCCTTTCCAGAGTGATCACGGCTGGATGACTGGTTTCTGGGCTTGGAGCGCAATGCAAAGACTGCCTCGCCCCTCCCTGGAGCCTTTCTTCACAGAAGTGTGTGAAGAGCTTTATGCCCGAAAAGGTCCATACCTCCCGTCCAACGCTTGTGTGATGACAGAAGCTCTGGCTGCTAAGGCTTACAGTACCGCTGGACAGGCCACCTTGCCAATGTCTCCACCTTGCATGCAATGGCCATCCTGCAAGTCCACCAGGCCAAAGCACTTATAGTTCTGAGCCAGGGTTGATGCAGGAACTGCACGCAACAACTGACCTCTGGGTGACAAAAGTCAAGGCGCAGGCCCTCGGCCAGATGATGTCCACCTTGGTGGTCCAGGAGAGCCATCTTTGGCTAAACCTTGCAGAGATGTGAGCTGTCGATAGAGTGTACTTTCTCGATGCTTCCATCTCGCAAGGTGGCCTCTTTGGCGACACCGTCGAGGACTTTGTCCAGCAGTTCTTGGCAGTTCAGAAGCAAAATGTGGCAATCAAGTACATCCTGCCCTGGTGTGACACCTCTGCCACCAGGCCGCACTGGGCTGCCCCCCAGTCTGCTCGTCTCCAAGGGCGCCCACTTGCAGCCTCTACACCAAAAAGATGTGCTCTGATGCAGCCAGCTCGTCCCTCAGGCCAATGTTAAACCCTCCAAATGGTCAGTGAAGCGTCCCTGAGATGGGCGACCAGAGATGGAGGGGACCGCTCTTTCCCCTGGAGGAGGGCAGGTGGAGAATCTTTTGTTTTGGGTCTGTTCCTCCTATTATACGGGGTGTGTGTTGGCAGTAAGCGATGCACTTCTTTCTCACTCCCAAAACCTCCTTTTTTCGCCGCATGCCACGAGTTGTGGTGTGCTTCTAGGACGCACTGCTTCTTCACGCATCTCAGGCCACTCCCTCGCAGGATCCAAGAGTTATGCCACACTCATTGCCTCTACTTCAGAACACTATGTCTCCCGGGTTGGGCCCCAGCACTCCACCTTGCTGCCCCTCCGCGGGTACGTCTGTAGTCTAGCTGGTGTCACTTGCAGTGTCTGGGGGCCTCGTTGGCTCATTTGGATGATCAGGGTTTAACAGCCCATACTTCATTGTACCCAAAAAAGGCAGTGGGTTGTAGCTGATCTTAGATGAAAATATGAATCCTATGAAAATATGCATTTCCCCCAGTGAGCTAGCTTGCACAGACCCTGTGCACAGTCAGAGGGGATGAGTAGCAGGTCTTGAGGTTGCAACTTACTGGATGACCTGGACCTGGTTCTCAGACCTGATGCTCCTCTTGACAGCACCTCCTTGGCAGATTCCCCTGAGGAATTCCTCTTCTTTCTTAGGGACGGGGCACCTTTGTGACACCCATGTCCAGATCTCTGGAATCTCCATATGTGGCTTCTGGATGAGACATGGCAGACTTACGTGGCCTACCACCAGCAATGGTAGATCCTATCACTCAAGCCAGAGCCCCTTCTACTAGACGAGTTTATGCCTCAAAGTGGAGTCTGATCATTGATTGGTGTTCTTCCTGCTAGGAAGACCTCCATAAATTCCCGATCAGCTCTGTGCTTTCTATCCTGCAAGAGATGTTGGAGCTGTCTCCCTCCACCTTGAAAGTATATGTTGTTGCTATTGTGGCACATCACAATGCAGTAGATGGTAGGTCTTTGGAAAATCACAAAAGTCTTTTTGGAAAGCACAAACTGATCATCAGGTTCCTGAGAGGTGGTAGGAGACTAAATCCTCCTTGGTCACGATCCCCTCTTGGGTCCCCTATGTGGTACTTACAGCCTTACATAGATCGCCTTTGACCTGCTGCAGTCAGTCAAGCTTAAGATCCTGTCTCTCAAGACAGTGTTCCTGACTGTGCTCACATCTATAAAGAGGGTTGGGGACCTGCAAGCAATTTTTTGTCAGCGAAATGTGCCTTGAATTTGGAACGACCGACTCTCACAAAATCCTGAGACCTCGGACCAGATATGTTCCCACCACTCCTTTCTGAGACAAGGTGGTGAACTCTCAAGCACTGCCCCTGGAGGAGGCAGACCCAGCCCTCGTGTTGCTGTGTCTCGTTTTTTTGTTCTGCACATCTAAAGCGCTGTGTGGACCACATGGGGTGACGGCTCACTACATTCAGAGTGTTGTCTTCTCCTAGGTGATGGTGTACAGCTCCTTTCTGGCAGACATCTGCAGAACTGAAGGCTGGGTAAAACCATCACGATATTCTATAATCTCCAAGATGAACTGGTTTCTTCCCGTGTGTTGAGCACAAACAGGTAATCAGCTGGAAGGCTTGTGTCGGTTTGGAGGCCTCCGACGCCAGGCCCACTACTCAAGATGCATGCCCAGTCAATCAGCCTCTGTACTGGGCTAAGGAATGGAGACATTACAACCCACCTGCCACAACCGCTGAATGGCCAGAACCCCCGTCTCGACTCCACAGCACACACCCTGAGTGAGTTGCCAGCAAGCTTATATACCCGTATGTCCGGGGCGGGCTTTTGCCATGCAAATCTCACTCGCCAATGTCCAATGGCATGTTTTGTTATCACTTGAAGGTGAGATCCCACAATGTCAGTCTGTCGACGTAACGTCTCTGTTCCCTCCTTCAGGTAATAAGGGTTACAACAGTAACCAAGACATTCTTTGTTGGCATGTATTATTCCATGAAAAACATCCATGGCACAAAAGGTTCTTTGTAAAAAGTTAGAAAAGTTTCTTTAGACTATAAAAATTTTCCTCAGACCAACACTCTTAGAAATAAAGGTTCCAAAAGGAGAGTTTCACAGCAAAGCCATAGAAGAACTGTTTTGGGGTCCACAAAGAACCTTTCAGTGATCTTCCTGAAATTTTATTGGGTGTGTCTTGAACGCTAAGGTTTTGTTTATTCCGCTGAACAGAATTGTTCTATATTTTAGTCTCCCATTCTTCTTCTTATTTTTTTAATTTAGATGTAGTATCTCTTTGACAACCCTTCCCCTAGGAAATCTGAGTGTTTTCTAAACTGTAAAATTTTTAAAGCATATATTTGCATGAAAACACATATTTATTTCTCATAAATGCTCATATGATTTCAGAGCGAAGCATTGAGAGGCTAATTGTAACAGTTGCATTCTAAAAGTTTTCAACTTTCAATCTAAATGATTCTGTATGGAAAAAGTTTTAAATATATATCCAGACCGGCTGTCATGTCATGTTGGTTCCATTACATTCTCTCTCCTCATCAGACTACACACTCTGTAGTGCCGCTGTGTGGTGTGTTTCCACGCTAAGTGAGCAGCCGATATCTCAGCTATCTCTGCTAGTGAACTTGCTCATCTCTCCTGTCAGATAGAGATGACAGAGTGTTATTTTCAAAAGCCCACCACAGACAGGAGGACTTGTTTAATGTGCGACAACATCCTGTGATCACTCAGCTCTCTGTATTATGAGCAGAGCTTTGTATGTCCGTTTTTGCAAAGGCTCAAAGACTTGAAGCGTCTGAAGGAAGGAGCGACAGATACAGACACAATGTGTGGAAGTCCACGAGAGCAACACAAAAGCTGCTTATCAACTCTTGATAAGAGTTGAAAGGGTTTGCCTTTGTTTCTGCTGTCCGCATCACTTGTAATTGAGAGGCTGTCTAAAGTTGAAATGATTAAAACTGAACCATTCACACACCATTAAGACACCATGTTGTCAACCCTACAGGTTTACAACATATTTCAGTATTTACAGTATGTCCTTACATTCCATGACCAGTTTTATTTTTAGAAAAAAAAAAAAAAAAACTTTCAAAGATGTCCTATTGCTCAAGCAATAAACCTGGACAACAAGTAAACATTTATTTTTTTAAACATAACTTATTTTTGTTTGTTGCTTATGTCACATTTCTGAAATTCTTTAAAATCCAAATATATGTCTAATATTTCAGCAGCACTTTATAAAAACTTCCATTAATAAAATTAATGACATTAATGACAATTAAAACTAAATAAAATTAAAACATCATTATATCATTTAATGTTTCACATATCATTAATGGACATTCAAATAGTTCAAAATATTACATATTTTAGTTTCATATTTTCATAAATATGTATATTTGAATGACTCTTTCTTGAAAGCTACTAAAAATGTTACTGGTGTCTCATAGGACTGAAGATAATACAATTGAAAAGATTAATTACAAAATGTCTAGGTAAATATTAGCCTTTCAAACAAAGTGGATCATAAAAAAATGCTAAAACATCATATTCAAAAATTACCCATACAAAAATAGTCCCATGTATGACATCACCTGCTTCATTCTTTGCCATTGTTTTAATGTAGTCTGTGGTGAAAAAGTGATCAGAAGGCTTTTTGCCCTTTGCTAATTAGAATCCAGCAAGAAAAGCCTGGAGATTTATGAAAGGGTTAGAACCTACACCCGTAAGTCTTTCCTGTGCACCGGTTTAAAGTCAAGCAACCTTGAGACGGAGCGAAACAGATTGCTCACAAAAAAAGAAAACATGTTCGTGCAGCACATTTTCGAACAAAGATTAATTAAAAAGCCAATTGCAATACATATTTTTTTTACAGAGAGAAATTGGAGCATTTTTTAAGAGTGATGCATAATTTCCACCATCTTTATCATTGAGGAAATTTCCACTCCAGCCAAAATCTTTTTTTAGCTTGGCTAATAATATCAGGCCTTTTTTTCCCTGCTGTTTTGTGAATGAGATAAAAACTGTGGATTTTAAAGGTCTGCTGCTTTCTGGTGAATGCATCTGTAAAACATAGTAATTAAGTCAAACTGTCAATCATTGGAGTGGGTGGCAGATGAGGGGGTGTTAAAATTTCACGTTTAAACAGAAAAATCTAGAGATCTGATCAACAAAGTTGATTTAAAGTTTATATATATATATATATATATATATATATATATATATATATATATATATATATACGTTTTATATGATTGATTGATTGATTTACTTACCAATGTATGATACCTTTTCTATAATTTTACATTCAAATAAGTTACATTAAACTTAAAATCACCCTGTGGTTTGGTAATAAAAGCAAAGCTAACTTGGACTTCCCATGCATTGATTCAAATGGGCTGATAACAGAGCAATAAGGTAATGGCCACTGAGTCGAATTTCTCAGCTCGTTCTGCCAATACATGTACTATAAATCTGAGGGTGATTTTTAGAGCTATTTTTACAAAAAGCAAAGGAACTGGGGCTACGACTGCGCATTTCAACTTGAATGTTAACTTTGTGAGCGGAGCGGAGTGGAGCGATACATAATGCAGTGCTGTTGCCTGTTCATCTCTCATGAATGTGCCGTTTCAGCACTGCTGAAGTCATTAACAGTCCCTCTGGTTTAATGAGTAAACCCAGTCTAATCTAACATTCACCACCCCATTTTCTCATTTAATACTCAAATCCTTTTTAAAAATGGATAGCTGTAACTTTGCTTTTTTTTCCAGACAGATTAAGATGAATAGCAATAAATGTGTTTTCTTTGGAAACAGAAGGTGAAGTTTGTTCTCCATTAATGAAATCACATAGACTATAATGTGCATGCTGAAAAAAACAATAGTCATAATAAAACTAATGATGTAAACAATTACTACTACTTCTAATAATACTAACAGATATGTTTTTATCTGTTATCTATTTCTGCTATCATGATTTAATATAATTTTCACAAATTACACATAACTATTAATATTTACTAACTCACCATCAAAAGCTTGAAATTCATTTTTCAAATTCAGGAAGCATGCATGTAAAATCATGTTAATGTTTAGGGTAACTTACTCTCATGCCAAAGTGATTTGTAATAAATGTCTGTCTGTAAGCCCTGTGTTTATGTGCTTTCCACTGTAGCAGAGAAAGCTAACCACATCCACATCGTCTAGCGTCCGCGGCAGACAGACACCGGGAAAGATCCTATACATGGGAGATGACCCGTTAATGTGGTTTGTCCTGTATGCTTTAGCCGCAATTCATTTTAATTGTGCGTATGAAGTTTAAAAGTATTAGTGTCAGGTAAAGATTCATTGCTGCGGTTTGATTTAAGGCCGACCTAATCGGAAGCAACCATGTGTTCTGGCAGATGTTTACATAAGCCTCACTTGCTCCCTGACAGGAGTTAAAAAGTACAGTTGTGGTAATCAAATTGTGGTGTGCCAAGTCAGATGCACGAGGCAGATTGAATTAAGCAGGCTTGCAGATTTATGTATGAGGAGACGCCAGCCAGGGATACAACATTCATCTGAGTCGGAGCAGGGGGGTCTCTGAAACCCCCCAGTTCTGCTGTTCTCCTTTGTGTCTTGTCGCTGTACCGGACTGACACACGATATCGATGTTGATGCGAAGCAAACTTGCGCGTCCTCGTTTACAGAGACGAAAACGGGTTAGAAAGCGCCTCCAAATGAATGAGAGCAGTTTTTCGCTCACGACTCAGATTGTTACACACTTATTCGCTCACAACAGACAGAGACAGAGTAAAGAGTCTGGAACGGCAAGAACAATTGAAGTCAGATTATGTCTGGTTCAATGGTGACAATGAGGCAGCGGAGGAGGGCGTGATTGGAGAGAGAGAGCGAACGAGAAGGAAAAATCATTAGTTCTCCTTCTTTCATGTTGATTGCAGGCACGTAATATGATTGATGCAAAAAGAACATCTAACAGGACCGTTCGATTGTTTAAAAATATTGCCGCTCAGATATGGTTTCCAATGGACTGTGCTGAAGAATACGAACATCTGGCCTCTGCTCAAAGATATGCTTCTCTTTGTTGTGAAAATGAATACGATCCAACTCAAAACGACCTGACATAAATAGGCTTAGTGACCGTGAATGATTTTCTCCTTCCCTCGTTTTTCGTCAATTCTGTCAGCGCAACATATTCTTCAATGGAACGGGTCAGCATTAAATTAAACCTCAACCAGTTTCCAATAGTAATTAACTTGAGTATATCGCACGGCTATTATTCACATCTAAGTAACCTTTTAATAGCAGTACTCTTTAAACCCCACTGCAGGTAATGACTTTAAAGAGGCCTTATTAAAAGAGAAATGGTAATGAGCTTTAATAAAGCAGAGCAACTCTGAAATGAAGAAGCATTTTGTATAGAGGAGGACACAGGGACTAGTGTCTGAGCTTCATTAATGAGAATGATGATCCCAGCAGTCCCTCTTCAGTGTGTACATGAAGTTAACATTAACCATGATGGAGGACAGATCTATCCAAGTGGAGAGAGAAATGGATTCTTCTAATCAGAAAAGAGGAACCTGAGTAAATTCAATAAACGGAGAGTCCTGATAACACAATTCGTGTGATCTGCGAAGCAGCAGAGACTTATGGGACATTTCTCACAGAGTAATTACGGTGCAACCCGGAAAACGGTGACATTATATCAAAATGGATGTGAATCCAACTGAATGTCACAGCTGAATTTTTGTCGAACCTTATTGTTCGTTATTGCTCTATTTTTGCTCTTTAATTTGGCAAAAGTTAATTAGGCCTCAGATGTATGATGTATATTTATAATTGTGAGCCTTGAAGCAAAGCACAATTATGGGAATAAATTGTCGTTTTAATTTATTCACATTCTCCGCTTCTTGCAGTTTTGGCAAAGCATGAAAAGTTTAGAGCGCTGAAGAAAGTAAAAAAAAAAATGAACGAACGAACGAGGAAATAAAACCAGTAATTCTCTGATTTAACATTCGCCAATTCAGAAGACAAGCAATTAAAGAAAAACACAGAGAAAACTGAGAGAGAAAACAAGGGAGGCAGAAGAACATAATGAAATCAATCTTCTCCAAACAGCTGGAGTTGAATTCCAGCTGACATGAGCACCTGGAATTGCTGCCGGGTACCAACCATAGGCCTGGAGAAAGCTGCTACACACACACACATGCACGCGCTCAGACACACACCCACAACCGTGTTCGCTCTTGGTGGCACTTTGACTGGCACCCCCCGCTGCCTCGTCCTCCCGCCGCGAAACGTCGCAGAACGCTGCGGTGACGTTCCTCCGACTAATTAAAGGGATGATTTGTGCAACGCTGACTTTTTATTTAATTAATCACCTACACAAAGCCATAAAAAGTCATCATTTAAAAAGATTCCTGTTAGTTTGCCATGTGCCTAATAGATTATGGTACATTAAAGAAGTGACATGATGATGTATTTTAAAATATGGCCACCTTGTCAGGCTGGCAAACTTCCCAACTTTTTATTTTTATTTTTTTATTTCTTTTTTTGGAGAGGGTTCCCATTGATACAAATGAAGTGTCAACACTAGCAAAAGCTTGCAAACTGCTCCTTTTACCTATTAGGACAACTCGCTTTGTATAAGTGCAGCATTTTTTATTTTGCTGCTGCTCTGTTCTGTGAGACTCACATGTGAATATGAATTAATGATTATACAAGAAAGTGAACAAAAGCTCTCTGTCTGGTCCTTCTCCTGCGACATGTATTAATTAGTTCAGAAGAAAAACAAGTTAATTTGTGAGATGAAGAATTTGAGTTATGCATGTGTTGAGAGCGTGTTTATGCACACGAGTATGTGACTTTGTGTGTCTCTCGGGTGTTGCATGTGAAAATGTAAAGGAATTTATTTTCAGTTATTTAAAATAGTTGCAGTTTTCAATTGCTATTTTAGGTCTTTTTTAATGTGTGTGTGTGTGTGTGTGTGTGTGTACAGGTTTACAGTATATTACATTGTGGGGACCAAATGTCCCTAACGGTTGTGTTTTTTAGTTTTTTTTAGTAAAACCTAAAATCACCTATTGTCTGCGGTCCCCACAAGGGAAATTAATTAATAAACATACTAAGTGATGTTATTTTGAAAATGTAAAAATGCATAACGTTTTGAGTGATAGGTATAGGGTAGGGTTAGGGGATATAATATACAGTTTGTACAGTAGAAAAACCATTACATCTATGGAGAGTCCCCACAAAGATACTGCAACCCTGTGTGTGTGTGTGTGTGTGTGTGTGTGTGTGTGTGTGTGTGTGTGTGTGTGTGTGTGTGTGTGTGTGTGTGTGTGTGTGTGTGTGTGTGTGTGTGTGTGTGCGTGTGCGTGTGAGACAACTTCACCAAGACAAATTTTGTGTAAGCATACTTGCCAATAAATCTCATTCTGACTGCTATCTCTGTTAACACCTCATTTTAAGGTGACATAGATACACGTTACTACAAGTACTTACTATAGTAATAACAGTAAATTATGCATAATTACAAGTAACTAACCTTAAAACAAACTGTAACTCTATAGTAAGTACATGTAGTTATTCAACATTGCTCAGTGCTTATTTGAGCAAGTACAACATACATCACCTTAAACTAAAGTGTAACCCCATCTCTCTCTGATAGCTGTTTTGTGTATCAGTGCTCTCTTCAAAATGATAAAAGACAAACATAATAATAAAACAATATTAAGATGTAATTACACATGATTTTATATATATATATATATATATATATATATATATATATATATATATATATATATATATATATATATATATATATACACACTCAGAAAAAAGGTACAGTGCTGTCACTGGGGCGGTACCCTAAGGTACAAAAGTGAAAAGGTACATCTTTGTACCTTACTCACCCCTAAATGATACATATTAGTACCTTAAAAGGTACATATCAGTACTTTAAGAGTGTGTATTAGTACCTTAAAGGTACATATTAGTACTTTAAGAGTGTGTATTAGTACCTTAAAGGTACATTGTACTTTTTCAGTTTTGTACCTTAGGGTATCGCCCCAGTGACAGCAATGTACCTTTTTCTGACAGTGTATATATATAGCATACATGCCAGAATACATATGGACCATTTTAGACATTTAATTCACTATTAAAGATATGTTAGTCATTTGAAGCAAAAATAGATAAATAAATAAATTCACTGAACTAACTGCCATGTGTGTGTGTGTGTGTGTGTGTGTGTGTGTGTGTGTGTGTGTGTGTGTGTGTGTGTGTGTAGGTAAATGTGGTTCACAAATGGCCACCTTGGAATTATGGTTCTGTCTACATTCTGAGCGGTTCTGAGATATTGAGCTTCAAAGTTTTTGCATTCCATTCGACTTTGTCGATAGAACCTTTTTGTTTTCAAAATAAAAAGTCCTAAAATGTACATCACTTAAAAAAAAAAAAAAAAAAAAATCACATAATGTAAATATGTTGTCACAGAATAAGAATATGTGAATAACTCAATTTTGACAAAAATGTCAGATAGAACCTTATAATTCCAAGGTGATGAAATGTGTACTGATATGGGTATTACAATGTAGATATGGTTTATGAGGACACTTCCATATTATGGGGTTATGTATAGGGGTAGGATAAGGGTTATGGTATATAATGTAACATTTGTAAAGTATAAAAAACTATTTTGCCTGTGGAGAGTCCTCAAAAAACATGTGTGTGTGTATGTAATCATATGAGTTCAGTGTTTGTTTGTTTGTTTGTTTTTTTGTGGGTATGCAATATTACAATAATTTGTCATTCATATCTTTAATAGTGAAATTAAATGAAATTGTCCATATGCATCCTGGTATGTGCTATATAAATGAATTAATAGCTATAATACAATTACATTTAAAAGGGAGTATTTATCTACTGTTGTTGTAATTGTTAAATAGCATTTAGCCTAATATCTTTTAAAGTTTGGCTAAAGTGTCATCTTTCCCAACCTGATCTCTTAAGTTCATATCTCAGATTTCCATGTTCAACGTCACACAGCCTGTCTCTAATTATCTTAAAAACAGTAATTAACCATAAATATTTGTTCAGCTCCCTTCACGAGAGCAGTGTGTGAAACAGAGGACTAATGTAATTTGGTTTCCAGCCTATCAAGATTAATTTAGCATAGGACATGATGAATGCAGCTGTGGCTGCATCTGCGATGCATCAGTGTCAGGAGGGCCACTTCGCCCAGATTTTTCACACCAGTCCGGCGTTTGGAGAGACAGAGTGCGGTATTAGTCATTGTTTTTGGGGAAGAGGCCTGCGCGCACTGATTTACTGCCAGACGACGTTCAGCGGAGGAGGCGCCATTAGCCTTGACAATCCTGTAAAGCTATAAAAAATTCAGACTGTGTGAATTTGATTAGCATCTCTCTTGCTTGGTGGGAAGCCGAGAATGAGCTTGTTTTATCTGGGTGGTATTGAAATTGACACACTTTTTCCCCCCCGCGCCGTGCCAGTAATACTCCAGCGGTGGCATTTACCTGATTTGAAGAAGATTGAAGAATAGGACAGGAGTGGAGCAAGCGAAATACCCTCTTCACTGAAATCGACTGCAAAAGATGCAGATGTAGCGCACCTGCTGAACGGAATGACGCGAGCGCCGAAAACAATCACGAAATAAGCTATTTGTTTGTGAATTTAAGAACACATTAAGTCTGTCTAGCTCGAAGCAGTAGCAAGGGGTATATTACCTGCTCTGAAAATGATGAAGAGAAATCGTTTTACAAAGAAATGATAAAAAGCGCCTTGAGCGAGCTGCAGAACTAGGGTGCCCGCACACAGCGAAGATGAGCGGGCCTGATTAAAATTTCCATCTTTATCACCAGGCGATCACCCCCGTGACGACTGCGCCTCACGTGCACGGCGCTGACACTCCTGAGGATATCGATAACTTTTATATGATTGTTGTAAAAGGCCTTTCTCTGAGAAAATGTCACTTTTTTCCCTCCCTCTGTTCTCGCTCTCTGTTTTGTCTCCTTCTGAGGTGCTGTCTATAGAGACATATGAGAGAACAGAGGCAATCGCCTGTCAAGGCTGATACTCACTTCCTGTGGAAATATGATGTTGAAATACTCCCCGAGCAGATAAGTGTCTTTACACATGAGCAGCACATTTGATTGCCTTCTGCAGCGAGAACAGAAAGTGGATTACAACTCTCTCTTTCTTACTCTTGCTTGCATGCTCACACACACACACACACACACACACACACACACACACACACACACAGACAGAGAGAGAAAGAGAGAATAGCTCTTTCCATCTGAGCATGAATGCATCTTGCCCGATTGTAATGTTCCTCCTTTGCACCCATTCACTTTTTCTCTCTAATGGAGACATGGAAGAAGGAATATGACCTGCCCTTCACAACTGGAAGAACTCAGTGCTCGGTGTAGCCAGTCTTAATAGTTAACCAAAAAAATATTATTCTGTCATTTTTATTTATTTATTTATTTATCAAACGAATAGTTCAGCTAAAAAATGATGGTAAAACGTTACGATTAGGTTCCATTTGTTAACATTAATTAACATGTAACTAATATGGGATTAAATTCCTGCCAAAAGTATTGTGGTCACGGATATATATATATTTTTTTATTTAATCCCATTCATTTATATGACTTATTATTATTCTTGTGTAGAATTTCGAATTTCTGAATAATATTCTGGTTTCACTTTTCAATAGACTTCAATAGTTTTCAGTAAAAAGACTTGTGCATTACATTCTGAATTTTCTGAATACTAGTTTTGTTTTGAATTTGCTATTGAATGAAAAAGTTGACATCCTTCAGCACGAGATAAGTGATTCTAATGATTATTTTAAGTCAAATCTTTTCAATGATTCAGACTGATTCTTTCTCAGAGAGGACTGATTCGGTTCTCAAATTCAACTCACCAGAGGCATCGCTAGACCCTTTTATTGGGGCATGAACCCAGTGAAATATTGCTATGCTGCTGTGAAATATTACTGATAAATCCTCACAGTGCTTAATTAGAAAATGCGTGGGATACTTTAAAAGACAGAAAACAAAAAAGCGCATTGGATGAGGTGGATATTTACCTACAATCCATTGGAAGCAAAATTGTCTTATATCATTCGTCAGCAATGAAACGGCTCTTTATTGCATGTGCAGCTTATGAATGACTGATTTATGTCCATATATCCATAGCAGTGTCACAAAAAAACAGTATCACTGTGCTCCGGTCCTGAGTAAAGGCTTGAAAAGCCACGGCAACTCTCTGACTCAAATTTTGATCTGTGTGTCAAACAAACCTATTTTATGGTGAACTTTAACCAAATGTGAAAAAATAGACCCAATCCCACAATTCACTTCTGCTTTTCCAAAATCGTATTTCCTCTCTACAGTGAAACTGGTACCTTTTCATACGTTTTTTGTCATTAACTTCATATATTCACTGCCCTCCGTTATCCACCACTGCGAGAATGGCACATTACAGCTTTGCTGGGAAAGAGACCGGTGCCTCTCCACATTACAGAGTAAATAAATTTGGGTGCTCCAGAGGCCTGCCATTGTGGGATGCTGACTATAATTAAGCGCTACATTAGAAAAGAGGGCCGGAATAAAACATGAGTATGTAAATGCTGCCCGGAGCTGATATTGTAGTGATTATTACAATGCAGATGAAGCATTTCTCATAACTGCCGGTGCCTACTGATGCCTCCGAAAACATCTGGACCTTTTAATTGAAAAATGGCACAGCGCTCTGCCTTGCTGCTGCTCGCACACTAAGTGAAGTCAACAATTAAGACAAAAGCCTAATTGATAAAATTGCATTATTTGCTTATTTGGCGTTCCAGTGAGATGAAACATTTGATTTATCATTATTTACGGGCCAGTGGCAGAGGGGAGACTATTTTGTTTCGCCAGCATTATTAAAAAAGAATAAACACATACGTTAAAAAAATGACCACGTTCAGTGGGGACCATGTTGCATGAATAAATAATTATTATTAAGCATTTTTTAACGTCGGCCATTTGGATTAGCTTGAGTAAATTCTTTATTACCGTTGCTTTATGCAAATTTATGTACTGAAGTTTTTTTCCCTCATTCTTACCTTGCTTTGAGGATTTTAGGCTAATAAATGAAAAGAAAATGAACTGCCTGAATATGATCACAATGCTGAGTAATATGTAACACTTTACATTACAGTGTATGCATATTATATGATTAATTACTGCAACACTTGGGTACACAATGTGTCCATTTAATAATCACATTGTAAGTACAAACAGTTCCTAAGTACTTCATATTAGCTACTTAATCTGTAAAAAGGCAGTAAAATGAAAATGCAATTTAAAAAGATGACTGCATTACATTTTATTGTAATCTAAATGAAGAGGCACATTGAATTCACCAAACCATTAAAATCCAATGCAAAGAATAATTTTGTCTGTAATTTGTAGCCTATATTTAATTGCATTTAACAAGAAAAGAAAAAAAACTGTCAATTACTTTATCTATTTTCTGCCTCGCTTACTAAAATGAAGGTTCCATTGAATCTCTGAGCAACACACAGTATGGTGTTTAATTCTTGAATGAATTTGTGTTTTTGAATGAGTCTGTTGAATCAGTGATTCACTCATAAAGACAGTCAACGGTGTTGTAACTGAATTCAATTGTATTTTTGAATGAATCGGTTGAGTGAATAATTCAATGGGCCCTATCATACACCCGGCGCAATATGATGCCAGACAAGTGTTTTTTGCTAGTTTCAGCCTGGTGCTCAGTTATCATTTTCATTTCCAGCGCCACGTTGTTTAAATAGCAAATGGACTCGCTTCCATCTGTTCACCCATGGGCGTGCTGGTCTGAAAACGAGGTGTGTTCAGACGCATCGTTGGAGCGTTGCTATTTTGAGGCAATTGAAAATGACTACACCATTGACCAACAAAAACTTGGTCTAAAGTTAAGAGTGTTTTGTGTTATTTAAAGGGTACGTTGGTAATGTGCGACTATAGACGGGTGCACAACACGCATACACTCTGCTTAATACACACACAGGGACGCGCAGTAGCACACAAACATTTTTCAATATCAAATAAAAGAATTCCTCTCTGGAGAAGTCTTTCCAGTCTTTCAGTCTTAGTCAAATTCTGCCGTATAAATAGCGAATCCGCCATGGTGCAATCGCAACTGGCTTTTAAAGGGAATGGGAGATGAGACTCTGGCCCCCATCATACACCCGGCGCTCTGGTTTATTGCACATTATCCCAAAACACACACCCATGACTCATTAAGAGACTAAGTACAACCCTTTTGGACCATGTGCCTCGCATCGCTAAACTTGCAAAAGTGGATTCGGACATGCCCTAAGTGCACCTGAGCCATGCGCTTCAATGACTTGTGTATTCATAATAAAAGTCACTACTTTTGTTCCAAAATGAACCAGTGTTTTTGAATTAAATGTTTTAATGATTCACTCACAAAGTCACTCACTTGTTGTCGCCATCTTCTGGCGTACTAACCTAACAAAGATGAAGTCACTAAATAACCCCACCAATAAGGCACAGACTCACAATTGTTTAGTATCAGTACTATTGGATTTAATTAGATTTCATTCTATTTAAATGTAATGTGTGTAATATGGACACTATAATGTAAAATTATGCATCTAACGTAGATAGGTAGGTACACTTTGTTGTTTTTGCTAGTTAGTTTGGTATGGTGCACTTGCACTGACCCCTTTCAAAGTCAACAAGCCATACCCTCTGAAAGAACTCATCATCAGTCTGGGCCCCTCTCAGCTAGATTTGTGGTCCGGGAGCGGGGCTGTGCGGAGCGGAGGGTACTGTTCATCTGCCAATATGGCACGCAGGCTGAGTGATGGGCGTTCGCTGTTGTCACTAATAATCAGAGCTGTAATGATCTGCAGACAGGAGGCTGCAAGAGCAATGGATTGTGGCAGAGGGTCGGGGGGAGTTGAGGGGTTTTGTAATGATTGGTGTACTAAGCCTGAGGTATGTGCACAGGGGTGTGCTTAGTTCATTCCAGAGCAGTTTACAATCCAGACCATGTTACTCCTACAGCTACAATAATGCTGTCTGTGTATTATCTGTATTATGTATAATTAATGTAAATGTTTAATTAAATATATGAGTATATTAATTATGCCTAAATACGATTTGAGCATTTGTATTGTTTTTAATATATTGTTAATATAGTGTGTATTTTGTGAATATATTAATATATTATCTGTGCCTAAAATGATTTCTGTAATGGCAAAATTTAAAAAGTAATTAGGTGATACATTATCATGTTTAATTTGTTAGCGTTAGTTAATTAACTAACATGAACACTATTTACAGCATTTATTACCCTTACAAAAAATAAGTATACTTTATTAATAACATAAGTATGATTTTTAACATAACATAAGTTTACATAAGTACAGTTCAAATATATTTTTAAATATACTTTTTAGTACTAATTGGGACTAAATTGGCCCACCTTTATTGTATAAAAGTATACTTTTAAGTATAAATGTAAGTGTGATATAATTGAACTTTGAGTACACAACTAGTTTACAACTACATTTATAAGCTTTTGTGATTCGAAATTTGATTCGTATTCACAAATTAAAAATAAATAAAAATATGTTTAAGTTTATGAATACAAATCACATAAGCTAAATAGTCTATTTCCATTAAGATTTATACTCCATGTTTGGTCCCACTTTATATTAGGTGTCCTTAACTACTATGTACTCACATCAAAATATAAGCACAATGTACTTATTGTGTTCATATTGTATTGCTGTACACTTTTGCTGATATTGAGGTGCGATACAGGTAAAGTTAGGGACAGGTGTGGTGGTGTGGGTAAGTTTAAGGGTAAAGTTAGGGACAGGTGTGGTGGCGTGGGTAAGTTTAAGGGTAAAGTTAGGGACAGGTGTGGTGGCGTGGGTAAGTTTAAGGGTAAAGGTTAGGGACAGGTGTGGTGGTGTGGGTAAGTTTAAGGGTAAAGTTAGGGACAGGTGTGGTGGTGTGGGTAAGTTTAAGGGTAAAGTTAGGGACAGGTGTGGTGGTGTGGGTAAGTTTAAGGGTAGGGTTAGGGACAGGTGTGGTGGTGTGGGTAAGTTTAAGGGTAGTTAGGGACAGGTGTGGTGGTGTGGGTAAGTTTAAGGGCAAAGTTAGGGACAGGTGTGGTGGTGTGGGTAAGTTTAAGGGTAAAGTTAGGGACAGGTGTGGTGGCGTGGGTAAGTTTAAGGGTAAAGTTAGGGACAGGTGTGGTGGCGTGGGTAAGTTTAAGGGTAAAGTTAGGGACAGGTGTGGTGGTGTGGGTAAGTTTAAGGGTAAAGTTAGGGACAGGTGTGGTGGTGTGGGTAAGTTTAAGGGTAAAGTTAGGGACAGGTGTGGTGGTGTGGGTAAGTTTAAGGGCAGGGTTAGGGACAGGTGTGGTGGCGTGGGTAAGTTTAAGGGTAAAGTTAGGGACAGGTGTGGTGGCGTGGGTAAGTTTAAGGGTAAAGTTAGGGACAGGTGTGGTGGCGTGGGTAAGTTTAAGGCTAAAGTTAGGGGCAGGTGTGGTGGTACGGGTAAGTTTAAGGGTAAAGTTAGGGACAGGTGTGGTGGTGTGGGTAAGTTTAAGGCAAAGTTAGGGACAGGTGTGGTGGTGTGTGGTAAGTTTAAGGGTAAAGTTAGGGACAGGTGTGGTGGTGTGGGTAAGTTTAAGGGTAGGGTTAGGGACAGGTGTGGTGGTGTGGGTAAGTTTAAGGGTAGGGTTAGGGACAGGTGTGGTGGTGTGGGTAAGTTTAAGGGTAACAGGTGTGGTGGCGTGGGTAAGTTTAAGGGTATTTCAAGTATGAAAATAGCTAATACCTAAATAGGAAAATACTAGTATCCTTAAAGTAAAAAAACAAATACAAAAAAACAAAAACAAAAATAGGTTACAGTTTATTTTAAGGTGTCATTGTTACAGTGTAATTATATATTTAAGTATTATTAAGTAATATTAAATATTAATTAAAATGTACTATATCAACAATATAACAACAATGGTTGATGGTTGGTTACATGCAATTATGTATAATTTACAGTTACTACTATGGTAAGTACATGTAACAAGGACACATAACGTGTTACCAAATAATGTTTACAAATTTCAATTGTATTGTAAAATTCCATCAAATTGAGTAAAAACTATCAAACTTATAAAACTTAAAATATTTGGACCCACTTTATATTAGCCTTAACTACTATATACTAACATTTTAATTAATAATTTGATACAATGAACTTATTGTGTACATACATGTTTTTACATTGTACTTACATTTTAAAAAATTCCTGCATGTAATTACATCTGTAATTAATTTCTGTAGTGACATTTATAATTACACTGTCGACCCTTCCCTTACACCTAACCCTACCCTTAAACTTACCCACACCACCACACCTGTCCCTAACTTTACCCTTAAACTTACCCACACCACCACACCTGTCCCTAACTTTACCCTTACCACCGCACCTGTCCCTAACTTTACCCTTAAACTTACCCACACTACCACACCTGCCCCTAACTCTACCCTTAAACTTACCCACACCACCACACCTGTCCCTAACTCTACCCTTAAACTTACCCACACCACCACACCTGTCCCTAACCCTACCCTTAAACTTACCCACACCACCACACCTGTCCCTAACCCTACCCTTAAACTTACCCATACCACCACACCTGTCCTTAACTTTACCCTTAAACTTACCCACACCACCACACCTGTCCCTAACTTTACCCTTAAACTTACCCACACCACCACACCTGTCCCTAACTTTACCCTTAAACTTACCCACGCCACCACACCTGTCCCTAACTTTACCCTTAAACTTACCCACACCACCACACCTGTCCCTAACCCTACCCTTAAACTTACCCACACCACCACACCTGTCCCTAACTTTACCCCTTAAACTTACCCACACCACCACACCTGTCCCTAACTTTACCCTTAAACTTACCCACGCCACCACACCTGTCCCTAACTTTACCCTTAAACTTACCCACGCCACCACACCTGTCCCTAAATTTACCCTTAAACTTACCCACGCCACCACACCTGTCCCTAACTTTACCCTTAAACTTACCCACACCACCACACCTGTCCCTAACTTTACCCTCAAACTTACCCCACACCAAACTTACTTACCCACACCACCACACCTGTCCCTAACTTTACCCGTATCCACCTCAATATCAGCATAAGTGTACAGCAATACAATATGAACACAATAAGTACATTGTACTAATGTTTTGATGTAAGTACATAGTAGTTAAGGCCACCTAACATAAAGTGGGGCCTGTATGGTTATAAGATAGTATGTAAAACCATGTGAAAAAAAGTATTTAATAGGCTTCTCAATCAAAAGAGTAAACACAACTACAAACCAAGTATATACTTAATTATAATTTTAAAGTATAGCTCGATCAAAAGATTGAGTACAAGTATAGTCCAAATATATTTCGATTTTTCTCTCAGTATAAGTCAAGTATACTTAAGTGCAATTTCACACTCTAAAAAACGCTGGGTTAAAAACAACCCAAGTTGGGTTGAAAATGGACTAACCCAGCAATTGGGTTGGTTTAACCCAGTGGTTGGGTTGTTTTAACCCAGCGATTTGTTTGTCTTAAGCAAACATTTAACCCAACTGATGGGTTAAAACGACCCATTCACTAGGTTAAAGCAACCCAATTGCTGGGTTAGTCCATTTTCAAACCATCTTGGGTTGTTTTTAACCCAGCATTTTTTAGAGTGCAAGTATATTTCTGAGAAGTACATAAAAAGTAGACCAAAAGTATTTTTAGTTCAAAAGAAGTATACTAACAACACTTGAATAAACTTTTTTTTATATATATATATAAGGGTAATATTTGTTATGTTTCTCACGAATACAGTAGAAATGGCCTTTTGTTTGCAAGCAAAATAGCCTATAATTTGATCAATATAATTAAGCAATTAATAAAAATCTATCTTAATGCAGATGGGAGCGATTCAAAGAATTTAAAAGGAAACAAATTCTTGGTAACACTTTACAATAAGGTTTAATTTGTTAACATTAGTTAGCGAACTAACAATGAACGATATCAAAAGTTGTATCTGTTAACATTAGTTAATACACTGTGAACTAACCTGAACATTTTTATTAACAGTAACCTGTAGTTATCCTGGCCATGGCCATGTCTCTTCATCTTGCTTTAAATATATGCACAACTTATAATTTATGCCTTTTTTTCCATCCCCATGCTACTACATGCATGTGTGATATTCCAGCCCAACATCTGCCTTTCATTCATAACGGCATTGCATTAGCTCTGCGTCATCATTCATCCAAGTATAAAACACCCCCATATAATTTATATGTACATCTATTTTAATATGTATATTAGTTCACCAGGGTCTCCATCATCTGTGTGGCACATGAGATGATGGAAATGCAGACTTTCCTGCAGGGGCCATTATGATAATATCACATCAAATGTACTAGCACATTTACATACTCAGAGACGGACGCCCACCTGGATTATACCTACCGCAGGATCAACATCAAACGGCATGTCCACATTTTGCTGTGTGTTTTGTCAATTTTCAGAGTTTTTTTTTTTTTTTTTTTTTCATGTTACATTGTATTGTGCCCTGGAGTTAGCGTTAGGAAAAGATGTGAAAAATCAGATATATGAGCAGCACATCTGTACATGTTGTTTAGTGTATCTTCATTTATACATTTAGATTTTCTGATTTGCTGCCACTGTTTGCCTCTGGCAGAAATGTCCAATTACATATGGACCCAATACAGCATCTCTTTCCTCAAGATTATATTTATTTCAGCAGAGCAAAATGATGATGATGATGAGAGAGAGAGAGAGAGAGAGAGAGAGAGAGAGAGAGAGAGAGAGAAGACAAGAAGAAAAAGGATGGCTACTGCTTTGGTAATTTAAGAGAGTGCTAATGAGTGTCTGCTAACCTTTCTCCACCATCCATCAAACCGTAATGGAGTAGAAGATCCTCTTTCCAATCGTGCTTCATTAAAAACTTTCTATTAAATCTAAATATGACGCCATGTACCGATGAAATTAATAGAGTTTCAAATGCTTATATCATCTCCATGGCCTTAAAATCCTCCCAAAACATTTTAACGGCATTGATTTTATTATTTAAATATGATTTAATAAGACAGGGGTCTCTAAAAGTGCATAGGGACAATAAAAATACGCCAGCAAGATCAATTCGCATTGATATTGGATTCTTGGTAGCTTAAATGTTACGTGTGACTTTCATTGAGGCATATATCTATGTAGAAGAAATGTCACTAGTCTGATATATAACTTTATCATTCCACATGGGCATATCAACACACAGCCTGTTGATATTTGTCAAGAAATTATGTATATATTAGTATGCATTGACAGTGCATCACTGAAGATTTCACAAAATTGTCTTAGCAATACATTCTGTTAAGTATATTATTGTTGAAACTTGAAAAATTATTATAAGCAGACTTGTTACACTTTATTTTACAATGCTTATTTTATACTACAGTGAATTATGTATGATATAACCTTATTATAAAACAAGCACATGTACAGTAGTTAATTAATAGTACTCAGTACTTAAATGTATAATTACACTGCAACAAGGACAATTTAAAATAAAGTGTAACCATTCATTTCTGTAATTTTACATATCAGTCACGTAATGTACATATCTTTACCCTCAAAGAACATGCCTTTATAATGACAGAAAGATTGGATTGTCCTTTTATGTCAGCATGTTTGTTTCTCTGACTTCTGTTTCTGTGTAGATGGCTGCTACCAGTGCAAGTCCATATGCAGAATGGTGTGTCAGGCTTCATTTTGTGTGTGTGTGTGTGTGTGTGTGTGTGTGTGTGTGTGTGTGTGTGTGTGTGTGTGTGTGTGTGTGTGTGTGTGTGTGTGTGTGTGTGTGTGTGTGTTTGAGAGTCTTAATTAACGGCTTGCCTTCGATTGGGTGACATGTTACCTGTCAGAGTCAACACGCAGCGCTATTCAAGCCTGGACTGTTTGTTTCTGTCACTCAGCTGCCAACAAACTCCCAATTTTATTCTTCTTCCTCCCTCCTTCCCTCCTTCCCTCTCTCATCCTCCCTCTCTCTTCATTCGGTTTAATGTTATTTGATTCACTTCTTAAAATGACAGTTTCATGCATTTAAAAAGTGTTGAGCCGAATATTATGAATATACAAGAGAACATTTATAGAATGTTTCCCAAGATCTAAGTAACATTTAAACCGATACTATAGAAACTTTGCATTTCCTATGCTTATGCGATGATAAAACGTATTTTAATATTTCGTAATATTTGAGCCGAGACACTACAGGTGAATAAGGATTTGTTTCTTTTTTTTTTTTTATTACAAGATATCACTGTGAAACTTCTCCAGGTTATTACTGGCATAAACATAAGAAGAAAAAAATTATTACAAGTTTTAATATGCAAATGATGCCTTATATACTTAAATATACACTCATTTGCATATATTTCCAAAAACAAAATCTGGAAATTGAAAGGACCAGGTTTAAAATTCTTGGCTCTATTTGTTGACATATTAGATGAGAGAGCTTTTACAGAGGGGATTCTGCTTTAGTAAATTAGAGAATACTGACCATTTTTGCCATGGTTTTTTTGGAGTAAAAGGACCTATAACTCAGGATAAGAATGATATAGCAACAAATCCCTCTGTAAAAGCCTTCAGAATATAGTTAAGTATAAGACCGGAAAAGTTGGTGCTACTGAAGTGGATATATCTGATAATATCTGATTTTAAATAATAGTGTATATTATTTAAAACACATGGAAATTGATAAATTAATAAATTATTAATAGCAATAGCCTTAAGCTGAAGAGAACAAACACACATTTTGAACATAACAGACAAAACCAAGTTAAGTAAAAAAGTATATAGGCTATTTAATGTTCTTTTTATTCCAAATTTAAACAAACTCAAACTGAGTGACAACAAGCTTGCCTGCTGAGTTGTCAAGGTGCGTTTAACGAGAGAGCTCATAAAATGCTGACTTGCGCTCCATGTGGAAGTGTTTAAAGTGTGTGTGTGTGTGGCTGGCGAGAGTGTGTTGTGACAGACTAATAGTCCGCTCAGGTGTTTTCTCTCTTTGCCTGTTATAAATATGGGTGGCCTTGTTTTTGCTGGGCCGGAGGGTCATGTTTTTATGAGTCAGGCTAATCAGCTCCACTGACAGCGCAAACATGATAATTACCCCACCAGTCACACACGTGCACACGTTGCTTTTTCTTCATCGGAAAGATAATATTTTGAACCTCATCAAAGAAGAGGAGTGTTTGAGAAACGCAGGTGAGGTGACACGGCTGCCTGACAGGTGGTAATTAGCCAGAGAAGGGCACGACTCAGGGGTGGAGTAATCACACGGCTCAGGTAGACGTCGTGTCTGTTGAGCGAATGTTTGCGACTCGTTCAGCCCTTACTGTGATTATTGTGAAGAGGCCCTTCAAACGTCAGCTGCCTTTCAACTCTTGTTTATAACAATATCTCACCATCTGTCCATCTTTCTGTCACTCTTTCACTGCGTTTGATAGAGTTAAAAAAACAAAAAGGATGGCTGAGGATGCCTGAAGTGTGCTGAGCGCCAAATCAAAACTACGACAGGTGTTGTTCTGGCACTGAGTGTATTTACTAAGCCACATCCCTAGTGCTTTCCCCATCAAAGTAAAGAACTCCCACACTTAGCCAGATGTGCGCAACGCCTGTGTCAGTTAGATGCCCCCTAACCTTTTCTGCATCGACGACGGAGTGAAGGAGAACAGCAAGAGGGCAAAATGGCAAATGGTGAGGTGTACACAGTGCCCTCCCTGCGCTATAAATCAGACAGGCAGGCAGGCCTGAATGAGCTTCTCCTGCAGTCCTCGCTGCTGGCATTACCCATCGCCATTCATCACCTCCCTCCTTTCCTTCCTGCTCTCTTAAAGGCCACAGGAAGTAGTGCAGACCATCTCCTAGTCTTCATCACCCAACAGTAAGAGAGCATTTCATCCAGCCACCGTCAGTGACTCTTTTGATGCTCTCTTAAAGCACCACCAATAGTGTAGCTGAGAGCATACACAACCATACGCCATACGGTGTCCAACTAGGATTTTGACCATCTAAAAATTATATTACCAAGGCCCTTTTCAAATTACAATAGCTTTAGCTGTCAATATAGCCTAAATATACTGTAGTGAAAGTTATATATAATATTCATATTAGGGATATATAAATGAAATATAAAATTATTAAATTGTTATTTTACTTGCAATAAAATTAATATTCACTACCGATCAAAGTTTTGGGTCCAAATGTCTTCACCAAGGTTGCATTTATTTGATTAACAACACGTTGTGTGTGTGTGTGTGTGTGTGTGTGTGTGTGTGTGTGTGTGTGTGTGTGTGTGTGCGTACACCGATCAGGCATAACATTATGACCATTATGGCAGCTGAAGTGAATAACACTGATTATCTATTCATCACAACACCTGTTAGTGGGTGGGATATATTAGGCAGCAAGTGAACATTTTGTTCTCAAAGTTGATGTGTTAGAAGCAGGAAAAATGGGCAAGAGTAAGGATTTGAGAGAGTTTGACAAGGGCCAATTTGTGATGGCTAGACAACTGGGTCAGAGCATCTCCAAAACTGCAGCTCTTGTGGGGTGTTCCCGGTCTGCAGTGGTCAGTATCTATCAAAAGTGGTCCAAGGAAGGAACAGTGGTGAACTGGCGACAGGGTCATGGGTGGCCAAGGCTCATTGATGCACGCGGGGAGCAAAGGCTGTGTGGTCCGATCAAACAGACGAGCTACTGTAGTTCAAATTTCTCAAGAAGTTAATGCTGGTTCTCCAATGGAAGCAATGGAAGAAGGTGGCCTGGTCTGAAGAATCACGTTTTCTTTTACATCACACGCACACTATGGGAAGAAGGCAAGCCGGTGGAGGCAGTGTGATGCTTTGGAAAATGTTCTGCTGGGAAACCTTGAATCCTGCCACACATATACATACATACATATATATATATATATATATAGAAATAAATGAAATACTTTTCTTTAAAATATCATACTGACGCCACACTTTGAATTGATAACTTTATATAGATATTGTTTTTAAATAACTATCTTTGCCATATAATCTATACCTGTAACATAACTGTAGGCAAGTGTGAAGAACCCAAGTGCAGTTTTTATTTAATAAGAGATCCCAAAACATAAAACAAAGAATTGGCTGGGCAAAAACAAAAGACTTGGCTTAACTTGCCATAAACAGACTTTACTCACACCTAACAAGCGGGTTACAACAGTCAGTACAAGACAAGGACCCAAGGCAAACATGAGGGCTTAAATACACAGACTAAAGACTGGACAAGGGACACCTGTGAACAATGATTAACCAGTGAACCAATGAGAACATGACAACAGAACACAAGACAAGGGAGCACATGGCAGGATCACATGACAAGACGAGGAAGTGCATAGCAGAAAACAAAACAGACTAAGAAACATGACAGTGAACATGCTAAACTCAAAAACATGAACCCGAAACATGAACTCAAAACACACTGACAGTGGGCGGATCTGGGCCGAGGGGCGTGGGTGGGAATTGACTTTGACTTTGACTTTGACTTTGACTTTGACTTTTTGACTTTGACTTTGACTTTGACTTTGACTTTGACCCACACCTAACCAGGTTACAATGTTCAATACATGACAAGGACACAAGGCATACATGAGGGCTTAAATACACTGAGACTAAAGACTGGACAAGGGACACCTGTGAACAATGATTAACCAGTGAACCAATGAGAACATGACAACAGAACACAAGACATGGGAGCACATGGCAGGATCACATGACAAAACCAGGAAGTGCATGGCAGAGAACATGATAAACTCAAAAACATAAACATGAAACATGAATCCAAAACACACTGTGACAATAGCGTGGTATTTAGTAAAGTGCACTATACAAGCAAAAAACCCAGATACATTTCAGAATAAAGTATTTTGTATCTTAACATTTAGGTCTGTGATTTCCACACATTTCATGCAATGAAGTATGACTTAAAAGTTTAACATAATAATATAAATATCATCTTGATAAATTCACATACTCCCCTCTTCAGACACCATTGCATCACTAGAACTATGTCAAAACTGCTGTGATTTCCTCACTAAACTTTGGGGCCAGTGTGACCCCAGTGATTGCTGGAGGAGTTAACTGGTTTGTTTCTAACGGTAAATAGCATTCTGTATAGCTTTCTATTATTTGAACTGTCACTAAAACATAGCCTAATCTTAGTGATACTGGAATTCATTTACCAACTAGAGGCAACATGACATCTCAGAGTCTCAGAATGGCACCTTGGAGAAGCATTTATGTGCAAGTTTAGGCAGTCAAGAAACTTCAGCTCTGATCACATACAGGTCTGCAGGCATGCAGGGTAATACGTCTACAAAAGTGAAATGGGGTGCATAATCCCCTGAGGTTATTCTGTGGAAAGAGAATGAGAGAGAAAGAGACAGAGACAGAGAGATACAGTACATTTTTCACAGTATCAATGAGCTAACCATTAGCCTGAATCAAAAATGGCTGCTGTTATCCAGTTGGCCTCAAGAACTGTGATGGTGCCATAAAAAAATTAACCATGTAAGGGCACGCACAGGTTTTTCTGAAATAATAATAATAATAATAATAATAATAATAATAATAATAATAATACATTCTAAAAACATTTATTTACTTCATAACTTAATTTCTTTAAACTGACATTGAAAATGTAGGATGCACTTGGCCAAAAACGGAAACAGAAAATAGGGCATAAGGTAGTTTTTATATCACCTTTTAATACCAGGATTGTTTCTACTCCAGTTATATTCCATTAAATGACAATTAATTCAAATATATGCCAGGTATTTCTTTATTTTTTAACCCTTAAATGCATGACTGTTTTGCCAATCATTATTACATATTTGGGTCTTTAGCGACCCAGATCTATATCTAACACGGATGGATCTCTACCTGTCGTGATAATATAAAACTTTCCTGAAATTAGTGTAACAATTACAGAAGAATAAAATAAAATACATGTTGTTACTTTTTGGAGCTTGGTAGGGTTCAGTTTGAGCAGATGTTTCATACCATCATCACTGTCCTCGTCAGAGCACATTTCCCAGTACATTCAGCATCTGCCTCATATTCGCCATCTCAAACATTCTCAAAACATATCATTTTCAACATCTTCAAAATCAATATTTTGATCGTTGACAGCTTCTTCACCAGATCCACCATCAAGTGACAGTGACAGTAATATCTGATTGTGTTCAGTACTTGCTCTGAAGCAAATCGCTGAGCCATTTCAAATTTTGCAGATTATACTTATTATATTGTTTCGTTTTCGGTCTGCAGTAACTATAAAGATTCAATTATTGTTGTGCAAAAAAATAAATAAATAAATAAATATGTACACTGTTACACACCTAGGGCCGTTAGCAACCCTATACATTTTTTTTTTTTTTTTTTTTTTTGCAGAATTATGGAAAAACAATTTTTTAATAATTTTATTATTTTTATCTTGTTATATTGTTTATAATGAATTGATTGAGGAATACAAAGAAGGTTGATGTCTAACTTTAAAAAATTAATGAGGAGGAGGGTAGTGAATGACGTCCCGGGTCGCTAAAGACCCGAGGTATGCATTTAAGGGTTAACCTGTTCTATTTAAAATGTTTCAAGCAGAACGTGTTTTCTTGTAAATATAGTTTAAATTACTGATATATGTTTAGGCCTTTCGTAATATCCCTTTAAAATTGACCGGTTATGCAACATTCACTTTTCCACGGTGTTCGAACATAAATGTGTGTCTGCAGTGTGTGTAAACCACCCTATAATGGTAAAAATCCTCCCACTCCTCTTTTTTGAATCCCTATAAATCATAAGCAGTGTCTCAGAAAAAGCTGTTTGCATTTTGCAGAGTCTAGCATTTGTGATGTCAAACTGCTTAGCAAAAGACTCTGTCCTATCAGCATAGACCCCGCCCTGAGAGAGCTGTACACAGTCCGCCCTGTTTATCCATGTATCGCCAAAGCATTTAACAGCAGCATTTAAGTAAGAAATGTATTCTTATTAAAGCTACTAAAGTTATTCAGCGAGCAGTGAGTGATTTTTTGTTTTTCTTTTATTGTTTGACTCTGATTAACAGCTTATATAGCAGTAGGTGCCATATATTATGCTGCTTTCACTTTAATGCACAGATCTAATACGCACGTGATTTCTTTACTAGCTCTTTAAGTTCACCAATATAACTGATGTGTTTTTGGCATTACCTTGTGTATTTGACAGTTTAAGCGCAATAAGACGTGAAAGAGACCTTATTTTAATACTCACTGGACGTGTTGGCTGACATCCATCTTTCTGTGCGTGTGCTTCAGATGCAGGGCTCTCAAGTTTTGAACTGAGTTCAGAGTGAGATTTTGGCGACGGCAGCGGGGGTTTGGGTGGGGACGGGGGTCTGATCTAAAAAATGACACATTAATTCGTACAAATAAAAAATATTTATTTAATTCAGCATTTAGCATTTCTTAGTGTGTGTGTGTGTGTGTGTGTGTGTGTGTGTGTGTGTGTGTGTGTGTGTGTGTGTGTGTGTGTGTGTGTGCGTGTGAAATGTGAAAACCTTTGGCCTAGGCTATTTCATTATATTTTATCCAGATAATGCATAGTATTAATTATTGCATTTGTCTATTTCAAGTCAGGGAAGAGGCATTTGGAATATTTTTTGGTTTTTTTTCTTTCCGTTTCTTTCCTTCTGAATCATAACTAATACTAATAAGTGTCAGAATAGCTGCTGAAATTAGCAGGGATTCAACCGGCTAGCTATGCTAGTTCACATACTCTGGTCAAACTGTTAGCTAAACTACCAGCTGCCTGGACACATATTCCCTGGCAATGATGAGATGACTTACTGTCAGGGCTCAACATTAAGCCTGTTCACGTGCTTGTCCTTCGGACAAGTAAATCTGTCATTCACTTGTCCGAGTAAAAAATTAGCTTGTCCGGAATTTTTTTTTTATTTTTTTTTATTTATTCTGAAGCAATATTCTCACCAGTGTTCAATCAGCTTTGACATATTTAAATCTGATATTTTTACCTTTTATGAAGTGCATTTTTTCCATAATCTTATTAAATATAGGCTATGCTTCAGCTTTCATTTTATATTCTTGAATTTGATTTATAAATTAAATTAGAATAAGACACTATAGGGCTGTTGCCAATCAAATTAAATAATTTACACTAAAAAAATGTAATGAGATTGTTTTAAATATTTTTGAATATACAAATAAATGTTGGAAAGAAAACATTAAACTAAACCACCAGTAGGTGGCAGCAGGTGACCGTCTTAATGAGTGAGTCATTGAGTCATTAATTTCTAACCATTAATTCAAACGACTGAATCATTCAGCAACACACTGTTTCTGGGAGGTGTGTTGTGGTTCTGCTGTGATCTTTGTTTGGAACTATTTTAGCTGCTGAAATAGAACAAAAACAGTCAATACTGACTTAATGTTAATTGATTTCATATGACATTTCCATAACCAGTGTCATTTTCAGTCATGATGGTATTCAGGAAAACAGCACTCTTGGTTGTGTGAGCCTGTGCGAGCGCCAACAGCGAAAAATTGTTACCATCAGTTCATTATACCTTATACTGTATATTATTATCCACTATCGATCGGCACATACACTAAATTAATGCAGAATCATTCTTGCATTTTGGTGATTCCCTAGTTATTTTTTATCATCAACGTTTTAATCAGGATACTTGTCCGGTTGGGCAAGTAAAATTCTCTTTCACTTGCCCCTTCAAAAAATACACTTGTCCCGGACAGCTGTCCTCTTCTGTAGCTATTTCAGCGAGCATCTGAATCAATGTCATGTCTAGTGAGCCCGTGAATCACAGAATGTGTAGTTGGAATCGGAATGTAAACGTTATTGTTGCGGGAATATCTAAATCTTACCCGGATACAGCAATGCTATTTTCTGATTGGCTGTTCGGTAGCTATATTTTTTTATTTGATTAGCTGGTGCGTGGCAGGGCCTTTTGAACTCTATGGGGAACTCACTTGATTCCTCTAATAGCTGCACAACTTGGTGGGCACTATCCTGGAAATTTCTCTGCGTGAGAAATACAAGGTGTGGCATGTGAGCATGTGAAAGTGTTGAAATCATAGACCGTAAAAAAATATGGAAGACGCAACTTCATTCGCTTCCACTGAGCAAACGTGAAGCCTCCGGAGGTACAGTAGCCTAGTGATCTCGGGACCGGAGTCTGCGCAGTAGAGAGCAGGAAGTAGAGGCGCGATATCAAAAGACCACCCACACTCTCGCAGATGCGGAACAATTCATTATGTTGGTGTGAAATAAACAGTTACGGAAATGTAGAAATTAAAGCTAAAGGTCCAATCTCCTCCCGAAAATCCTGAAAAAAGTCTGTTGGTGCCTCGGTGAGAACTTCACTCAGAGAAGCTGTCACGTCACACTCCCTGTTTTTATAGCATCAAATAACTAACTAAAACTAAACTTATTTAAAAAGCGAACACTTGAAATTAAATCATCTTGATAAAAACTGCCTAAAATGACAGAAACCAACTTTGGGAAAAAATTATATGAAGTGTAATTTGATTGTTTAGTTTATCTCGCATCCAGTAGAATCCATGGAGGGGCAGGGGTTATGACGTATACTAGGACCAACCACCTGGGGGCGATCGAGGCATAGGCTGCAGTTATTTACAGGAGTGCTGCAGGCTTGGTTGAAATGCGTGTGTCAGACTTGAGAACCCTGCGATGTGTGCGCTCAGAAAACCATATAACAGAAGTTTAGACTGATATGGATTTAAATGCATGCTCATAATAAACTTTTTATGATGAAGAACTGCAATGTCGCGTGAGCGTAACCGTGATAGAGATGACAATCAAAACCAAACAGATGTTTTAGGTTTTGGCAGAGTATTCGGAGGCAAGAGCTGTAAAGGCTCCGCCCTCTTCTGGGGTGGGGAGCAGCAGGCAGCTCATTTGCATTTAAAGATGCATACACAAAAACAGCATGTTTTTCCTTCCACTCAAAAATGGGTATTTTGAGCTGAAACTTTACAGACACATTCTGGGGACACCTGACTTATATTACATCCTGTAAAAAGGGGCATAATCGGTCCCCTTCAAATAACAAAAGCAGATTATTAATGACATCATCATTCAGGATCATTTTTGGTTTGTAAACAACAGGGCTAAGGCAAACCACTGTAAGTATTAGCAATATATTTAATGAATTATGTAATGCCATTAACTGGTTCATCACACTCTAAAATTTTACTTCGATTTGATATACTGAAATAAGTAGGCCTATGATAAATTTCAAAAGACAGCAAATAAATTACTGTCATGTAAGCAAACTCTCAATCCCTCAGTGAGCAGTTGTGAACTTCAGCTTTTACTTCCATCCTGTTATGTTTCATTCTGATTATTTTTTGTCATTGTTCAAATGATCAACAGTTAATAACATTTAACTGCCCAAGCTTTATAGAAGAATAAATCCCTTTGTTTTACTTGCACTTATTGTGAAGCTAATTTGCACAATTGTTTCCCTATATTTCGCATGAATTTGAGCTTCTCCGCTGATGTTCTTTTCTATTTATTCCCTCAGTGGTGCTGTTCTAAAATGATTTAGCAATTCTTGTCAAGTATAGTACTTCTCCCACTGAAAGATGACAACATCTTCACTTGTGAAGTAATGTGTGATGTTAAAGAAATACAATGGCCACAGCAAAGATGTGTCAGAACAAGAAGCATGTCAAAATAAATCATATATGCAAAAAATATTTTGCATTATTTTTTATAAAAAAAATTGTGCTTAAATGACACTTACTTTCCTAAGAACAAAGTTGTTAGTTGTACTTTTGATAAATGCATCAAATAATCATTAAATCTCTATGGAAGAGCTGTTTTGGTGTTTACCCTACAGTGAGGAGCAGCGATACATTTCAATGAATATCTGTCCTGAAGGCAACAAGTCCACCAGAGCAGCTTTCATTGCACTAGTACAGGTGAGAATAATAGACCTGAGCTGGTGTGATTTTGTCTTCCATTTACTAGGAGAACTTGTATGGCTTTCTATATCTCTGTTCCTCCATTTTCTCATTTCTAAGTAGGTTTATAACGAGGGCCCCAGCAGTTCCCTATGCTTCACCAAACAATGTCTTTAAACTCCTCCGTAAATCAGTGCCGGAACTGCAACAGCAAAATCCTTTTGAATTTACAGTCTCAAAGGCTTGTAAACTAACATTGAAATAGGTCTTAATGCAGCTCTGAACTTTTAAAGATATTTCAGGGCACTTTTTCCTCGTTTTTGAGATTCATTTTGTACTTGATCATACTGAAGACCAATGTAGTATGTGCAATGTAAGTATATTAACCTGAGAAAACCATCTTGTGTCTGAAATACAAAATTTTGGATGTTTCACCAATCATTATTACATATCCAGGTCTTTAGCGACCCGGATCTATATCTAACATGGATGGATCCCTACCTGTCACGATAATATAAAACTCCCCTGATATTAGAGTAACAATTACAGAAGAATAAAATAAAGCATATTTTGTTACCTCTTGGAGCTTGGAAGGGTTCAGTTGGAGCGGATGTTTTGTCCGAGCTTAATTCCCAGTGCATTCATCATCTGGCTCATATTCGCCATCTCAAACATATTCTCAAAACTATAATTATTAACATCGCTGATAGTTTCTTCACCAGCTCCACCATCAAGAGACAGAGACACTAATATTTGATTGCATGCTTGTTCTGCAGTAAATCACAGCCATGATTCTTCCTATTCTTTTGTTTTCTGCCTGCAGTAACTATGAGTGAAACATCACTTCATCAGTTGTGTATCAGACATAAAGGCGAATTGAAGCCACCTTGTGGAATAAAGGCGAATTGCACTTAAGTCATAAAGGATTCAATTATTGTTATTGTTATTACATATACTTACACTGTTACACTGTTACTTACATTGTTACGCACATCTAGTCGTTAGCGAACCCTATACAATTTTTTACAAAAAATGAATGGGAAAACTGGGAAAACAGGCATTCATTTATAATTATATTATTTGTTCCTGTTATTGTATATAATTAAAGGGTTGATGAATTGAGAAATCAACTTTCCCTTGAGCCTTTGATATATAAAAGTTCATCGTGATATAAAAATATCCTGTAAGTTTCGGAGCTGAAAAATTCCTTGTTAGTCAAAGAAAAGGTTTTATTGACACCAGGCCCAGAAAATGCTCAATCTCAGAATATGCCATCCCTTGATGTCATCGTGTGGTGAAACGCCGCCTCAAGCCTGCCCATCGAATCGCGCTACCGAGCAATAAACATGCCGGCTCCATGCCGGTGACACATTGCACATTTGTTCGCTTCATTTCACTGCAGAATCATTTGTGAACAAGATACAGGTCGAGAGTGGATTTGCCGAAACACAATGCTGTGCCTTCTATATTGGATCCGACAGGAATGGTGTGAATTATGTGAGTAAAACATGTTTTTTTATATTTGATAGTATTGCATTGTTATAGATCATATTGATTATGTGTACGTGTCTAACAGAATATACCTTAGCACGCTGTCACAGGCTGGAGAATTCTTTATTTGTGGTGTTGTGCTACGATTCGTGATCACTGATCAGACTCAGACATGTAGCCTATGGGCCAGGGCTCGCAAAGCCCAACGTCCCAGGGCTATGTGTTTTTCTGAGACTGGCTACCAAAACGTAAGCCCGGCCTGCCGACGGGCTAGCTTAAATAGTGAAATACCATTTCTTTCTTGATGTGCGTTGTTCACTCTCATTACTTGATATTTGAAGGGCACGCGCGCATGTGTGTGTGTGTGTGTGTGTGTGCGGTTTGCGGTTATATCCACCAATCGGGCGAGCCATGTAATAAAAAAATTACATTCCAATCAATCATGGGTGGAAGAGCGATGAATCATTGTCTGTTTGATAAAGACATTTTGCGAGCCCTTTGAGCTTTTCCCCACATGCTTTCAAAACGACTCCCACATGTACTGACAGGGGAGCTGAAGAGCATTAAATATGCAAATCTTATCCAATCATAGCAGTGGGCGTTTACTTCCAAGTCTTCAGTGCGGCACGCCCATAAAAACCGAGCGTTTCTTGAGAGAGCCTCAAAACCATGTTAGAAAATAGCCTATTACTTATTCATTAGGATGTTTTTTTTTTAAAAGCCAGTTCATGACACCTTTAATTGATTAAGGAATACTAAGAAGGGTGATGTCTAACTTAAAAAAATGAATGAGGAGGAGGGTAGTGAATGACGTCCTGGGTCACTAAACACCCGAGGTGTGTGTTTAAGGGTTAATGCATTAATTTTAATATTGACCTAAATTAATATAAATTCTGGTTTGTATTATTATACTTTATGAATACCTACACATATAAATGAGATCACCACGAAATTGAAACATTTGTACCTGCTGAGGCAAAAACTTTGAGACGCAGTGCGTTCAGTGTGTGTGTGTTTTGTTTGATTTTAAACTGAAGCTAAAAACCATTCCAAAGCTCTGTGAAAATCAGTTCTTATCCCCCTTGAGGATTTTCAAAGGTAAGCTCCCCTTTTTTAGCCCGAATTTTTGAAGCACATTTAGATTTACAATGACAAATGCTCGAAGATTAGCTCTCCGTAAGCCAGCTCTTATGAAAATTTACAGTTCTGCATTAATATTAATGGATTATTTTCACCTGCTCGGTTTCATAAATAAGCAGAGTTTTTGTCAGGCCCTGTGTAGATCACCTGGATGGTGTTAACCTCACCCTGCTGGACTTCACACATCCGTTTTGTGAATTAATTGGAGAAATTGCAAATCAGGTAGCTGGCCAAATAATTCATTGTCAGATCCAATCAATACACAGGGTAAATCAACTCATTTAATTTATAAATGATCTTAAATAGATCAAGCGACCAATTAAACAATTAGCATACATTTAGCGATTAATTAATAAGAGCATTAATCATGTCATTACAGTTGAGATTTTTGAAGGCAGCAAGTTTTTGAAAGTGCCAGGCGTGCCGGCACGGAGGCAATACATTATGTGCGGAGAGTGCAGCCAGTGACACAGAGAGATTTACTGTGCTAAAAGCAATGCAATTAGGAGAGAGGTTGAGAGGCTGGAGAGGGTATGCGTGCAGTGTTAAAAGGAAGAGAGATTTGACAGGCGTGGACAGACTCTTTTCTGCTGATGAAAAAATATACAAAATGGGCCCTTGTTAAAGTACACTCAGGATAATTTGCAAAGCAAAGTGGCCTTTACAAAAATGCTTTTAAAAAGTTTCTAGGTTAACTTTGAAGTCAAACATCAACATAGATTAACAAAATGAATATCAAAGCTTTATCACCAAGAGTTTAGAGGCTGAAATATTTTGTTTGATGAATCTCACAGAACTCAGATTATGTATATTATTGCTGTCAAATCGATTATATGTGTTTGTGTGTGTGTGTGTGTGTGTGTCTATATATAATATATATATATATATATATATATATATATATATATATATATATATATATATATATATATATATATATATATATGTGATATATATAAATGTGATACACACACACACACACACAGATATATATATCCATGGATCGGACTTGATTTTTCAGCACATCCCACAGATGCTCGGCTCGAGTGTATGTATTATATATATATAAATTTTAGTCTTAGTTTGTGCTTTTTAAATATTTCTATTTAGCTTTAATTTATAAGGTTTCATTAACTAACATGAACAAACATTTGTTACAGTATTTGTTAATCTTTGTTAATGTTAGTAAAAATCCAGCTTTTTGTTCATGTTAGTTCACAGTGCACTAATTTTAACAAATACAACTTTGGATTTTAATAATGTATTAGTAAATGTTGAAATTGACATTAAGAAAGATTAATAAATGCTGTAGGAGTGCAGTTTATTATTAGTTCATGTTAACTAATGTAGTTAACCAATGAAACCTTACTGTAAAGTGTTACCATTTTTTTCTCTTCTTCTTCTTCTAGTTTTAGTTAACAATAACGGCACTGTCTAAAACGTAAATTTGTTCAAAGATCGCAATCTACGTGATGTGCCTCGGTGGTGTGCCAAGTGTCTAATGCTCCAGCTTTGAGGGCTGGAATGGAAACAGCAGTTCTTTGTGAGATCATACTCAGGGCCCACCCGAGAAACTTCTGTGTTCTCGCTATTAAACTGTCAAGTAAATAATTATTCTACTTATGTTATTTAATTCTTCCATTTTTAGCTCAAAGTGGTGTAAGTGTTGAACTTTCGACTGTGGCACGCATTGATGAGACGGGCCGAAAGGAATCAAGATGTCGGAGGTTGAAATGTTCAGAGTGGGAAAATCTGGCTACTTGTTAATGTTTTGTACATTTGACACTTGCGAAGTGTGAAGCCACACCTTCAACAGTGTGAAAAAGATGCAGTTAGCTTGTTACAGAGGCAAAACCACACAATATCAAGCATGATCAAGAAACATGCCATTTCTTTTTAATTTTAGTATTGTATGTAATTATCTTTATGTTACTGATCAGTAAAAACGTCTGTTCACTAGAAAGTTTGAAAATGTAGCTAAACTAACATTACTGCCTGCCAAACGTGTAACTCTAAACCTGATTGCGAAGGGGAAAAAATGCTTGAGGAAGGTGATACATTTCGAGCGCATCCTGAAACAGTTCATGCTAATTATTTGTTAATTAGGAGATGAGATTTAGAGATGCATGCGCTGTTTTCATGTGATGTTTTGCAGTACATGAGAATAAAGCAAGCTTCCAGAAATCTGCCTCCACACTCATGACAACAATAATTTGTTTGACAATGTGAAATCGTATGATATCATACAATTTTTTTTTTTTTTTTTCATGCTTAAGTTGAAGTTTGGGTCATACTTTTAACCCCCCATACCTCCCTGCGACGTATACATACAAGTCAAGTTACCTTACATTTACATTTAGTCATTTAGCAGACGCTTTTATCCAAAGCGACTAACAAATGAGAGGAATAGAAGCAACTAAAAACAGTCAAGGGCAACAATATGCAAGTGCTGTAAGAAGTCTCAGTTAATCTAGCACAGAACACAAAGGACAGAACAATTTTTTTTTTTAATAGACAAACAGAAAACTAATTGAGTGATACGTGCTATTCTTTATTGGTCAGGTGCTGCTGGAAAAGATGCTTTTAAGATATTTTTTGAAAATGGCTACCGACTCGGCTGCTCGAATTGAGACAGGCAGGTCATTCCACTAGGTGGGAACGGTCCAGGAAAAGGTCCTTGTGAGGGATTTCATGCCTCTTTGGGATGGCGCCGTTCACTTGCAGAACGCAAGCTTCTGGAGGGTGTGTAAATCTGAAACAATATTACTGTATGCCTTTAATTATATAGCGCTTATTGTTTCAAAGCAGCTTTACAGATAGTGATAACAGGAAAATGCAACAATGTTTATTTTGGTTGTACAGCAGATGTAGAAGGAAAATAGTGTCATAGTCCAGTTTAAAGGATAGTTCACCCAAAAACTAAAATTATCCCAAAATTTACTATTTATTTACTTATTAGCTTTACTATAAATGACTATTACTATATGACATTCTTCTTTCGGGGTTATATTTAAAAAAAATGTCCTGGCTCTTCCAAGCTTAATAATGGCAGTGAATGGCAGCCCAAAATTTGAAGCCCAAAAAAGTGCATCCATCCATTATAAAAGTAATCCATACGGCTCCGGGGGGTTAATAAAGACCTTCTGAAGGGAATCGATGGATTTGTGTAAGAAAAATATCCCTATTTAACATGTTATAAAGTAAAATAGCTTCCGGCGGACCACTTTCCGTATTCAACTTACGAAGAAAGTGTAGCGCTTCTCGCAGTTCAAAATGCTTACAATACGTCCGAGGTCGTTGCAGCAGCTGTTATGCTTTTTTATGCTGCGTCCGATGTCATCGTCGCACCAGTTACGCTTTTTCCTCAACATTTATAATCGATGGATACACTACTTTGTGCTTCAAATTTTGGGCTGCCATTCACTGCCATTATAATGCTTGGAAGAGCCAAGACATATTTTAATATAACTCTGATTGTATTCGTCTGAAAAAAAGTATGTCATATACACCTAGGATGGCTTGAGGGTGAGTAAATCATGGGGTAATTTTCATTTTTGGGTGAAATATCCCTTTAAGTAGTTCAGTGATACAGCCGCTCTGGAGAAAAGAGTGTTGTCATTGTCCAGCTCATTTCAATTCTCATACAATGGTGTCAATGCAGGCAGATCAGTAATATTGTTGAATATTAAGTGTCCCCAACTAAGCAAGCCACAAGCCAAAGGCAACAGTGGCAAGGAACCAAAACTCCTTCAAATGACAGAATGGAGAAAACCTTGGGAGAAACCAGGCTCAGTCGGGGGGCCAGTTCTCCTCTGGCCAACAAACGAACAGTGTATGATTATGATCATTAGACAGCATTACAGGTCAGAAGGCAGATTGGATCGGAACATTCAGAATATTTATCCAGTTCCAATTGGTTGAAGTCATCACGCTGGTACGGAGACGGGTTTGTTGAGGATCAGTGCCACTGGCTGTCGTGTCGATGAGGCCTTCACAGCAGAAAGTCTAATTGACGCAATCTCTGCTGACACTTCAGGGATGCGTTGCGGTCGTGTCTAGGCATAGGTCCACCATCTGATCTGGATACGACCTGGATTCGGTTGACTACATCATGCGCTGAAGTCTACCATCTGATACCATCATACAGTTAAATTTCTTATGCTCACCATGCAATTGTTTGATTAAAAAAAACAGTAATATTTTGAAATGTTATTACAATTGAAAATAACAACGTTCTATTCATATATTTTAAAATGTATGTGATGGCAAAACTGAATTTTCAGCTGCCATTTTCCAGTCTTCATTATCCTTCAGAAATAATTATAATTCTAATATGCTGTTTGGTGTTCAATAACAGTTGTGCTGCTTAATATTTTTGTGTAAACCATGATACATTTTTTCAGGATTCTTTGATGAATCAAAAGTTCAAATTAACAGCATATATTTGAAATCAAAATCTGTTGTATTATAAAGTGATCTGAAGCGCAGCGGTGTTGTTGATAAGCAAAAGACATGAAAAATCAAAAAGGGGGTAAGTCGGATCTACAATCTACAGTTCAAAAGTTTGGGGTCAGTAAAATATATATTTTTTAAGAAAATCAGCAAGGATGCATTAATTTGATCAAAAGTGACAGTAAAGACATTACCGTTTTGAAGGAAATCCTGATTGTGCTGGTGCGATTTTGTTTTAAACCAGCCTTGAGAGAGCCCGTTGTCAGCAGGACCATCCCCAGCCATGCATGGTATGGGGTTTTCTGCTCTAATAACGGAGAACCATGAGACATATTTCAATTTCCTTTGATCCTCATTGGTGGTACAGTTAGAAACCTGATCATTAAAAAGGAATACTGGGCAGTGGTTTGCCTGGCATTTTTGCCTTCCATCTGAAGGGCTCGTATATGTGTGCTATATTCGTTTTTATTTTTGAACCAGGTCTTCACAGAAACTTCTTTCAGAGTTCAAAGCTTTACGTGATTGGCCTAAATGTGATTTGAGGATACTAGAAAGCTTTGAAGTTCAAATTACTGTTTGAATTTAGAAAGGGAGTTAACAGTGGTGGATTGTGGTGGATTTTATGGAACAGAAACGTTTGAGAGGTGAACAATATTGGTTTTGAGAGCCAAAGAAACGCACGTGGCATTGAAACTTTATGATGCATTAAAATGCCTTTAACTTGTGGTCAGAACTAATTATCACCAATAACATAAATAAATGACACTGTGTCTATTAATAGATTGGTGTCCTCTCAGTGACATAATGAAACAGTTTTTTTTCTCTCATTGGTACTAATGTGTCAGCAGACAATGTCGGATCAATACCAAACCATGGGTCTATCGAACATAAATATATTTCTTGGCCCAGAGCTGCAATTTTGTAATTCAGACTCGATCTCAATTTTCTGGCTGGCAAAGGATGCTGTCTAGTAAGTCCATCTCTCTCCCCTGCTTTCCATAATCTACCCTCTGTTTTCACAGGAGACTCCATGTGGTGACAAAGGCGGTGTTGCGAGAGAAGCAGATAACTGCAGATGAACAGTGTCAGGTAAAGTGTGATCAAAAAACGGTTAATGTGTTTTATACCAGCGTGCCTGAAGAGCGGATGAATACTCAAATCACTCAGTGTCAGGCAAATATACCTTAATAAGACTCCCAGCTTCTCTGCACATGCACACACACTTTTTCATGCCACTCACATAACGTAAAGATAAGAATTTAAGTCTCCAACTGTACTGTATCTTTACACTTTGCACACATTGATCATTTTCTTTTCTAAGCAATCAGTCGTACATGTTTTCATGTAAGTTTGTGATGATTAAACTGTGAAACCTCCCATAGAGTTTGTAAAGAGAAGACACATTTAGCAAAACACTCACCCAAATCACCTTGGCATATAGTGGCTGAAAGAAGTGCCAGAAAAAGGCTTCATGATGTACACTACCATTCATTGGGCTCAGTAAAACCTAAAACTTTTTTTTCTTTTATAGACTTTTAAAAAAAAAGTTTTATTCAGCAGGACTCATTAAATTAATCAATATTGTAATCCACTCCACTTCACAATTCAGTGATACTGAACATAAAAACTAAATTTTATGGAATAACACCCAAAAAAGTGGAATATTTCCTGATTAAAAATGTAGGGGTGTGGTTAAAATCAGTCTCAGCCAATGGACTAAGACATATACTGTTTCGGAAGTGAATGCGGGACAATTAGTAATTCATTAGTTAACATGAACTAACATCTTGGTTACGTATGTAACTTTCGTTCCCTGAAGGAGGTAACGGAGACGTATGTCGGAACTGACCGACGAATTGGTAATCATTTTCAGAGACCAATCTACTTCTCTAGTGTTTAAAAACGAGCCAATGAACATTGGCATGCAGTTCACGCATTCCACACTCCACTCCGCAGCGTGGGTATAAATAAGGAAGTGGAATACCACATCCTTGCTTTTCTGCTGAGGAGCCGAACTAGTGACTCGGCGCTTCAGTGGAAGCACAGCACCTGGCGATGGGACATATGTCTCTGTTCCCTCCTTCAGGGAACAAGGATTACATACATAACCAAGATGTTCCCTTTCAGTCGGTCACATTCGACGTACGTCAGAACTGACCGATGAATTGGGGATCCTACCAACACACCAGGGATGCTGGCCCTTCCAGCGCCTTGCTTGAGCTCACTGAACCGTCCCCTTGTTGGTACGGGAAATTAAAACTCTAAGCAGAGGTCAGTCACTGCTGTTCCTGCAAGACCCACTCAGTGTGACTATTGGATAATGCTGGGAAAGCGTGCCTGTCTTGGGAGATGGAACACTGCAGAGCCACGTCCTTCAATGGAAGGAGATGTGGCAGTTATTCATTAGGACTAACCTAGCAGGGCTAACCTAGCAGGGTAGTGAAACATATGGCAGTCTCTGGGGTGGTTCCAACCTGGTACCGTGGAGGAATACACATATGGGGTTGCTGTAGGAACCGCTACATATGGATACCCAGCTTATACACATGTTCCACATGCATACGGGTGTAAGCCTGGTGCCAGACGCCGACAACCCGAGGGGTGATGGAGGAGCTCGACAGGGTTAGCCATTTCTGGGGAACACAACTGAAGACAATAAACGTACGTATCCAGCCCAGAGGGGGCGGGAGTGGCGTTGCAAGCCGACACTAGAATGGGTCCTTCGTGCTACTGGCCACTGGGGGCAAGTACACAGGAAGATAACAGCTCTACACGGAGGCTATAGAATCTAGCGAACATGTTAGGCGTCGCCCAGCCCGCAGCTCTACATATATCTGTCAGCGAGACGCCTTGAGCCAACACCCAGGAGGAAGCTACACTTCTATTTGAGTGCGCTCGCAACCCGAACGGGCAAAGCATGCCTTGGGACTGGTACGCCAAGTCGGTAGCATCCACTATCCAGTGGGCTAACCTCTGGTTGGAGACAGCCTTTCCCTTCTGCTGGCCTCCATAACAGACGAAGAGCTTCTCTGAGGTCCTAAAGCTTTGAGTTCAGTCCACGTAGGCGCGAAGAGCGCGGATGGGACAGAGCAAAGCTAGGGCTGGGTCTGCCTCCTCCGAAGGCAGCGCTTGCAGGTTCACCACTTGGTCCCTGAAGGGAGTGGTGGGAACCTTGGGCACATATGGGGTCTCAGGATGACATGAGAGTTAGCCGGCCCGAATTCTATGCACGATTCGCTGACCGAAAGTGCGTGCAGGTCCCCTACCCTTTTGATGGAGGCCAATGCAGTCAGGAGTACCTTCTTCATGTACAGGATTTTTAACTCTACGGACTGCAAAGGCACAAAGGGAGGACTCTGAAGTGCCCTGAGCACCAGAGCTAAGTCCCAAGAGGGTACCAAGTTTGGACGAGGAGGATTTAGCCTCCTCGCACCTCTGAGGAACCTGACGATTAGGTCTTGCTTTCCTAACGACTTACCTTCAACTGCGTCATGATACGCCACAATTGTTGTGACGTACACTTTGAGGGTGGAGGGAGACAGCCTTCACTCCAGCCCATCTTGCAGGAAAAAAAGCACGACTCTAACCGAACACTTCTGGGTGTCTTCCCAGTGGGAAGAACACCATTCAACGAACAGGTTCCACTTCAAAGCATAGAGGTGCCTCATAGAAGGAGCTCTAGCAGAAATTATGGTGTCTACCACCTAGAACCTCCGTGTCCCATCCAGGGACCAGACATGGAGTTTCCAGAGGTCTGGACGCGGGTGCCATAGAGTACCCCGTCCCTGAGAAAGTAGGTCCTTCCTCAGAGGAATGGGCCAGGGAGGGGCTGTCGCGAGGAGTGTTAGTTCGGGGAACCAGGTCCGTTTGGGCCAGTAGTGCGCAACTAACAAGACCTGGTCCCTGACTTTGCACAGAGTCTGTGCAAGAAGGCTCACTGAGGGAAACACATATTTGCGTAGGTCCCGGGGCCAGCTGTGCGCCAGTGCATCCGTGCTGAGGGTTCCCTTGGTCAGGTCAAGTCATTGATTTGGGCTGTTGGTAAACATAATTCTAAAGTGGAAACCATCTGAACATCAACAGATAGGTTGTTTATGTTTGTACGCACTTTACTATCATTACTTACATTCAACAAAGCATTTATTCATGGGTTTTGTATCCCTTATTGTAAAGTGTACACTATTTCAACATTACCTGATATATTACTAACATTTGTAGACTCTTTATTAACACAACTTGCATTAATTAATGGAATGTGTGACCCTTATTGTAAAGTGTACACAATTTCAACATTAAGTGATATTTACATTTATGCATTTGGCAGACAAAGTGTTACCCATTTTTTGGTTTTTTATTACCTTGCATTTTGCAAGTTAATTGTTCAGTGTACTAGCTTAGCATATCACTAGCCGATTTTAATGCTAGTGTAGCCTGCACCTGGCACAAAAGTTCAGTTATAGTTTTATACATAGTGTACGTTTTAGTTTGATCAGGCATTATATACAGTAACCCCCTGGGGTCCTAGGCAGACTCAATTCAACAGACAGTCTGAACTATTGGCAAGCAGCACACACATTTTCTTCAGAAAGTGCAACTATCTAGTGCATTCTTATAGTTCATACACTTCGTAGGAACAATTTGGCACAACTGTGTGTTTTTGTGGTTTTTGCTTTCAATCTTTGTAACTATGTAAACAGTGGGTTGTAGGTAACTCAGATCATATGGGGTTTGTAGTGTTGTTTTCTAAGGACTCATGCCTTAAAGGAGACATTTTAAACAAGAGCAGTGTTGAATTTGGCAATAAGGCTGTTTCTTTTCCTCTTTGTGGTTTTACTATCTGTCTGAAGTTGTCAAGCATACCATGTTGTCTTGTTTCCCCTCTTGCACTATTCTCTACAATCAAAAGCATCCTTGGTAATTTCTCTCCTCAGCACTGAGTTGGCCGATTTGGCTGATATGATGTGACTTGATGGAAATAAATCTCAGATTTACACCAAAACCCCCTCTGGTCCTCTTCCTACTCAATGCCAGATGAAAACCCAACTTGTGAAGGACGTCTGGACTGACAGCTCAAGCTCTGGTCTGGGACTCCATCTTCAGCGGGGCGTTTGCAAGTGCGAAGGTAAGGTGTGTTTGGGAAAACTTGGCCCTCACTGCTCGACCATGCCAACTCAAACTGTTAGCTGCCGACGCTGCAAGACATGCCCACTGGCATCAGCTGGGACCCACTTACCGTATTTTCATTTCGTAGAGTTTTTGAGGGGGGAGAGATTGTAGGATACCTGTGAGTACGTGGGGATGTAGCCTCCTTTCGGTTGTCACAACTGGTAAAGGCTTGACTTTGAACTGTGGAGAGAGGAACCTAATTATACCCCACCTGTGCCCGGCTGCAGGGGGAGAGAAGGTGGAGATGAAGCTGTTAACTGTCTCGCAACTGGCAACACCCTGTGTTTGTATACATCTGTGTCTTATTTCCCTCTCTGGCACAATCAGTCCAGGAAGCTAAGCAGGCATGACCGCATTTGGCTACTTCCAAAGACTTTGGCAAAGTTAGACAAGGAGAAGGCTGAGTAATGGAGAAGGGTGGGAGGACATGGGTGCTGTGTGTTTGTGTGTGTGTGTCGCCGAGAGGTGTATTGTTTTTTTTGTTTTTCTCTCCCTCTCTTGCTGCTTTGGAAATGCTGGTACAGCAGAAAATAATTGGTCCAGCTCTGTGTGGAATTGAGGGATGTTACAGTGTGGAAGATGAGTCTATATGTGTGTGTGCGTATGTATATGCGTGTACGTAATTGTGTAGGCTATTTGTGTGTGTGTGCGTGTGTGTGTGTGTGTGTGTGTGTGCGGAGACTCGTGAGATGTTAAAATGCAGTTTTGTGTCAGAGCAAATCAAAAACAGCTACCTGGCATCGTAAACAGGCTTGAGTGACATCTGACTAATAAGGAAACGCCACCGGTAGAAAGCACCTGCAGTGTCCTCGGCGTATCTAATCGTCGTCTTCGGCGAGGCAGGGTAATTCGGAGACACCGTTGTGGGCCACTTTCGGAGGCATTCTGCCGCTCTGAGTCCATTATAAGTCCTGTCACATTTCGACTGCTTGATGTGCATCTACAAAAGGCTCACAAGCTCCAGATGGGAGTGACATTCACATTCATTGCCTGTAAGGAACCAAAGAACAAGAGCGAAATAACATTAAGAAAAGTATCAATGCTTAATTAAATGTTCATCTTCTATTATTTCTGAAAAACACTTATTAGAAAGAAATCATATGTTGTTTTTCCCCCATATGGCTGTTTATGTAAAAAAAAAAAAAAACATTTTAAAAACATTAAATGATTCTAAAATGTTAAATTGCAACATTAGAAATACTCAAGAGGAAGTGTGTGATTGACCTTTCTAAAATCCAGTCACTCTGATCCAATTATTTTTCCAACCAACAAAGTGGTTAATTTGGGGGACAAAAGATGAGAAAAACATGTTAAAGAGTGTTTGTTTCAGAGTGTTGTTTAATTCACAGCCACATAAAAAAAACTCATAAAATAAACATTAAACTTTAACATTTGACTTAACATTGATTTAGAAATGTTATCACCTATATCAGTCATGTTCTTTATTAAACCAATAGTACTACAACTTAGAACTTCCAAAAGCTAGTTCTAACCCCAAATCAGGTCATACCTAAAGATGTTCACCAAATCCATGCATACTTTATAATAGGGATGAGCCCATTTCATTTGTCCAGATATTGTCAGCTTTCATTAGTGTGTCTGGAACTGGTGGCAGGCACAGCTTGTGTGCAGGTTGTCAGAGCCATTTACAACAATGGCCAGATATGAACCCCAGGCATGTTTCTCAATGTAAATTACAACATCTGTCTGTATCCACCTGTTCTCAACTTCCGCCTGTGTGCTTAATCAAAAAAAAAAAAGATAAGCATCTCACAATGCAATTAACCATATTGTAGCTCGTCTGTGTTCGAAAACACATTGTGCAGAGTATAACAATACAACAAGTGGGAACAAAGTAAAATTGTGTGTTGGTTTTGCATGTTTTTAAAGGGAAATTATTTCATCTTGATCTTATTATAAAACAAAATGACATTTCATAAGCTAAGTTCTCTGGACCTTTTCCATTAGCAAAGACAATTCATGTGAAAGCTATGAATGTCTACGATTGGGCATAAACATGCAGATGACTTGCAATATACACCGATCAGCCATAACATGTGACGTGAAGAACACTGATTATCTCTTCATCACGACACCTGTTAGTGGGTGGGATATTTTAGGCAGCAAGTGAATATTTTGTCCTCAAAGTTGATGTGTTAGAAGTAGGAAAAATGGGCAGGCGTAAGGATTTGAGCGAGTTTGACAAGGGCCGAATTGTGATGGCTAGACGACTGGGTCAAAGCATCTCCAAAACTGCAGCTCTTGTGGGGTGTTCCCGGTCTGCAGTGGTCAGTATCTATCAAAAGTGGTCCAAGGAAGGAACAGTGGCGAACCGGCGACAGGGTCATGGGCGGCCAAGGCTCATTAATGAATGTGGGGAGTGAAGACTGGCCCGTGTGGTCCGATCAAACAGATGAGCTACTGTAGCTCAAATTGCCCAAGAAGTTAATGCTGGTTCTGATAGAAAGGTGTCCAAAAGTGACAACAGTGGGCATGTGAGCATCAGAACTGAACCACGGAGCAATAGAAGAAGGTGGCCTGGTCTGATGAATCACCTTTTCCAGATGGCCGGGTACATCTCTTACCTGGGGAACACATGGTACTAGGATGCACAATGGGAACAAGGCAAGTAGGCGGAGACAGTGTGATGCTTTGGGCAATGTTCTCCTGGGAAACCTTGGGTCCTGCCATCCATGTGGATGTTACTTTGACACGTACCACCGACCTAAGCATTGCTGCAGACCATGTACACCCTTTCATGGAAGCGGTATTCCCTGGTGGCCTCTTTCAGCAGGATAAGGAGCCCTGCCACAAAGCAAAAATGGTTCAGGAATGGTTTGAGGAGCACAACAATGAGTTTGAGGTGTTGACTTGGTCTCCAAATTCCCCATATCTCAGTACAGTCGAGCATCTGTGGGATGTGCTGAACAAACAAGTCCGATCCATGGAGGCCCACCTCGCAACTTACATAACATCTTTATGCCAGATACCACAGCACACCTTCAGGGGTCTAGTGGAGTCCAACACAATATTAGGAAGGTAATCATGCCTGATCGGTGTAGATGGACAAGGAATTCAAAGAGGGTTTTTTTGTTCTTTTTGTGGAAGTGAAGTTATGCCGGTTGTTCATGCTGCCTTCAAGTGCAGAAACATTGTTTCTAACCTGAATGTTTTACATTTCATATCATATGTAACTGTATGTTCACACCGCCGGCAGCGAGAGCGTCAAAGTAGGCGGAAGTCATTCATTTTCAATGGGAGCTGGCAGCGAGCTCCGGTGAGAGCGGCGTGGCGGGTCTTGGACAATTTGGGCGTCAAGGAGAGTTGAAATCAGGTCAACTTTATGGTAATGAGCTATGACGCGGTCCGGCAGCAACCATCGGAATGTAGAAGTGCTCCGCTTGAGAGGATTCCAGAGAACGCAGTCCTGGAAACTTTGGTTACGACCACATTAGTTCCCAAGCAAAATGGAGGAGAGGTTGAACATTTTCGCTGTAGAATGCTTGTTTTTCAGCAGGAATGCAAATAATTTGTGGTGTCAAAACAATACCAATTTGACCAATTGCATTAATGCTGCACTTCAACCAGGACAGTTATTGTAATGTAGGCTGCACACAAACTAATGTTAATTAAAGACCAAGGCTAGTAAACGTCTCCTATAAACTGCATGTTGAAATTAGACTAGCACTTAACCATGAACACAAAATCCACACCACACAAATGGCTTTTAATTGGTTTATTTCTTTAGCAAACATAATGAAGTTCTTTCCATCAATCTGTTTTTTTTGTTGTTGTTGTTGTTGTTGTTGTTTTTCACATTTTTTCACAATTATTTCATGAGGTGAACTTAAACCCTACTTGTGGTCAGTCTGCACAAATGCTGATCACCATGACTGTTTGCTTTGCGGCCCCTTTAAATAAAGTTTAAAAAAAGACCAAGCATTCGATCTAAGCCAGAGCGTCGGCAAATCTTCTACAGCGTCGTTGACAGGGCGGCCAGAGCGAATTTTGGCGTTCTTGCCGGCGGCGGTGTGAACGCACAGTAAGGGATAAGCCACAGCTAGTTGTGCATTAAAATATTTTAATTTAGAGAGAGAGACCCCCTCATTGATGAGAAATATAATATAGAGATTCAGTAGCGAAAATATTTTATTACTAAAAGTCACGGGGGAGCATTGATAGAAAGTTTCTGTTTTTATTTATTTATTTTTTTTCTAATGATTCTATTTTCTAATAATTATCAAATTATCATGTCACATGACTTTTTGAGGCAAAGTCACATGACTTTTTTGATGCTTTGTCCATTAGCTAGGTTTCCATCCACATTTTTATAATGCATTTATGCTCAGCAGTTTCCATTCATTATTTTATAGATTTTTATTCTGTTGAGTTAATCCTAAAAATCCAAGTAAATGTATGTAAATGTGTATGTGTGTGTGTGTGTGTTATTGCTTTAGACACTAAACAGGAAGTTGTTGAAAAAAACAACAAGCGGAGTTGAACTCACTGGTCACTATTTTTATTTAAAGCACTCTTTGCTGCTTACATGCCATAGCTGTTCCTATCCATCCATGCCAACCCTTGTTCCTATGCTCCTTTCTTTCTTTACCTTGAGCGTTTGTTTTCGTTTTACTCCCTTGAACCCTGCCACACGGGTGGTGACACATAGGGCCTGAGAGGGAAGATGGAGAGGTGGAGCAGGCCAGAATGATCACTATCATTAACATTCACCGCGGTTCACTTATCATCCCTGACTCCTGCGACATGGCAGCCATTACCTCGCGTCCGCAGGTGGAGCAGCACCATACATATTGCATTGTGCCAGTGCCGATTTATGTATCCAGTAACAAAAGGAAAGTCTAATGAAAAAATACAGGGGGCAATCATTTATGCTCCTTCGCTTCCTCTTCCTCCTGAAGATGGGGGAGCGGCAGCCTGGACAAAGCGGGGAACACCAGCCGTCCTCTTTCCACATCAGTCCCCTACACTGCACTGTCAGTCAAATTCTCATTTGCAGAGCGAGCGAGGTTAACCTGCGTCAGAGCGTCAGGACTGTGACAAGAGGCCTATCAGAGCCCGGATCACTATGTCAGCCTATGACACTATGTTCCAAAACTTAGTATTTCAGGCACTCTTTGCATTTCTTCACCTCTTCATGACGGATTGCTTCCTGTACTCCTCAGTTGTAAGTCGCTTTGGATAAAAGCGTCTGCTAAATGCATAAATGTAAATGTAAATGTAAATGTCAGCCAGAAAGGAAGAACAGGGAAGGTTGGTGTCTCAAACATATTTTAGAGTGCGTGAGGTGACGGAATGTGAAATCTCATTCATGTTTATATTCAAATAAGGAGCATCAAGAAGCACCAAGCCAGGTTTGACATCTACGATGCCAACATCATTGGTTCTCATGTCTTGTAACCAATCGTGATGCACCAAATTTGAATATGTAAATTATTTAGTCTAGCTATGTAGAGGAAAACTTTCAGTGAATAACAGCAATTTCAGTTTATTCCTTACACAAAGCTAGCAAATGACTTCAGAAGACTAGGAATATTGAGTCTTATGGACCTGATATGATTCTTTTATGGTGCTTTTAGAGCTTGACAGCCCCTGGACACTATTCACGTTCATTGTATGGAAAAATAAATGTGAACATCCTCCATAACACATCTTCTTTTGTAGTCTATAGAAAATAAAACAAGAAAATCATGTAGATTTTCATTTTTGGGTGAACTGTCATTTAAAGTCCTAATGTAACAGAAGTAGCAAGATGTTTTCCCTGTATTGTGATGCACATTTGAGTAGCGAGGGACTTGGTTCTAGCTATCAGTTGTTAGGGGCTTTTGCGCCGGAGGAACCTTTTCATAGTTCCTTGAACTAATGGCGGAAGTATCCGCTTTTTGGCGTGTTCGCGCCGCAGGAACTGGGAATGATTTTAGTTCAGAGTATAGGGTCTAACCCAGCACAATAGGAATTACCAGTGACGTAAGTGTATGCTGATTGGTCGAACGCACGTGAAATACCGGCACCTGCCATTTAAAAAAAAAAGCTGTGTACAGACTGTAGCCTAGGGCTGGGCAATATGGCTGAAAACTGTATCACGATATAAGTGTTTCATATCGGTCGATATCAATAATTATTGATATTTTTTATGACCTATTTAAAATAAGGAACAGGAGAAAAATATATTACATTTAAACATTTTTATTTTAAACTTAACCTTCCTCTGATTATAATCCCCTCGGGTATAAAGGCAGAAATGTCAGCACAGCCATGGCATACACATGGAAAATAATTAAAATGTAAATATGTTTATACTCAACGCGTCCGCACGAGTGCGAGGGTGCCCCGCAACCGAAGATGCACGGGTTCGAGGCGAATCTGGCCGAGCATGACGTCTCATCACACCGCACCCAGTTTGCGCATCTAAATCAGTTGCTTATATTTACAAAATGAGCCAGCAATGGCTGAAATAAGCCCTCTTAATGAAAAAGATCCATGTTTATTAAAATGTTTAAGAGATGGTTAATTTAGTTGTATACATGTTCTCCCATCCCTATATTCTGTTCTAATGTCACAAGTAATACTGGGTTTACTGGGTTTTACACAATTCTTTTGTAGTGTGGTTTTGGTAAAGTTTAATAAACTAAACATTGTCACATGTGTACTTTACTTCTCACCGCTGTTTCCTGATGGTTTATAGAACAATTACTCCAAGTTGCCCTCCTGTCATTTCAAAGAATATTACAATGGCGAGTGCGTCGAGTATAAACACTTCACCAAACGGACGAGGCTCGCGCTGCGGAGACAGACGAAAGGCATAAGGTGGTAAAACAAGTTTGTGGTATTATCAGTCTCGGTGGGGACGACAGTCTTGCATAATTTGCAGACGACATTGCTCTGACTACGGTCAGAATTATAAAATCCCAAAAATTGCTTGTTTTCCTGATTTATCAACAATTTTCTCTTTCGCTGCGGCATTCATCTTTCACTTATAACTTCACGCCGATTCTGTTACTGAACGAAACATGATACTGTTACATGATTGGCTGTTAGCTTGTCACTCCCTACGTTGCTAGGTTACCAGAGAGCGAATGCCTTTGTTCATGTAACCAAACTTGCTTTGCAACCTCTGGTTTCTTCCGACAAAGAATTTTTTATTTTTTATTTATTGATATCGATTACGTGTCTTTCGCGATACATATCGTTATAGTTCTATCAAACAGCCCTACTATAGCCTATATATTTATTCACAAACTAACTCTAAAAACATGGAAAACAGTGATAGATGGACCTCTCAACCTTTATGCTAAGGAACTCAATTTGGAGGGGTCCAGGCGAAACATGATTATGTATTTCTGCTCAGCTAGCGACATTGGGCATAAGCCACATGGCAAATGCTAATACTTTTTCATATACTTTATATAACAGTTCTATCTAATAACATATTAGACAGGACTGTTAAACAGATCGTAAACAAATGAAAATGGAGAATGGGATCGCTATGTGCTTAGGCTCTGGCATTCTCAGCGCCGTCAAAATAAGGGTCCACCATGCATTCAAAATAAAAGTCACAACAACAAGCGTAGCTTATGTCCCTTCAGAGTTCCTACTGGTGGTGTGAATGCAACAGGACAACGGCCCTAGGTGAACAATTAGGCTATGTCCGAAATCACATACTCTCTCGAGTAGGTAATTATTTTGAATAAGTAATTACTTCATGACCACTAAAAAAGTATATTCTATATAGTGCGAATGTGTGCAGTATGAACATAATCTGGATGTACTACATTCACCATGCTGTCATTATCACGTGACCTACCAGCAACAGTTACATCACTTCACAACCAATCACATGGCAGTTGCTTCAATGCATTTAGGGGTGTGGTCCTGGTCAAGACAATCTCCTGAACTCCAAACTGAATGTCAGAATGGGAAAGAAAGTTGATTTAAGCAATTTTAAGTGTGCCATGGTTGTTGGTGCCAGACGGGCCAGTCTGAGTATTTCACAATCTGCTCAGTTACTGGGATTTTCACACACAACCATTTCTAGGGTTTACAAAGAATGGTGTGAAAAGGGAAAAACTTCCAGTATGCGGCAGTCCTGTGGGCGAAAATGACTTGTTGATGCTAGGAGGTCAGGAGGAGAATAGGCCGAATGATTCAAGCTGATAGAAGAGCAACTTTGACTGAAATAACCACTCGTTACAACCGAGGTATGCAGCAAAGCATTTGTGAAGCCACAACACGCACAACCTTGAGGTGGATGGGCTACAACAGCAGAAGACCCCACAGAGTACCACTCATCTCTACTACAAATAGGAAAAAGAGGCTACAATTTGCACGAGCTCACCAAAATTGGACAGTTGAAGACTGGAAAAATGTTGCCTGGTCTGATGAGTCTCGATTTCTGTTGAGACATTCAGATGGTAGAGTCAGAATTTGGCGTAAACAGAATGAGAACATGGATCCATCATGCCTTGTTACCACTGTGCAGGCTGGTGGTGGTGGTGTAATGGTGTGGGGGATGTTTTCTTGGCACACTTTAGGCCCCTTAGTGCCAATTGGGCATCGTTTAAATGCCACGGCCTACCTGAGCATTGTTTCTGACCATGTCCATCCCTTTATGACTACCATGTACCCATTCTCTGATGGCTACTTCCAGCAGGATAATGCACCATGTCACAAAGTTCGAATCATTTCAAATTGGTTTCTTGAACATGACAATGAGTTCACTGTACTAAAATGGCCCCCACAGTCACCAGATCTCAACCCAATAGAGCATCTTTGGGATGTGGTGGAATGGGAGCTTCATGCCCTGGATGTGCATCCCACAAATCTCCATCAACTGCAAGATGCTATCCTATCAATATGGGCCAACATTTCTAAAGAATGCTTTCAGCACCAGAATCAATGTCACGTAGAATTAAGGCAGTTCTGAAGGCGAAAGGGGGTCAAACACAGTATTAGTATGGTGTTCCTAATAATCCTTTAGGTGAGTGTAGTAGGGAAGTATGTGATTTCGGATGCTGCCTTGGTTCTCGGGAAACACCCTAGTGGCTAGTTCCTAGAACTAAGTTCCTAGAACTACCCAGTGTGAAAGGAGCTGTTGGTTGGATGAAGGCAGATCTGAATGCAAGCTTTTTGTAAGATAGGGATGAGTTTAAGTGGAATAAATGATTGGAGAAGGTAGGCATACATCTCCAAAGAGAAGTCACTGGAAGATCGAGTTGACATTTTGTTTAATTTTGATCAAGTCAACTTTAAGTTAAATGATTATTGTAGGTAAAAGTGTTTGTCTGAAATGAGTCATACCTTTTTTCCTGTAGAATACAAAAAGAGTTTATTGATAATCAAAATTAGCAATATAATTATATAGTCAAAAGCTTCTATTTTCTACACAACGGAAATTGACATTATAGTGATGAAAACGCAGGTGCATTGATTCAGATGGCTTCTTGGTGGCATTTTTTCTATTTTCTATTTGTCCTGTTAAACAAAAAATCCCCAACAACTTAAGCCTCTTGTAAACCAGATAGTATAGTATACGTAATGAGTAAATTCTAAATTCATAAGTAAAAATGTCACCAAAATGATGAACATCGCAACTGCGTTGTTTCAATCCATTTTTATTTATTGCTGAGAAGAGTCTCCAAACACGCTGGTAACCTAATTCTACACGAGGCTGTGGACCAGCGTTGTTCCTCTGAGGACGGCTGTATAAATAGAATCCATAATGGACCAGAGTGAGATGCTATCATTTATCTCCGACTCTCACAAACACAGTTCAGGTCTCTCCTCATTTTCCTAATGATCTCCTTCTTTTTTTGCTATGTGTTTTACTTTAAGGTGCACAGGATCCAAGCTTAATGGACACGATTTATCACCGGCTGATCCTACCCAAGTCCAGTTTATCCAGTAAAGTTGAAGAACAAAACAAATTGCCAAACCAAATGCATTTTTGTTGAGGGAATTGGCTTATTTTTCAAAGAAGTGAGGAAATGGAAAACAAGGAAACACCGATCCTGATTCAGGTCTTTGAGGTTAAACTGTGGTTTGTGCAGATGCAAACATAATGAGTAAAGATAGGTTTCATTTGAAATAATTATTTAATAAAATATTGTCTTAGGAATTGATATTCTTATAATATAACAACGTCTCCTTACCAATCAGCTATGGATGGGAATCCTAAGGAATTCTGTTTCTGATTCAAAATGACAGTTCTGATTTCTTAATGATTCCATTAACAATTCTTTTAGTTCCAATGTATCAGTAACAAAGTATGAACAATGCTACTTTTGGGAACATCTCTTTGTGTACATTTTTATATTATAACAGTTAATAATTTCTTTTAATTGCCGTTTAGACTTGAAGTCAAAAGAGTAATTTTAACTAATTTATTAAAAATAACCAACTCACAAAAGTCATTTGTTCTTGAATCGAGTGCAAACAATGATGATGACACAATTAATAGATGTTTGTCTATTATTGCGGTGTATTATTTTTCATCACTTTCAATTCAGACTGCAGCATAATAGCGATACAGGTAACACTGTCCAACTATTTTAGTAGTGTCCTATCCGCATCAGCAGAAGAATGCACATACAAGAACATTAATGTACCCAAACATCATGAAAATGTATTAAATAGAAACATTTACGAATAAGTAGCTGGTTCCTAACCCTATATTTTGTTTGAAATGAGCACGGAAAGGCATTTGGCTGGTTGCTTTTGCTCTATTGTTTTGACAGAATGTGGTCTCAGGTGATGTTTCCCTGTGTCCTTGAGTTACTCCTGGGGGAGTTTGGGTAAACAGCTTGTTGTTAACCCTTTAATTGGTGCACAGACACAAATGTAAATTTAATGTAAAGCACATGAAGAAAAAAGACAACTCCAGCATTTGGTTCCACACTCTAATGAATGAGAGTCCTACATTACTCAGCGACCAACCCAAATTGCTTGTTTTAGCTAATTCACTTTGAAGGCTTTTTGTGCTACTCTTTAATTCGAATCACTAATTGACTCAAAGTAGGATGCATCTCTGTGCCAGGGCCCATAGGCACTCGGCAACATGGAGCTCCAGCGAAAAGATTTTCAGAAGGATGAAGGGAAGGAGGGAAGAGATGGAGAGCAAAGACAAATCTCAGCCCGTACCCCCTGGGCAATGCCACGGCTCCATGCAGTAGATTAAATTCTGGCCCGGGCCCAAGTGAAGGCCTGCTTTTTAACCACTGATTCTCTCATTTGCCTTCAGAGGCCTGCGGCCTGGCAGGCTGTGCGGCGCATTACCAGCCTGCAGCAGCACTTAAAACACATTTTAGCCCAGGCTAACAGCTGGCATCCTGGCCAAGAGACTCGTCTCATGTGACGGAAAGGAACCTAAAGCAGGGAAGGGTGGGGGTGTGGGTAGCCAATCGCATGAAGCCTGGCTGGAATAATGATAGCGGCAGATGAATCTGATTATGTGTGTTCATGTAATTGTGATTCACTTAGAGGCCATGTTTTGAAATATATTTTTAATTTACATGATTTGGTTATGTCCCTTGTTCTTTTTATCTTTCATTTGTGGGCGGACACAAATGAGAGACAAAGCCATTAGCAGGACCTGGGCTGTGAAAGATTGTCTGTACGCCTATGGAGAAACTTTTATTTTTACTTGTATATCTGCCAAAGAAAATACGGTGAAAAGAAGTGCAGCGTGTTGCAGTGCAATGCACAGACTAACAATTTGTCTGGAACATGCAAACACAGACATGCGGACTGAAAAGTCACAGTACTCTTGAAACACCACTGATGAAATCATTGTGTATATATATATGCCATTATATTTTAATGGCAATAAAAAGGTTAGTCAGTTATTGAAATGCCTTATTTTATTAGGCTCTGTGATTCTAGTCAGAATATGAGTCTGATACTGCTCCATTGGGCTGTGATTATTGGGGCGTTTCAACCAAACCAGGAAAGAAAATGCCTCTGCACTCAATTGAATAGACTTACAACCAATCAGAGCAACGGAGTAAGTGACGAGCGATGGATAGTTGTCAACAGAACTCAACTGCACACACACTGGAAGAAGTAGAAGAAAATGAGTGTAAACCACTGATCTATATAATGACCGATCTTTGCCAGTGTTGTAAAAAGAATTTAAGGATACACAGAGTAATTACCAACACGATCATCATTTTTGAGAGAAATAGTAAAGGTGAATGCCTATACGAACAAGTTCTCTGTTTAGGATTAGAACGAATTCAACCCAAGCGCTTTTTGGTGACGTGGCTGATTACGTTACGTTATCTGTCCATCATCGTATAAAGCCCACCCTGACAATTTGATTGGTCCGAACAGCTCTGGTTCGAGCATAGTTGCTCCACAACAGATCAAGTCCAGACCGAACTTCCCGACCTCAAATGTTGTGGGCGGGGCTAAGTTCGGCTGGCATCCAGACTAGCAAATGATGAAAGCAGAATTCAAAATGTAACAATGAAGAAACTGATCCACACAGTAGGGGGAGCTGTGATGCAAAGTGACTGCCACATCCGTTTCTGTCAGAGTTTTACAGAAGCACAAGGAACACTGTTGTGTTTACTTGCTAGTTGCAAAATCCTGTCATTGCAACTGTAACAATGGAAGCTTGGCAAATGAAAGACGGCTCTTTCGCACAGCGTCATTCATCTTGAAATCGTATGATTCAATTCATGTTTTCTGTGAACTTAAAGGATTTAGCTGACAAAGGGCAGTGGCGTTTAGAGGTTTCTGCCAACAAACTGGTATTTCTGAATGGGCTGACCCTGGGATTTAGCAGATTTAAAAAAATGAAAGTATTTAATAACATATATGTGCAGAAAACATTTGCACAATATCATTATCCCATTTTTGACGGAGGTGGCGTTTAGCGGCTTATGCATCTGAACTCTTAATATATAGTTTACTATAAAAATTAGGGTTAAAATTTTATACAATTTTATTTATTTATTAATTTATTTAGCTAGCTCTCTGACCCCTCCATAGACAGCAATTAAATTAACACTTTCAACAAGGCCGTAACCATGTCTTGAACATTGGTGGGGAATTTTTTTTTTTACATTTATTATAAAGCATAAAGAAGCCGAACAGTGAATGGAATTCTAGGTCTAATTCTAGTTGGGAAATAACACTTTTGGGACTATTTGCAAACATTTTTTGTGTCAAATATATTATTAGTCCCAAGATTCTTCACATTAGTGAATAAATACATAGATCTGCTATTAACTTTTGCGTTACCTAGTGGTTTGGTGGTAACATTTTTGTAAACCGTGTCAAAGGTTCCAGGTTCTAATCCACCCTCATATAGTTTTTTTTTTCCTTCTGCATTAAAATCAAACATGTTCATCAATGATTGTATATTAAGAGCAGGGACACGTTTGTGTGCAGTTTGTTTTGTGATTTCACCGGAAAGATTAGAGTCTCTCTCCGCAACAGCATTACGCGATAGATTGACGTGCTCTATAATGACTTTATTCAACAATTTCTTCTCGTCTGTGTCAGTCTCCTACGCAGTTTACATTGGTCAGCTCCTGCATCAGCATCACACGCATGCGTTGTGGTGCTCACATGAACAGCATCGGCCAATGGTAAGCGGACGTTCTGGCATAGCTCTGACATAACTCGGAAGCACTGCACTGTATTTACTACGTCAAAAGTGTAGAAGACTGACACAGACGTGAAGAAATTGTTGAATAAAGTCGTTATTTTTGTTTGTTTTTGCGCACAAAATGTATTATCGTCGCTTCATAAAATTAAGGTTGAACCACTGAAGTCACATGGACTATTTTAACAATGTTTTCCTACCTTTGTGGATCTTGAAAGTGTTAATTAAATTGCTGTCTATGGAGGGGTCAGAGAGCTCTCGGATTTCATCCAAAATATCTTAATTTGTGTTCCGAAGATGAATGTCTGAAGATGAAGTTCTTGCGGGTTTGGAATGATATGAGGGTGAGTAATTTAAGGTTTCCTTTAAGATTAGGATTAAGGTTTGTTTTAGGAATAGTTGCATGTAATAATACATAATTTACTGTTATTACTATAGTAATGTATCTATAGTAGCGTATGCAATGTGTATAAAGTACACTGTAAAATAAAGTGTTTACTTATTTATTATTTTATTATTATTAAACAGAGTATACAGTGTATATTAGATCATCATATATTTTTTGTTGTAACATTTTGATGCAAGCGATGTGATGGCTGAAGTAAATGCAAATGATCTATGGAAAGCGCTGCTTGCTCGGGCCAGTACATATATACATTTTTTGGAGCCCTCAGCTTGAATCGGGATGCAGGTTCTGTATCTGTGTGTGTGAGCCGGTGACAAGCCAGTGATTGTCAGCAGAGTTATGCAGTGTTCAGTACAGCAGTCTCTCTCTCTGTGTCCCATGCCTTTGGTTTTCAATCTCATGCTTCACGTCCGCTGAGCCCACACCATCAGGGGCTCTTATTTACGACTGAGGGTCCTCATACAATCTCCCGTCAAGGGTCCAGACCAGTGCGGCCCTCCCTTCCTCTCTCCCTGGGTTCATCCTCTCTCCTGTTCTGTGTAGAGAGCTCATTATTGTCAGCTTCTCAATGCACTGCTGGACAGGGCTTCAGCTGAATCCAGTCTGGTATATTCAATTATTGTCCCTGTCCTGTGACATGTACTCTTTTTTTATGGTGCTATTTTTAAAGTGAATATATGTTGTGCACTTTTCTGAAGAGTCTCTGTCAGCGTAGACCTTGTTCTGTGTGTTTTGAGTTTGGGGCCTGTCTATATGAGTCTATATTAATGCTGCGCTATCACATCAATTTAATATGTAGTTATATTGTATGGTGGGACGGCTGGCTGTTGATTGATTTTCAGTGCAGTCTCCTGGGGCAGGCGTGATTTTATTTAAGTGAGTGCACACATCATTTGCACGCTAAGGTTCAGCTAACTTGCTCCATATTCAGCCTTTTTTTAAAGGCGCCATAAACAGCGCCCTATCTTTAGAATGGGCCGTTGTGAAATGTGTACTGTGGTGGACAGTAAATATGAGGTTGCCGTGACTGCCTGCAGAATTCACACACAAGGCCGCCTCGTAATGTATCGCTCTGATCTCCAGTCTGATAATGACTCTTGTGTGTGTAGTAACCAAACGTGACTTGCAATTTTTTAAAATCTGGATGCTTAAGGAGGCTGGACTCGAGCTTCAGGGGGAGAGCAAGATTATCAGTGAATAATGACTTAAATTTTTTTTGTCTGTGCCTCTCACAAAGCTATCGTATATGAAATGAAGTTGCTTTTCTTCCTTATTGTGACACAGCCTTTCGGATATTTTTATTTTTTTTCGTGGGACTTGATTTTGTCCATCAGGTACTAATTGGATTGTTGTGGTTTGACAGGTGACAGGTTGTCCAGCCCTCACGCCAGTAAATTTTTTTAAATAAATATTGCAATATTATACTTTTTTTATTTCATGGTCAATTTAATTCATAGTTTGTATTGAACTTTCTCCTCACCACTGTCACCTATAGCTTGCTCAATGCTCAAAAAAGTTTATTTCAGTCATGTTTTCGTTCATGTTTCTTGGTTTTGTCGTGTGATCCATTGTCGTGATTCCCCTGTGTTCTTGTGTCATGTTGTCATTGGTTCATTGTCTTGATTGTTCACAGGTGTCCCTTGTCTAGCCATTAGTCCTTGTGTATTTAAGCCCTCATGTTTGCCATGTGCCCTTGTCAAGTATTGTTTGGTGTAACCCGCTGTTGGTGAGTGTTGTTAAGTAAAGTTTCGGTTTCGGTTTTGTATTTGTTCACGCTGTAAATAAACTACACTTGGGTTCATCACTTCAACTTGCCTCCAGTGGACCTCTTTGTTACAATATTTCAATATTATGCTTCCATAAAAGCTATTCTTCAAGCAAGTGTTATGAAAAGCACTCTTCAAATGAATTAAATTAAATTAAAAATGCTTCTCCTCAGGTTTAGAGCGAACCGCACTCTCATATTAAATAATACAAAAATTAATATAATTTCTAAATAGTATAGTATAAATGGTATATATTTTTGTCTATAAATGGTGTCTGAGTATAAAAATATATAATGTTAATTAATAAGGTTTTATTAGTTAACATGAACTAATAATAAACTGCATTTCTACAGCATTTATTAATCTTTGTTAATGTTAATTTCAGTATTTATTAATAATTATTGAAATCAAAAGTTGTTTGAAACAATGAACAGCTGGATTTTTATTAACTAACGTTAACAAAGAATAATAAATACTGAAACAAATGTATTGCTCATAATTAGTTTGTGTTAGTTAATACATTAACTGTTAACCATTGAAACCTTATTGTAAAGTGTTGTCAAATATATAAAAGCCTTTATATTTTATGAGGAAAGGTTCTTCGTGGGGATCCTCAATATATCATCAATATCCAGCATCAGAAAGTTTGAAAACCTCAGGCTTTAGCAGTCTTTTTGTCCTTTTTGGAATTTGACTGATGTGGTCACTATAAACTATTGTTGTATGCCAAATGTTGCATAACATTTTTCATAAATGTCTATATTTGTGTTCCATAGAAAAGGCAACTGCATACAGGTTTGTAACAACATGAGGGTAAGTATGACAGAATTATTATTTTTTTTAGGGTGAACTATTCTCAATGTCCTTGCAATGATTAAATCATTAAAAAAAATTTGACAGGTTGTGAACGCTTGACAGATCAGGCCTAAAGGTGAGCGTCCCACAATGCAACAGCTCACCACCTTTCCATTGGCTCTGGGCGGGAGCACGAACGGAGTGCCGGCCTCAAATAGAGGTGGCATCTGGTGCCCAATTTGTCATGCCTGAATTACCTGAGAGCTGATAAGAGCTGAAGTTTTAATAAAAGTTGGGAGCTGTAGATAGCTGGCTGAAGGACACTGATGAAGTGTCTTGGGGCCTATTTCCACCTCGAGATAAGGAGCTGAAGAGAGAGAGGAAGGTGGGTCGCAGGGCCAGAGATGTGAGTGCACACACTAATGTTCAGGGTGTGTGTTTTTTCTCTTTCTCCAGCATCTCAGTTAGGAGGAGATAGTATATAGTGAGATAGTGTGAAAAAAAAAAATAATAATAGTAATAATGATCAGGATCTAAACAAGGAGAAACCTGGGTGGATCTGGCAGTCTCTTGTGGTCATTTGTACAGTTTTTAGAGAAAATATATTTCAAATTTAGCCAATATTTCATCATTTTATAATAATTGTTCATTTGACTGTGGTCACTTGTTATATGCCAAATGTTGTATAACATTTTTCAATATTTTGTCATTTTTAATCATTCATTTTAGTATATTTTACTTTGAAATGACATTTAATTCCATATATATTTATGTATACATTTTTATTTTATAATTTTATATTAACAACATTTTAGTTGATAATGTGTAGAATGACGAAAATGTCTCAATGTTCACACATTTTAAGAAAATTATGCACAATTAAACGTTTATCAAACATATAAAATATTAATATTTTTTTGTTGCAAAATACAGTTTAACTGTGAATTCTTGCTTTTAGACTATTCATTTGATTGTGTTTTAGAAACTGTTTACTGCATTATGTATAGGATGTTGTTATGGCAGCAATGGATTCATTACGTTACACGCTTTTGACTAATATGTAGGCCTAACTAAGTTCAGCTGAACATTCATTTCATTTTCTGTGCAACTGTAAGTTCTAATACTATTTTTGGGGATAATGAACGTTTAATAACAGAACAAAGCAACATGCTCACATTAAAATGATAAGGCGAAACATGATAAAATTCAATGTCAAACAACATTTTTAATATCTTGCAGCATTGTTTATTTTCATCGTTCAACAGTATGTTTTAATTAAAATATTTTAATTATTGGCATGATAGGTTTTTCCGCCTTGTCTTCATTAATGTTATCAAACGTTATGAAATCAAAAACCCTTCGTTAACGAACATTTTCGTTAGTAATTTTCTAGATGAGATTAACATTGGCGTTGTCCTAACGCGCATGTGTCCCTCTCTCTCTCTCGCTCTCTGTTCCTCTCATTCTTGTTCTGTGATTTGGCCTCCCGCCAGCATCTATAGCTCACCCTCAGCTGTGGCGGCAAGCTCCAGATGTGCCAAAGGCGTGTTTTTTTCTCTTTTTCTCCCCACGTGTGTTTGCGAGTGTGTGTATGTGTGTGTGTCTGCGTGCAGGTTTTGCCAGCTGACTGCACCGTTTGATAACCCGCTCTCTGGATGCCCATCACCGGCCGCAGAGATAGAATTAAATGATGATGATCTTCCCACGAGTTGGGTGCGGAAACAGCGCGTATAAATCTTGATTTCATCTCAGCGTGAGAAGTCTTTATCCATCATCACTCTTAATGAACAAGTCATTAGGCGCGATGAATGGCGCGCAGGGCCCCGACGTTCTCGCCGACGCTTTTGTTTGCGGCTTTTCAGGGGGCAACTTCTGCGCCCTTTCAAGGGGGTCAAACTCATTGCTCCAGATGTGGGGGTAACCTCCTCAGCCCCCCCTCCTCCTCCGAGGTGCCCAGCATGTACTAAGCAGGGCTGGAAAAAATTATAGTAAACAGAAAGGAGCCTGATTGTTACGCCCTGAAGCACTGACATAAAGTTTCAGTTGTCCTTTTTTATGCTACTTTACTATGTTAAAAATCTAGCTTGAGTCAAGTTTGGGTTCTTGGAATCATGAAATATATGGGAATACTCAAACTCTCATGGCAGTTCGTAACTACGTTTTTGCGAATCAGTGGCTAATTTGAAGGAATTTGTACAATCTCCATTGTAAGTTTTCGTATGATCTGCATACGCCCCACAAAAGGTTAGGTTTAGGGGTGGACCTTCAAGAATTTTTAATTTTTTTTATTTTTTTAATTGTATTTCCGTACAACTAACATTGTATGAATTCCTACGAAATCGCAAAATCATGAGGGCTGGAACATTTTACCCTAAAGCCATTACTCACCCTCATGTCATCCCAAACCCAATTTCTTTCTTTAGTGGAAGAATATAGGAAAACCTTTTAATAACGTACTGGTGTGTGTGTGTGTGTGTGTGTATATATATATATATATATATAAAATACACACACTCACCTAAAGGATTATTAGGAACACCTGTTCAATTTCTTATTAATGCAATTATCTAATCACATGGCAGTTGCTTCAATGCATTTAGGGGTGTGGTCCTGGTCAAGACAATCTCCTGAGCTCCAAACTGAATGTCAGGATGGGAAAGAAAGGTGATTTAAGCAATTTTGAGCGTGGCATGGTTGTTGGTGCCAGACGGGCCGGTCTGAAATAACCACTCGTTACAACCGAGGTATGCAGCAAAGCATTTGTGAAGCCACAACACGCACAAACTTGAGGTGGATGGGCTACAACAGCAGAAGACCCCACCTGGTACCACTCATCTCTACTACAAATAGGAAAAAGAGGCTACAATTTGCACGAGCTCACCAAAATTGGACAGTTGAAGACTGGAAAAATGTTGCCTGGTCTGATGAGTCTCGATTTCTGTTGAGACATTCAGATGGTAGAGTCAGAATTTGGCGTAAACAGAATGAGAACATGGATCCATCATGCCTTGTTACCACTGTGCAGGCTGGTGGTGGTGGTGTAATGGTGTGGGGGATGTTTTCTTGGCACACTTTAGGCCCCTTAATGCCAATTGGGCATCGTTTAAATGCCACGGCCTACCTGAGCATTGTTTATGACCATGTCCATCCCTTTAGGACCACCATGTACCCATTCTCTGATGGCTACTTCCAGCAGGATAATGCACCATGTCACAAAGCTCGAATCATTTCAAATTAGTTTCTTGAACATGACAATGAGTTCACTGTACTAAAATGGCCCCCACAGTCACCAGATCTCAACCCAATAGAGCATCTTTGGGATGTGGTGGAACGGGAGCTTCGTGCCCTGGATGTGCATCCCACAAATCTCTATCAACTGCAAGATGCTATCCTATCAATATGGGCCAACATTTCTAAAGAATGCTTTCAGCACCTTGTTGAATCAATGCCACGTAGAATTAAGGCAGTTCTGAAGGCAAAAGGGGGTCAAACACATTAGTTATGGTGTTCCTAATAATCCTTTAGGTGTGTGTATATATATATATATTTACAATCAAGGGAGACTGAGGCTTTCAAGCTTTAAAAAAAGAATGCAAAAGCACCATAGTCATCCATACAAGATTTTTGTTGAGACAAGATCCAGATCAGTTTGATTTGTGAATGACTTATTCAGACCTTTTTTGTGAACCAGATCAACCGATTCATTGAAAACAATGATTTGCTCACAAATGAAACATCATTTCTTCTACACAACCAGGGGAAAAATTCAGTCCCTGTTCATTGTAATTGATCTTGTCCCTGTCCATTGTAATCTTTTTGTGTTCTGCAGAGAAAGAACGTTTGAATGAGGGTGACTAAAGGATGACAGAATTTTCATATTTGGGTGAGCTAAGTCTTGAGAGAGTTCAAGAGAAATCCCAGAGTCCTGTGATGATATAAGACTACAATGAGAAACTCTACAGGGAACTTTTGAGAGTTTCGGTCGCTTAGACAGTACCCTTTGTTATGTTCGGTTATAAGGTCCTTTAGTGTTTGGATGTTTTTGCTTTTTCCTAAGCTACACTGCATGGGTCTTTTAGTTAAAAAGTTTTGGCAATCCTCTGAGGCTCTTGTATTTGCAATCTAGATTAACTTAAAAACCTTCTTAAAGAATTTAGAGCATTTTCAGTGTAGCCCCAGGCTACCGAAAGCAGACACTGTACCACCTGCATCAAATTTGAATGAAAACGCTGTAAAACTCTTTCAGCTCTGTAAAGTAGAGCGATATTTATTTCGTGAAGGAAGATGCTTCTCAGAGTTGTTTTCCTCGGAAATGCGAAGAAATAGAATTTGACACAGGGTAATTGTATTTAACTTTTCATATGCTTGCAGAGCATATATTTGCATTTGAGCTCAAAAACAGCACACTGATTTTGACTTTCCTTGTTAGTGACAGCTGCCATGTTTTAATGTCACATTCTCGTAGGCTTGTGGCTCTGAAGCCCTCAAGATCCTGCTGGGAATCACATCACTTTGATAATATCTCTTCATCATTTAACTAGACACTTTTCATTCTTTAAACACCACTCTAAACACCATTTCTCAGTGAGGTTTACTCACACAGCTCTTACTAGCTGGCCTCCGATACACCCCCTAAACTTCACTCTCATACGGGTCACTGCTCCAATGTAACCCCTACGGTTCTACTCGCACCACTTTCAGCGGAATTCGAACAGTTTTTTTCCAGCATGGGATGCAGACAATGACGATAAAGACACTTGTGCACCTCTTGAGGCCAGGGGAGTGAGGTTTACTCACACAACTCTTACTAGCTGGTCTCCTTTACATACATACATACATAAAGACTCCAACCTCTAACATCAGTCGCTAGTGTGCCTCTTGAGGCCAGGGGAGTAAAAATGTACTTACTAGCTGGTCTCCATTTACACTCACCCCCCTAAACCTTACTCCCATCCGGGTCATGGCACCAATGTAACCCCTCAGGTTCTACTCACACCTCTTCGAGCTGAATTCGAACTGGCGTTTCCGGCACAGGAGGCAGGCACACTATCAATGACAATAAAGACCACAGCCACTAGCATCAATCACTAGTGTGCCTCTTGGGGCCAAGGGAGTGAGGTTTACTCGCACAGCTCTTACTAGCTGACCTCCGTTACACTCACCCCCCTAAACCTCACTCCCATCAGGTTCACGGCAACAATGCAACCCCTCCGGTTCTACTCACACCGCTTCAAGCAGGATTCGAATCAGTGTTTCCGACATGGGAGGCAGGTCAATGACAATAAAGGCCGCAGGCTCTAGCGTCAGTCGCTAGTATGCTTCTTGGGGCCAAGGGAGTGAGGTTTACTCACACAACTCTAACTAGCTGGTCTCCATTACACTCACCCCCCCCAAACCTCACTCCCATCCAGGTCATGGCACCAATGTAACCGCTTCGGTTCTACTCGCACCGCTTCGAGCGGGATTCGAACCACTGTTCCTGGCATGGGAGGCAGACGCACTATCAATGACAATAAAGCCTCTAGCGTCAATTGCTAGTGTGCCTTTTGAGGCCACAGGAGTGAGGTTTACTCGCACAGCTCTTACTAGCTGGTCTTTGTTACATATATAGCACCTTTTTATTTATTTATTTTTTATAAAATAAATGTAGTAAATTAGTTTAAATAAATTATAATGTTTATTATGGTTACTAAGAATTCATGGTTACTAAGAATAACAAAATTATATATTAAAAAATTCAATTTCATTATTTATCATCACAAATGCAGCAGCTAACAGTTCAGAAAAGCTTGGTATGATGGTATGGTCCATGTTGAGGTGCAGGAAAAAAACAAACCCCCATTACTGCACATGTCAGTGTCATAAACAACAGATCGGGCCATGTGGACGCAGGCACAGCAGTAATGGAGGCTGTGCATCACTGTTCAGCACAAGGTCTGCAACCTCTACAGGACTCACCTGAACCACACAGAGAAAGAGAGAGGAGGGGGAGAGAATAGATGTGATAACTAACTATGGGTAGTGTAGATGACTATTATAGCAGAAATGAAGATGATGATCATCACAAATTTTGAAAACCGATTGCACTCAAACACGTTTGATCTTTCCTATATTCTCTTTCACATGATTTAATGTTAGCTGCTGGTGTTTCAAGAACACGTAAAGGACTGAAGACCAGCAGACTACAGTGGGGTCTGAGAGTCTGAGAACACTTTTTAAAATGTGAGATTCAAGAACTGGAAAGGAAAAAAAAATGAAAGTGTTGTGATTTTGAATCATAAAAATGAATCATTGAAAATGCTGCTTCCTCTCATCATGATGAAAATATGAGTGATGAGAGGAAAATATATTTTACAAAATTATATATATATATATATATATATATATATATATATATATATATATATATATATATATATATATATATAATTCATATTAAAAAATATTTTTTCAATGACCTAATAAAATACATTTTAGAATCCTGGCTCACATTATTAATTAGTCAAATTGTCAATGTTATTTAACTGGTGGTCTTTGTATTTTGCTAGTCCACTTGCCCTTTACTGTCTCAAAGTCATGCTAGTCTTATTACATACAATGTAATAACTAGAAATCTAGATCTTTCTACAAAATAACTAATTGAACCAGATCAATTGCCAAAACATATGGTTGTCGAGGATATGGTTCCGAAATAATGACAGCATCATGGTTAAGCATCACTGGGATCATCACCCATCAGCAGTCTTACTCAAGAATGGAGCACCTAAAGTCAGGTTGGCTACGTGCCCATCCAGCGTTAGAGAATACGAGGAGACAGCCGGCCTATTTTTGGGGCTTATTCCATAAAGTGATCTTACCATGGCTCCCTCATGACCAGTAATGTGATAGTGCCCCAGGCAGTGTTTTCAATTTCTTCAAAACACAAGCAGCACTCTGCCACTGACTTTGTGGTGAGGACAACTTAGTGGGGGATGAGTGCAGTTATTTGTGCCCTCTTATTTGAGATAGTTGCTCAGTTTATGATGTCTATGATTTTTTTTTTATTATTATTTACAAAAAGAAACTCTAGCTGTTATGAAGGTAGTCTTAATTTTGTTGAATTGTTCAGACAAAATCTAGCAACATAATTAAACTGAAATTAAATTTATGGATAAAAAAATTTAAAAAAAGAGAGAATATGAAAGAGAATAAGAAATATAAGAAAACATGGGTGGGTAATCACGTGTTTTTTTTTTTTTTTTTTTTTTGTTGTAACTGAAACAGTGTTAAAATAAAATATAAATATTAAATGAGAAAGCTTAAAAAACCTAAACCCGAAAAATAAAAATGATGTCTTGGCAACTAACTGAAATAAAATAAGTTGATAAAATAAAAGTACTAAAATTACTAAAACTAAATTAGAGCTAAATAGTTTTTTTAAAGGGAGGATATTACACGCAGTTTCTGTCAATCTCATGTAATTTTAGTTAATTTCATGTAATTTCTCATCCTTCATACCCCCAAAAAGTCTTTAGTTTTATCATATTTATAAAAGAAAGTTATGCTGCACCGAGTCTTTCTGAATATAACCGAGCGGCTAGGGGCGTATGGTGTTGGCGGAGCTAAAGAGTCACGAACGCGCAGCTATTGCGTTGAGAGCATCTGAAAGCTGTGACATCCTTAGAAAACGTGGGAAAAAAACATTGTCCTAAATATCTATCAATCAGATTCAGCATGACCGTGAACCTTTATTGTTGGGACTGCTCCATCTTTCAGCATTAGGGTGTTCTCACACTAGGCGCTCTAAACCGTGCCCGAGTGCATTTGACCCCCAAAGCCCGGTTCGTTTGACAAGTGTGAGCGCTCCGTGCCCCGGCGCGGTTCGTTTGGGTGGCCCTGGCCCGCTTGGAAGAGGTGGGTCAGAGCGTGGTTTGGTTTGGCTTGAGTGCGGTTCACATGCAGTGTGAGCGCTAACCATGCCAGAGCATGGAACAGCTGTGCACTACTGTCATCATTATGACAGCAAACACCAAACTATTACTACTTGGATACAGTTTTCGAGAAAATCAAGTATATTTAGGTTTATAACGTGCCTGGTTCTCACCTTAATGACGAACATGAATCGTAGTTTGCGAGTAAATCTGCAAATTCCTCCATCAAAGTCAGCTGCCTCCATAAAAATCTTCTGATATGTGCAGTGCAATCAAGTGAAAATTGCTGCTTTTCTTCATGTCTTCTTCAAAACAAAAAGTGGCATTGTGAATAATGCAAGCGTGCTCCAGCCCGGTATGTGAAGCGCAAGTGTGAGTGCAGGCCAGTGGGGGAGTGTGGAGGGGGGTCAATCACGCTTGGGCACGGTACAAGGCAACCGTGCTTGGTGTGAGTACACCCTTAGACGATCTACAAATCTAAAATTGAACTGAGCTTTGTTTATAAAACAATCATCGCCAAAATGCAAGGAACAGACAAAAACACTTGCGCAACCCCGTTGCTGCTCCGGAAAAACAAACTCCATCCACTGTCCCCTTAACGCTGGGCTCTTTGGGAGGCTGAACAGGGTTGTCTTGCTCTGACAATCAAACACACACTTCTTTGGTGACATCGTTGATTTCGTGAAGTCCTGTGAGCTGTGGAGTGCAGCCAACGACTTCCCTAAAGCCGAGCAAAGCGCATTGATGGGCGCGCTTTTGCTCTCTCGCTCCGGTCGACGTGTGTGCACGCACGTCCTTCTGGGAGAAGTGCCCATACAAGGAAATTCCGCCCTTGTTGATATCACATAGGCCCATATTCGAAAAAAAAAAAAAAAAAAACGTTCCGAAACATGTGAGAAACCGGAAGGAGCATTTTTGGCACAGAAATACTCCATCAAATGTCCAACTTATTTTTTTGAAACTTTGGCCATGTTTAGCATGGGAATCAAAGCCTTTAAAACTCAGAATGCATGAAATAGCATTATAAAGTCACATAAATAAAATTCAAATAGTTCAGAATAATTCAAAATATTAAAAATACTATAAATAATACTGTACTTATAACACCCAAACACCATTTTTGTCTGAAGGTGGAGTGAAAAAAAAAGATAATGGTGACTTTTTATCTCACAATTCAGACTTTTTTTCTTCTTCTCAGAATTGCATGAAATAAAGTCATAATTATGAGTTATAATATCAGAATTGTGAAATTTCTTCAGACAAAAATGATGTTTGGGTGTTATAAGTTGGGTGTTATAAGTTATAAGAATGGTGAGATATATGAAGTCGCAATTGAGAGTTATATCTCGCAATTCTGACTTTTTTTCACAATTGTGAGTGGATATAGCCGCGAATGAGAGTTATAAACTCCGATTCTGAGGAAAAAAGTTTATTAAAAAGTCTGAGAGTGAAAGTTCGGGTTTATATCACGCAATTCTGACTTTATAACTCGCAATTGCGACTTTGTATCATGCAATTCTGACTTTATAACAATGCAACTGTGAGAAAGAAGTCAAAATTGTGAGATAAAAAGTTCCAATTACCTTTTTTATTTTTTATTCCATGGAGGAAACAAGCTTCCATAAACGGTCTCCTTTCTACAAACCCCTTCATTTAAAGTGTGGGATCTCTAAAGGTTTTAGGAGTTGCCCTTTTCACTCCACCTAATTCTACTGAGAAGGTGAGTTTGCCACAAACAATCAGAGGAGCGTCTTTAACAACAAGCGAACGCTAAGGGTTCCAATGGCTGTAAAGTTTATTTACTGCTGTCTAATCTCAATAAAAGCTGTCATTGCTGCAATGGATGACCTTCTCTTTACAGTCTCACACAGTCTGTAGTGACCAAATGTCTGACCAAGTCACCACAGACAGACAACTGAAAAGACGTGAGATCATTTTTACTAGGACAAGCAAGAAGGTCTGGCTTCCAATATAAACATCCAGCACTACCTCATTCAGCGTGCCACAGCAAACCACGTTATCTCGTATTCTGACGTAAGATAGGCATGGAAGGTTGTTACCGGAGAAGGAAAAGTGGGAGAGCAGCGTAGAGATTACCGTGATGACTGGAGCCTTGTCAGAATCGCAGCAAATCAGATGACACTTCAATAGGGGGAGCCAGGGTGTATGGCAAAATTCGAAAATTGAGTTGACAACACCAGCGATAAAGGCGTTATGGTCGGTGGAAATTGGTCTTTAAATGGTTTGCGGCCCAGTTGTTGAGGAATGCAATTCAGAAGTGCCCGATCTGAGCAGCAGAATCATGACCAAGTGGGAATAGGGGTGAATATACATGTTGAGAGATATGAGCTATGAGCTGTCCTTCATCTCTTTTCAGAGGCAGGGTGAGTAAGGTCAGAAAGGCAAAGCCCAATTTTGCCCAGTGTAACACACAGACAAAAAGAAAAAGAATGAAAACAACAGGGACACTGGAGGTTGGTGGTGGCTGAGTGAATAATATTAAAGGGATAGTTCACAGAAAAAAAAATCATTATTTTCCCACCTGCATGTTTTTCAAAACATGACTTTATTTCTTCTGTGGAACACAAAATAAAATGTTTATAACCAAATAATAATTTTAATAATAGTTACTATAATAAATCATTATTACAGGACTTTATAAAATAATTGTATAGCATAATAGCGTAACACTTCACAATAATGTTTTATTAACATTAGATAACTACTAGGGGTGTGACGAGACACTTAGCTCACGAGACGAGACACAAGATTGGCTTCACGAGAACAAGCTTAGCTCACAGTATTTTTAAGAAATCCTCAATGACAAAATTAACAACTGGATGGAAAATAGTCTTCAGGCGCATTTTGAAATGATTTAATTCATTATCTCGTAATGAATGTCATTTCAGTTCTACTTTCTGAGTATGAATGATCAAATGCATTGAAAGACAACAATATACAAGCACTGTAAAAGGCTTTGCCACACACTCAACTGACTGGCTTCTCTCCTTTATGATTTCACATGAGTTTCATCAGACCTATATGAATTATGAGTTTCCAGAACTTCTGACTGAGACTGTGTGTGACCTCCTAATTGAACTCCTTTCCACAAATTGAACATAGAAATAAAGAAATAAAAACAGTATAAGTATAAAAAAATATATATATATATATATATATATATATATATATATATATATATATATATATATATATATATATATATATATATATATATATATATATATATATTTTTTTTTCTTCTATTTTTTAAATAGCACAGTTCAGTAACACTTTCTATGAAACCCATGCTTATAATGAATTATAGCCCCATTTATACTTATAAGTATTACTATTCTATAAAGACTCATTAAGACCTATACTGCATTATAAGAACAGTTATAGTTACATTTATGTTATTTTTATAGTTACTTATAAGTCATGCATTTCCTTTTTCAATGTGCATGCTCATAATCCATTATACACTGATTTATAAGTATTAATTAGTCGTATATGATTCCATGAATGTATTTATAAAGATTAAGCCTGCATTGCTATAATGTTATTATATTATAGTTACAATTACTTTTTAGTAATTGAGATTTATTTCTGTCAAATTAGTGAATATATTGTTATTAATAGCTGTGTTGTGTTCTTATAAATACTTATTGTAATAATACAGTTACTAACCTCTATAAATGCATCATTGATGGCTTTAAGTAAAGTGAAACATTGATGGTCCCTTTCCAGATGTGTAAGCTGCCCATGCCGCACGCACTCATGCAACCCCATACCATCAGAGATGCAGGCTTCTGAACTGAGCGCTGAGAACAACTTGGGTTGTCCTTGTCCTCTTTAGTCCGGATGACATGGTGTCCCAGTTTTCCAAAAAGAACTTCAAATTTTGATTGGTCTGACCACAGAACAGTTTTCCACTTTGCCACAGTCCATTTTAAATGAGCCTTGGCCCAGAGAAAATGCCTGCGCTTCTGGATCATGTTTAGATATGGCTTCTTTTTTGACCAATAGAGTTTTAGCCGGCAACGGTGAATGGCACGGTGGATTGTGTTCACCGACAATGTTTTCTGGAAGTATTCCTGAGCCCATGTTGTGATTTCCATTACAGTAGCATTCCTGTATGTGATGCAGTGCCGTCTAAGGGCCCGAAGATCACGGGCATCCAGTATGGTTTTCCGGCCTTGACCCTTACGCACAGAGATTGTTCCAGAGTCTCTGAATCTTTGGATGATATTATGCACTGTAGATGATGATAACTTCAAACTCTTTGCAGTTTTTCTCTGAGAAACTCCTTTCTGATATTCCTCCACTATTTTTGGCTGCAGCATTGGGGGAATTGGTGATCCTCTGGCCATCTTGACTTCTGAGAGACACTGCCACTCTGAGAGGCTCTTTTTATACCCAATCATGTTGCCAATTGACCTAATAAGTTGCAAATTGGTCCTCCAGCTGTTCCTTATATGTACATTTATGTTTTCCGGCCTCTTATTGCTACCTGTCCCAACTTTTTTGGAATGTGTAGCTCTCATGAAATCCAAAATGAGCCAATATTTGGCATGACATTTCAAAATGTCTCACTTTCAACATTTGATATGTTATCTATATTCTATTGTGAATAAAATATACGTTTATGAGATTTATAAATTATTGCATTCCTTTTTATTCACAATTTGTACAGTGTCCCAACTTTTTTTGGAATCGGGCTTGTAAAAAAAAAAAAAAAAAAAAAAAAACTTAATCTTTAGTGAGTTGTGATTTGTTCGTAAAATCATTCATACGCACATTTCACGCACAAATTTGTGCGTATACATGCTTAGTGAATGAGACCCATTAACTTTTGGCAGCTACAGCGTATTTATAGCATATTTTCTTAATGATAATTGTTATTTACACTAAGTGCAAATAGCTGTAGATGCTATTTATAAGTGAAAATAGTGATATATTCTATTTACACCATATAAAAGTAGCAGTTCTTTGCAATATAAATAGTGATTACATGTAATTTATTCTTTATTTTGACACATACATACTGTTTGCACTTCAGTATTTTTGTACATTAACAGGATGCAATAACAATATAGAGTGTAAATGATTATATTTATTAAAATTATTAAACGGATGCTGCCTTAATGGGACAATAAAAGCCCTCCCTACACCTACCCCTAACCCTACCCAATATATGCTTTTATTATTATTAAACAATTTCCACATTTAGAACATTTTCTTCATTTTTATTAAAAGTAAATGCTTTTCAAATGTGATTTGTGATGAGAAAAGAGAGAATAGCGAGCTCTGCAAAAGGCAGATTCGAACCCGCGTTGATCACATCAGAACAATGATCCATTAGCCATACACTTTACTGATTGCACATCTGAAGACGTTGAATTATGAGCGTTTTTTGTTTGGCACAGCCAGGCATTGTTAGGCAGAGTTAGTGCGAATAGCACTTGCCAATAAGGCACGCTATTTGCACTTGGTGTGAATAGACACTCCGTTAACTTTTTTGTTGTGCGCTTTGATCTTTGAAACTTTGCAGAGCTTTTACATTCACAAACAGCTATATTACACACTGTATAAAAGGTAATATTTGAAAAACCATAATAAGATCATCAATTTATAGAGAGAAGCTCACACTAAGTTAAAAGGGGAAAATTCTGTATCATGTTTGAGCCCTTTAGGCCAAATATGAGGTTTCAATAATGTTTCAGTCTCCTTCACTGTATTTTGTTTTGAGAAAAAAAATTATGAATTTATCAAAGTAGAATGCCAGCGCAATTGCCGGCACACTCTGATACAGTGTTTTCTCCAAATGTTTCAAGCAGGAGAGATTATGCAGGGGAGCAGGGATGATGCTAGGCTTTTAAGAAGGCCGAATACCTTGTATTTAAATGAAAACAGCTGTGCTCAAATAGCATTAAGGCCGTCTTCGTCCTGTCAAGATTTCACATTTCTCTGCTATTTTTTTCCCCTGCTTTTTTCTGTCTCTCCAGGTTGAGAGAAGTTTAAGTTGAAAATGGTTTTGGGAATCGTCTGCAAATCTCCCTTGAGCGGATTAAACTGTGGGACTGGAAGAACTTAGCCAGACAATTTCCAACCACGGCTAAATTGCTTAGATATGAGAGCGTCAGAGGAATAAATATTATTTTAAACCCTTAAAACACACTGCTTTTTTCATCTCTCCAATTCCTTTCTTCTCCTGTCCTCTTTCTGCGCCAGCTCCACGTGTTTGAAATTACTCAATTTAGCCTAATGTTCATAATTGATCGTTTAGTGGAAAATGCAAACATGTCGGTTGCTGACGGGTTCCATATTTTGTGTGTGAATGGTTGTTTCTCATGGAGTCAGGGGACAGCTGGCTGACGTTTCACACTCATCAGGAGTTGTGATCATAAAATGGGATGTTGGCCTTTTCTCACCAGTGATTTGCCTTAGTGTTTTCAAACCTGTCTAGCAGCCCAGCGCTTCACAGTCGGACCGTCTGGTTCAGTGCTGAGCTGGATGAGAAGGATTCCCCTGGGACGAGAGGGTCATCTCGGAGGGCACACATGAAGTTAATGGAAGGTATGGTACACATGAAATCCTTTGCACTGTCATTCTCAGTAACAGCACAAAGACTGCAGATGTTTTGACGCTATTTGCTGAATCTTTGTCTTAAAGGGGTCATTTTATGCTTTTGCACTGTTTCAACTTCAGTTAGTGTGTAATGTTGTTGTTTGAGCATTAAAAAAAAAAAAAAAAAAAAAAGGATCTGCAATGTTACAAAGCTCAAAGTCCACTCCAAAAGAAGATATTCTCTTAAACAGAAAACCAGAAAACACATTTCAAGAACAACAACAAATGGCTCGTGCTTTTTCCAAATCTTGTGAAGTCAAAATGTCACTCATTTAAATAATCCCTGCCTATGGAATAATAACAATGATAATTTGTTACATGTATATAGTGCTTTTTTGGGTACTCAAAGTGCTTTACATATAGAAGGGGGAATCTCCTCAACCACCACCAATGTGCAGCATCCACCTGGATGTTGCGATGGCAGCCATATTGCGCCAGAACGCCCACCACACACCAGCTGATTGATGGAGAGGAGACAGAGCAAAAGGGGACAATAAGCAAAAAAAGGGAAAAGGCCTGGTTGAGTTGTGTTAGAGAAGATGAAGAAGAAGATCTGCTTTAGCAGCGTGTTGTTGCCATATGAAACAACACTGTTTTTTCCACCTCAGTGGCCTTCCTAAGGTGGACAAACTTAGAAAACAGTGGTAAAAATGTATTTTTATCACTGTTCCTGAACATTATAACCCCAGCGTTTATCTGTGTGGTGCACATTTGGAGGACAGCTTCCAGAACAGAAGAGAGTACAATGCCGTCTACACACAAAAGCTTCTCCTAAAAGACAGAACAGCTTCTATTTTGTTGGGACAATCAGTTGTTTATGGATCACAACCTGTAGTATGTTTTATTATTTGTTGTTGTGTTTTCTATTAACAGTTCCAATTATACGTTTTATGTTGTTGCTATGATATAAACAAAAGGCAAAGCTGTTTGTCTCCGCTAGCTTGCTAGCTAACATTACAGTTTTGATGTAGTGTTTACCTATGGGCTCTCGCTTTTGTAAGACTGTTCACCACCGTTCCTTATGAACGTACCACTCTGAAACATCCTGTAAAATCTGTATATATATATATGCACACATTCACTCTTATTTTCATATCTTTCTAATATGTAAAAATGCAAAACGTTTCTTGTCACGTCAAATTCAGTAATGATTTACATAAATAATGTAAAATTTTCAATTCAAAATTCATAAAATTTCATAAAAATGTCAAGTAGTATATTACTGTTGGTCGCTGAACATTTTTATCATAAAACAGTTGTCAAATAGTAAATGTTTATCACGCGTAGCTGAATGACAAATTTGCGACAGTATGATTTCGGGTAACAGTCGTGACTAGCCAGTTGATTTCTTCAACGACGTAACAAAGCAGAGAGTTACGTCGTTGTATGGAAAACGCACCCCTGAGTGTTTGAGACTGGGAAGAACAGAATCAATCAAACCAACAATAGGGCAACAATATGTAAGTGCTGTGATTCCTCTACAGTTAGAGGATGAAAAAGATGCGTCTTCAGCCGTTTCTTGAAAAAGTCTCAGCAGCTTGGGTTAGGCAGGTCATTCCACCAGCATGGAACAGACCAGGTAAAGAGCCGTGAAAGTGATTTTGTGCCTCCTTGAGAAGGCACCACAAGGCGCCGTTCACTCATAGAATGCAAGCTTCTGGATGGTGCAGAGACAGTGGTTGTTCTGTAGACAAACATCAGTGCCTTGAATTTGAAACAAGCTTACATAAGATACATTCACACACTTAAGCCTTGGACACACCAAGCCGACGATCGGTCAGACAACGTCAGGCCGTTTTTGAGTGCCGGCCGACTTAGTTTTTCCGGTGTGTTCCACACTATTGGCTCTAGTTCTAGTTTGGGCCGATTCAACATGTAGAATCGCCATTGGGCCATCAGTGAGAGAGAGAATTCTGATTGGCTGTTCAGTTTAATGAAAATAGAGAGCAAAGTCAAATCGAAACAGATAGAAGGCTATTCTACGTCATCTTACCTGTGTGTTCTTGTGCAAATATTTTAATATTAACATGAGAGGAGTGGAATAAAGAAAGTGATCAGCAGGATAAATATTCAAAACGGTAAGAACGCACTGCTTTGTTTACGCTTTTTGTATCAGTGCTGCTTTTATGCCCTGACCCAAGCAACGCGAGGCGACAACACAGTTGGCTTTCAACAGCATTAGTTCTATGGCGTCAGTTTGGTGTGTCCTAGTCTCACATAGCCAGACCTTCAGACTGACGGCAGAAGGTCTGGACTTTTTTGCAGCTTTCATTGGCCAAGGACCACCCAAGAGGACATTTGACTGACATGTAACGCACCCAATCACAGTTAGTTTTGTTCCGCATCATGTTTAGGGGCGTGAAAATGTAAAGTCAATGTCCCTGCAATAGCAGAAAATTATTCAATTTATTGTGCAAGTTTACTGCAACAACGGAGCCGTGAACTTCACATACTTGAAGTTGTTTCCTTTTCAAACATAGTATTCGGCTTTGGACACGTCCTTAATCTAGATATACTAGGTAGTATGTTTCATGACTCTCATAGTCATACTAACCGTGATAATCGCCTTGTTGTCCTACAATTCCTCTAATCGTCTCATCCTGGCATATTGTGTTCTGCATATCTCACACAAAGCCTGACTCCTTTTCCACACGTTTTTAGGCTTTTGACAGCTTTGTCTGCAATAACAGGTGTCTCCTTATTCTACCACATGCATCCGTGATTCCTCACTACCGAAGGCACAAAAAAAAAAAACGTCTCTTTTTTTCCACAGCTCAAATCAGGCAGATGTTGGCTCATTTTTGGTTTTCAGGGCCTCCCTTTTCAGTTTCAGCCATCTCCCGCCTGCTTTCCACCCTCCCACCCCCCTCCAGAGCGCGGTATCGGCAAGGAGCCGCGACAGGAGAATCAGAGAGGGCCATCTGATCTAACTGACAGGTCCCTGGCAGATGTTTGCAGCTTTGTTGACATTTTCCAGCAAGCCCACTGAGCATCTACACCGAATCCTCATCTTACAAACCTAAAGCCTAGTTACTCAGAGGAATACGCGGACCTCACTTTCATTCATTTAGACGGGTTATTTATTTACAGATCTTTGTAACAGCCATTTCAACTCTTTGTGATCTAAAATTCACATTTCCACTTATATAATTTCTGACATGACTTACCTTGCATTTGTGTTGAAAAATCACGGCGGTGAATGCCAAGTCAGTACTTAATTAAATCAGACAGATGATTTCATGCATCAAGATTAAACTTAGGCTGGGAATTGCTCCAAGCTCTTTTAATACAGAATTTCCTTTCCTTCCCTTCCACAGAGATTGCAAATTGCAAGTGGACAGGTATCTCCAACCTCCTTAATCCCACCGAGCTATCCCCCCATGTCACCTGGGCTCCATCGCCAAATTGGTTTGAACTCCTCCGATTTTACAGCGCACGTCCAGATGTCAGTAAGGCTGTGAGATCTGTCGAGGAGCTGTCAGGGCGAGTTTAGGCCCCTGCCCTCGCTCTGGACATGGCCCTTACAGGTCTCGGATCAGGGCGGAGAAAGAGGGGACTTGTGCTCCCCGCTCTCCTCGGCCTGTCAGCCATGTTTAGCACCTCTGCGTGTGACAGAGCTAAGATGGAGAGAACCACTTTCAACTCTTCCCACTAGATCAGTCAAGGAAGAGGTGAGGGTCAAATGAAAGCGTTTAGAATTGCATGCATGTCCATTCATTTTTTTGGACAGAAAGCTGAATGGTTTCATTTCTTTCTTTTTTTTTCTTTTTTTTTTTGGAAGGCCCAAATACACTACTGTTCTAAACTTTGGAGACGGTAAGATTTTTTTTAAAGGTTTTTTTAAATACATTTTTTTATTTAAAAACAGTAAACATTAAAAATAGGAACATTGTGAAATATTACAATTAAAAATTACAATTTAAATTACAATTTATTACATTTTTAAAATGTAGTTTACTCCTGTGACAGCAAAGCTGAATTTTCAGCATCATTCCTCCAGTCTTCAGTGTCACATGATCCTTCAGAAATCCTTCAGTTTCATTTTGTGGTGTACTATCCATTTTCTAGGCTTCTACATTCGTGTGCAGTGTTGGGAAAGTTACTAGCTACTAATTACATCTTCAACAATGTAAATAGATTACTGTACCAATTTCTCTCTCTCTCTCTCTCTCTCTCTCTCTCTCTCTCTCTCTCTCTCTCTCTCTCTCTCTCTCTCTCTCTCTCTCTCTCTCTCTAGTATTGCATTACTTATTACTGATTACTCCTTAAATCCCATATCAACCTCGACCAGTTGAACAATACAAGGATATACAGGTGCTGGTCATATAATTAGAATATCATATTTATTTCACAAATTCCATTCAAAAAGTGAAACTTGTATATTATATTCATTCATTACACACAGACTGATATATTTCAAATGTTTATTTCTTTTAATTTTGATGATTATAACTGACACCTAAGGAAAATCCCAAATTCAGTATCTCAGAAAATTAGAATATTGTGAGAAGGTTGAATATTGAAGACACCTGGTGTCACTCTAATCAGCTAATGAACTCAAAACACATGCAAACGCCTTTAAATGGTCTCTCAGTCTAGTTCTGTAGGCTACACAATCATGGAGAAGACTGCTGACCTGACCGTTGTCCAAAAGACGACCATTGACACCTTGCACAAGGAGGGCAAGACACAAAAGGTCATTGCAAAAGAGGCTGGCTGTTCACAGAGCTCTGTGTCCAAGCACATTAATAGAGAGGCGAAGGGAAGGAAAAGATGTGGTAGAAAAACAGTGTACAAGCAATAGGGATAACCGCACCCTGGAGAGGATTGTGAAACAAAACCCATTCAAGAATGTGGGAGAGATTCACAAAGAGTGGACTGCAGCTGGAGTCAGTGCTTCAAGAACCACTACGCACAGACGTATGCAAGACATGGGTTTCAGCTGTCGCATTCCTTGTGTCAAGCCACTCTTGAACAACAGACAGCGTCAGAAGTGTCTCGCCTCAGTCAGTGATGGTTTGGGGTGCCATGTCATCTGCTGGTGTTGGTCCACTGCGTTTTCTGAGGTCCAAGGTCAACGCAGCCGTACACCAGGAAGTTTTAGAGCACTTCATGCTTCCTGCTGCTGACCAACATTATGGAGATGCAGATTTCATTTTCCAACAGGACTTGGCACCTGCACACAGTGCCAAAGCAACCAGTACCTGGTTTAAGGACCATGGTATCCCTGTTCTTAATTGGCCAGCAAACACGCCTGACCTTAACCCCATAGAAAATATATGGGCTATTGTGAAGAGGAAGATGCGATATGCCGGACCCAACAATGCAGAAGAGCTGAAGGCCACTATCAGAGCAACCTGGGCTCTCATAACACCAGAGCAGTGCCACTGATCGACTCCATGCCACGCCGCATTGCTGCAGTAATTCAGGCAAAAGGAGCCCCAGCTAAGTATTTCTAAAAATCCTTTCTTTGTATTGGTCTTAAGTAATATTCTAATTTTCTGAGATACTGAATTGGGGATTTTCAAAATTAAAAGAAATAAACATTTGAAATATATCAGTCTGTGTGTAATGAATGAATATAATATACAAGTTTCACTTTTTGAATTTAATTTGTGAAATAAATCAACTTTTTGATGATATTCTAATTATATGACCAGCATCTGTATGAAACTGCTCTTTTATTTCTTCCAAATAAATAATATAAAATTGCCTAAATTATTCTTGAACTGACCAAAGTATTTAAAGGGAGAAGGTTACACTAAAAACATACATTTTAACATTACACTTAAAACTTTGATCTTAAATCCACTAGAATTGTTCTATAGTCTACAGTATTCAATGCAATACCTTACTTTAGGGATTCATTTAGAGTAACCAATTATTTAGTAATGCATTATACCCAACACTGGTTGTGTAGTTACAGCTGCTATCTATCTTTGCTGCATCTTTGTTTTTGTTTTTTTTGTATGTGAAAGTGTATGTTCTCCACAAAACCCACAAGTGTTCGGCCAGGTCAAGGAGCTTTTGTTAACACTTTTCAAACAGCATGTCCCTAGTCCTAATCTATTCTCCTGATGTAATTCATATTTTAAAACCTGCCCTTACTTTTTATTTCACTAAGCCAACACATTTTTATCTTTCGCAGTGCAGTTTGACAGCCGCTGACAAGTGAAGTGAAAACCCTCTCATGCAACCTGCCCTCATGAAGCCCGGGAAGGTGAAATCAATACGGTTTGTATTTTAAAAAGGCACTGATACGTGAGCATGACTCAAAATTACTACCTTAGACTGACATGCAGAAGTTATGAAGATAAAAACTGACTCAAAACAGGGACAAAAGATGATTTGGCAGCGGCAATTGATATAGACACTGATATGCTGAAAGCTCTGTGCGAACGGTAATTGACAAGAGCATCAGAAATTCAATGGAATAAAATAAGAGTGCAACAAAACGAAATGGCATTTCTGGTGAAATGGTGTTGGTGAAGGTTGACTGAACTTCAGGTTTCAGGTGACCCATTCACACTAGCTTTCCTTTCCCCCCCTCTCTCTCTTTCTCACTGTTCTTTTTTCTTCTCCATTACTCGGACGCTGAATGATGGTGATTTGGTTGAGGCCCAGTGAGTGTCTGAGGAAAATTGGTTGGTTGATAAAAACGATGCTATCAAAGAGGGCTACTTTCTCATTTACATTTAGATGAGTATTGATTATTTATTTACTCAGTGGAGTGGGATTCTTTTCCAATCTTATCTCTCTCTCTCGTCTTGTGCTTGTCACCTGGTTTGGGAGCATGCGAGAGATAGAGTTCTTGACACCACTCGAGGATAACAGCATTTTGCTTCACAGATAAAAGTTAGAAGGGTGCTCTCCCTTTGTCTCCTTTTTCTCTCCTCTCGTTTCTCTTCCTCGACACCAATTTTGACAGAGGAAGAATGTTTGCAGAATTAAAACTGATGGTCTTGGTTGAAAGGGTTGAGTTGGGTAAAGATTTGAATTCGACATGAGGCAATGGTTGGAGGATTTCAGAGAGCAGTGCAGCAAATAAATGTATCAGATTTTCTGTTGTTGTTTAATGACATATGTATGATTTATGTATTTGACATTGTCAAACAATCAAGTGTATAATTTTTTATCGAGTCTCATTTCTTCTTTCAGGCAGATGCTTAAACGTGACAATGCATAATTCACGGCATGACTGGTTATTAACAATAATTCTACTACTGTAGGGGAGACTGAGGCAAGTGGTCACAGTCGTTTTTGATCAACCAAATATTTCTTGGGGTCAGCTGATTTTTGAAAGTAACATACGACTACAAAAAATCTACTGGACATTCAGGCGTTATTGCCCCATAAAAATGCAGTTTATTGAACACATGCTGTTGTGACAAAATGCCTTGATAGTGGAAATTATGGTACAAGCCATTAAATGTTAAAGACTTTTAAATGTTAAAGAAAAAACATAAAAAGTGAAAATATTAAGGATAGGTTACAAAAATACCAAACCATACATACGTTACATAAATTACAATATTTATTGCTCAAACAATGGTTTGATACAAACCCGATTCCAAAAGAGTTGGGACACTGCACAAATTGTGAATATAAACAGAATGCAATGATGTGGAAGTTTTAAATGTCAACATTTTATTCACAATACAACATAGATGACAAATCAAATGTTTAAACTGAGAAAATGTATACTGAGAAAAATAAGTTGATTTTAAATTTCATGGCATCAACACAAGGTTGGGAAAAGGCCATGTTTCCCACTGTGTGGCATCCCCTCTTCTTTTTATAACAGTCTGCAAACGTCTGGGGACTGAGGAGACAAGTTGCTCAAGTTTAGGAATAGGAATGTTGTCCCATTCTTGCATGTAAATTATTACATTCATTTTTTTATTCACAATTTGTACAGTGTCCCAACTTTTTTGGAATCGGGTTTGTATTTTTGTAAACTACCTTTTCTGCTTTCATATTTTTATTGTTTTTTTTTTTTTTTTTTTTTTTTTGGGATTATATATATTATATAATATAATATTGTGTGTGTGTGTGTGTGTGTGTGTGTACACATATGCTGTTTTGATTTATATATAATAAAATCATTGTTTCCACAAAAATATTTAGCTGCAGAACTGTTTTCAAAATGTATTATAATAAGAAATGTTTCTTGAGCAGCAAATCAGCATATTAGAATGATTTCTGAAGGATCAGGTGACACTGAAGACTGGAGGAATGATGCTGAAAATTCAGCTTTGTCATCACACTAATAAATTATATTTTAAAATATATTACAATGGAAAACAAAATCTAATAAACTCCAAAGTCTTCTGAATGGTAGTTTATATATAAATGTTGGCATTTTAGTGTGGCACACAATTCACCCTAGAAATCTCACAGTCCTTGCGTTCCTGTGACAACTTGCCCGGTCTCCCTTATACTCGTAAGACATATCGGATATTGCTGACTGTACTATACCTGTATCTTCCCTCAATGTATGTATGGTACGTGAAGTAACTGGGTGCAGTTGAGACAGCAGCAGGATGGGGGTATGTAGCTCTCTGCAGTGGTAAGGGACCCCTGACAGACCCTGCCTCTTCCTCTCAGTGTTGTGATGGGGAGTGAGCCGTCTCCCGAGGTGGCCTCTGTCAGCTCCGCTTTGTTTCAAGAGGAAGATAGGTAGCACAGCCACTGCGGCCTGCATCAGCCACCCATCTCCCTGCCCTCACCATGTGGACGACGCTAGGCATGGGACATCCCTGCTAACACATGGAGGGTGGACCTAGAATGTGTCACGGGAAAGATGCTCATTAACATATTGTTCTTACAGTAAACTTCAATGTTTCAGTCTTATATAAAACACATTAATTAATCTAATACAGAGATTAATTTCCTCTAAATATAGTTAATCTTCCAACTGAATCAACATCTGTTAGTTTATAAGGATGAAGTAGCCCCAAAATAAGTGAGTTTGGGTGCAGGTGATTGATTGGCTGTGTGTGACCTCACAAAATGATGACAGCTTATCTCATGAATATTAATTAGGTTATGCAGAAATAATTTAGCATCATCTTTTACAATATGAGAGTGAACAGATAACCTGGGGCCTATACCATGAAGCCGGTTTAGCTGGCTAGCCAGATATGTTTAAGCTTAGTTTGTGCCAATCCTGGGTTTTAGGTACCATTAAAGTGGTTTGGCTTTTAGCAGTGTTCATCTTCATAGTAACTTGCGCTCCAAGGCTAACCTGCTCTGGAGCAGGTTATGTTCTGGATAAGAGATCTCAAACTGAAATAGTTTCCCCTGTTTCTACTCCAAATTAAAGGTCACTACATGGCAAATGGTTTTAAAGACTAAAGCGTCTGGCTTTTAACAATGCTTATTTATAATAATAATAATTTTGAATGCTATAGATATCATTTATGTAATTATACCCTTAATCAATTACACGTATCATTTTAGTTAATCAATCATTAATAGGCACTTTGTTAAAATGAATATAAATAGCCTATATAAAGGTCATACAAATAAGCTTTAAAATCAATAAAACTATAAAAATGATTACATGTGACCGTAAATGTTCAATTCTCTCTATATAGCAAGTAAACTAACTTCATAACTTTTACTTGCATTGACGTATAAGATTTTTCTTTAAGTTGTCCTCTTTCAAAGACAGCTCTTTTTGTCTTGCTGTGTAAATTTGTTTAAATTCTTAATATTTTTCCATCATGTAATATTCACATGAGAAGAGAGAAATGAATCTCACTGCTTCATTTCCACTGATCCAGAGCATGTGATTGGCTGTTCACTACTGATGTCACAGCTAAACTCCTCAGGATCAAAGCCTGAGTTCACAGAGAAAGCTGATGATCAGAATCATGGGACCAACAAAGCCTGAATAGACTGGTTTGGTTTTGTCAACTGGAAACTACAATCAACTACAAACAAAGAGTTTGTTAAACTACAATCATGGTACAGGCCCCAGATGACACTTTTAGTCAGATAATTTAATAACAAATGCAACTTGATAACAACCACAACAAACATGCAGCATTAAAAATAATGCAATGTCTATTTACCATCAGCGTCGGAAGCTGAAAAAAATAAAAAAAACGTTTGGAGTAGATGCTATTTCCTGTATTCTGGTGCCTTTTATTAAGTCTGTTATTGTTATTATTTTATTAGGTCTGTTATTATTCTTCTCCGATATTAATTAAATTTTTTGCAGTTTTTGCCATTTCGCCTTTAACAAACTCCTCCTAGAGATTTAATCAGATCATCATCATATGTTGTCAGTCTAATCTAAAGGCCTTGGTGATGTTAAATTGTGAAGCTCTTGAGTTTTCGCTGAAGGGCGTGTCCGTGGCGGCCGGACAAAGTTCGATGTTTCGCCATGAAAGAAGAAGCTGTTGTAAGTCAGGCATGCAATGTCCGATCTGCCCTAAACTTCACATGTTTGATAAGAGTCCTGACCTGAAGACATCATACGTGCCAATATCCAGTTAGTCATAGCGCCACCTGCTGGCAAGAGGAAATGGCATGCTTTACACTGTATTTCACTCCCAGAAACACATTTAAATATGCCACGAAGTACCAAAGATACTATAAACACGTTAAATCATGCAACACTTGGTTATGTGCTAATGTATGCGATTAACACCACAAAACAGGAAGTGACTCAGGCATACAATGTCCAATCTGCCCCAAACTTCACGTTTGATAAAAGAGCTGGCCTGAAGTCATCTATATGCCAATATTATTCAGTTATAGTCAAAGCACCACCTGCTGGCAGCAGGAAGTGTGGCACATTGAAGTGACGTTGCCATATTTCTCCTATATTTACCACTATTCACTGTTTTACCTGCGGTGGCCCCGGCGAGGGCCCTTTCAACGCTGCTTGCAGCTTTAATTTAAATGTTTTGGTTCCCACATACCTGGTAAGGTTTCCCAAAAATTAACACAGCAACAAAAGTCTAGTAAGATGTTTTGAACAAAAAATCCTTCCTCTGCAAAGTAGTTTAGCATTATAACAAGTTTAGCGTGTAGTGTAACTGTAATTCAATGCTGCAATAAAGACTACATGATGCCTTTAAAAGCAACAGGCGAACACATGTGACAGTATGTGAGCACACAGCCACACCCTCCTAAGCAGCAGATATGCTAAGATGCTGTTTACCTTGCAGTGTCGTAGGTGCAAGTAGTGAAAACATGGAATGGAGTTTAATTTATGGACTCTGAATCAAGCGGCAACCTCCCCCAGTTTCTGTTGAAACCAGTACGGAAGTAACTTAAACTGCAATTCATCAACTGGCCACTAGGGACAGGCGCCAGAAGGGAGCAGAGTCTCATTGAGCCCCATATTAAAACATCCAACTTTACAGCAGAGAAAAACATGTTTACAGCCTAGTACAAATTGTGGTTTTGGTCTATACGACTAATTTTGCCCTTCATGACAACTGTGAGGGGGTGAATTTTTTTATAACTCATTTGTTTACATTACATAAAGCCTTAAAGTTCTGCATAATTAAGGGTGTGGCCTCTTTGAGTGACAGGTGGATAGACATTTATCCGCTGTCTGTTAGTTATCGCGTCACCTCAGCTCCGCCCACGTCCCGCCTCTTTGCCCATTTTCAGTGCCAAGATGGCAACGGCCAACTCGTGTCTACTTTACGCTTCAAAACTGCTCTTCAGAATCCTATGGGTGACGTCACAGACACTACGTCCATATTTTTTTTACAGTCTATGCTCTGAATTAGCCAAATGGAATGGCAGCATCGTGGAAGTAAAGGCTGTAGCTAAAACACGTAATGAATTTAATTTATTAGGACATTCCTCCAGTGGAATGGATTTGAATGAAGGCGAAAAGTGAACAGACATAATGTGTTGATTTAGAGACGTGAAAGAAAAGTGAGTGGGTCCAATATCATTGTTCTGGATTGTTAGCAATAGCAATAAAATAGGGGTAAGGCACGAAGCAAAAAGTTTTGACACAAATCATAGACTGTAAAAAAAATATGGATGTAGTATCTGTGACGTCACCCATAGGATTCTGAAGAGAAGTTCTGAAGTAGGGTCGAGCTGGCCATTGCCATCTTGGCAGCGCGTCACCACAAGTCACTCCCGGATAACTGACAATGGGCAAAGAGGCGGGACGTGGGCGGAGCTGAGGTGACGTGATGACTAACAGACAGCAGACAAACGGCTATCCACCTGTCACTCAAAGTGACCACTCCCTTAATTATGCAGAACTTTAAGGCTTTATATAATGTAAACAAATTAGTTTGTTCTGCTGTAGAGTTGGGCATTTTAACATGGGACTCAATGAGATTCTGCTCCCTTCTGGAGCCTGTCTCTAGTGGCTAGTCTTGACGCACATCAACCCGAGTTCGAATCCGCCTTTTGCCAAACTCGCTCTACTCCCTTTTCCCATCACATATCAGATCAGAAAGGCATTTATTTTCAATAAAAATAAAGAAAATGTTTGAAAAGTGGAAATTAAGTGTCCAACATATGTTTATAATAAAGTGTTTAACGGGTAGGGTTAGGGGTTGGTGTACGGAGGGCTATCCTGAAAAAAATGTACCACAGTTTCCACAAAAATATTAATCAGCACAATTGTTTACACATGGATAATAATAAGAAATGTTTCTTGAGTAGCAAATCAGCATTTTAGAACAATATCTGAAGGATCATGTAACACTGAAGACTGGAGCATTTCACAATATTAGTAATATTTCACAATATTACTGTTTGTGACTGAATTTTAGATCAAATAAATGGAACCTTGGTGGGCAGAAGATACTTTTTTTATCTTACTGAACTTAAACATGTTGCATATTTAAAATCGTTCTGAATGAACTACAATAACATTTTTGCCACTCAACCACAGTACGAACTTATAAGACGAAGAAAAAATGAAGAAAAAAGTAAAATGTCAAAATTTGCCATTGATGGCAATAACAAGTGAGCTGTGCATAATGTTGTTTGACTTGGTTTAAATTGGCATATTGGAATTCTTTCTTTCTTTCCTAACTCAGTTACAAATGACCTCTTTAAACAGATTACAATAAGTCAAACTCAGGCCTAGACAAAGTGTTGTCCAATACTTACCACATCACCACTAAAACAAACATCTGTCTGACTTACCAGACCTAAATGTCACTAAATGGATGTAAAGATGCATTTGGCAAAGCGCTCAGGGTGATTAACTCTCTGGGCCTAAAATGGGCACTGATACCAGAGACTTCCATCGCTGCTCAAGAATGGGCATCCATTTTTCTTTGTTAGTCAGTCAGTCATTAGCCTAGTTACACATCTGGATCCCAACAGCACTTTAAGAATATGGACTGCTCTGACGAGGAGGGGAAAAAAAAAGCTAATTAGCCAAACTGGAGAGGAACATCTTGTTTTCCTAGCCCCCCTAATGGATTAGACCAAGGTCTTTTGAAATGCAAACTTATCAAGGAGACACAGTTAGAGGAGCTGTCCCCTTTGGAGTTGCAAGTCCCTGTCTACCGTCTGTCCTCTGAGTTAATGAGTAAACATTAGGATTGGCTTTACTCTATCACTTGCTACACAGCTAAACCAGAGTAAAGGGTAACTGCGTTAATATTCTGTGTTCGATTTAACTCGTTCAGTCTCAAAGCCAAAACGTATTTAGTTTCACCTTATAACTGTCCGTCTCTACCGCTTTATTTGAAAAGAGGTGCTTTCAACGTGCTTTGTTGAAAAAGCCCTTGGGGACCAAGGCCTTTTCTCTGTTAGTGCCAAAGATGGCAAAGGCTCTCCTGACATTTCAGGAGCTGTTTCTAAAAGGGTAAACATTGCCCTGAGTTTTTACCCTTCGTTGGATGACAACTTTATTATATATTTCAAACATCTCTCCATCAATGTTATCAAAATTAAATTCTCATTAATTCCTGAAGCATGATATCGCTTGGTATTGTAGTTTCTCCCTTTCAGGCCTCTTCGTTTCAAAATGAGAAGCTTTCAGAACCGGTTGTGATGTAGAAAATATATCTTATTAAATGTCCAATCTTTTCTGTCCTAGTCTAAAGCAAAAACAAAAACAGCATGAAAGGAAGACTAATCCGATCTTCTTCTCTTTTATTGTATAAGTTTCATTTCATTTCAATGCATCTCTTCTCTACTACATATCTGGGTATCTCTTAAATAGAGGTCACCTGTCCAACAGAAAAAAAGAGAAAAAAGTTCCCTGCTAGTGTTGGGCAGTGCGGAAAGGTCTGTGAATCTAATTGGACTTCAGTTAGGGCTTTCTAAATCCAGCTCTTTGGCATGACCTTGGAATAATGGCAGCACTAGATGAATAGAGAGGCAGAGGGGTTCATAAACAGCTGAATCTGGTCTTTTGTGTGGGCTGATCTGTAGAGGAAAGACAGACAGGGCTGGGATTGTTCACCAGACGGGAGAGCTGGGTTCACTATGCCCTTTGTCATGAAAAGTGTGGCATGACCTCAGGAGTTGTGCGCGCACACACAAACAAACAAACACACCCAACACACGCACACACACATTGGTGCACCTATCATTATGAGGACATTCAATAGACGTAATGATTTTTATACTGTACAGACTGTATTCTATCCCCTAACCCTCACCAGACGGGAGAGCTGGGTTCACTATGCCCTTTGTCATGAAAAGTGTGGCATGACCTCAGGAGTTGTGCACACACACACACACACACACACACACACTGGTGCACCTATCATGAGAGGCAATCAATAGGCGTAATGGTTTTTATACTGTACAAACTGTATAGTCTGTCTCCTAAACCTACCCATCACAGAAAATGTTCTGCATTTGTACATTTTTAATGTATGTTTTAAGCCATTTTAATTACAAGGACTCATTAAATGTCCTCATAAACCATGTTTACATTGTAATACCAGTGTATTATGCATATCATTATGCAAATGTGTGTCCTCATAACTTCACTAACTTTTTTGGTGTCCTGCTCTGCTGATATTATTTTAGAATAATAAATATTTTAAATATTCTTCATAAACAATAAAGACTTTTGGTAAATAAAAGGTATTGTGTACATATAAATTAATTAGTGTAAGTATAAATACATAAATAAATGTTCTTGGTGTCCTGCTCTGCAGTAGAACAAATCAAAATAATTTTAAAATATTGAATATGCAATATATATATTTTTTATGTTTTAGAAGGTTTATAGTTGTTTATCCTCAGAAAATAATAAGCAAAAAAATGTATTAAATAAATGTGATTGTTTTTGGCTTCCTGTTCTTCTATAGAACAAATGCAAATGTATTTATTAGGGATGTGCGCAAAGCCGAATGCTATGTTCGGAAAAGAAACAACACATACAGAGCCCCTAAAGGGACAAAAATATGATATCAATATTCTCTTGCAATTATATAGTTAAGTAATTATATTGTATATCATTTGCGGATATCAGGAAGCTGCTATCAATATGCGGAGTATTGAAATTGCTTTTGAATGCAAGCTCACTATTTTTCGAATTTGTGATCACGCGTGTGATCCGTGTATAGGGAACGGCGGTACTGATGGTACATTTTATAAGACAAGATGGCGCTCAGGATCTGTTTTGCACCAAATCCTCTGACATCATCCTGTCAGTCATCTCTCCATATCTTTACATGATAAGTGAAATCTGATGTACTGTAATATAACCGACTACCGCAGCAAGCCTAACCATGTCCCTTTAGAGGCACCATAGAATGCGTTTTTCATTGTCCTTGCCTTTCCAAATTCTGATTTAGGCACATCCCTAGTATTTATTCTATTAAATATATATATTTTTTTAAATGTTCTCTTTTTTTCATTTTTTTCAACCAAAAAATTAAAAAACAAAACCAACACATCTTTATTTCCAAAGTGCATTGCGAGAACATTTAGGCTCTGCGGGCCCCTCCCCTTGCCGTCCCCTGGTGCAGTTGTTGTGTGGAACGGTGAGCCTAGCGGGGTGTAAACAAACACAGTCTCCCTCAATGTCCTGACAAGGTAGGACCCCGGCCTGCTCTTGACCCCACATTAAATCCTCATTATGCCTAATGCAATCTGAGCCCAGCTCCTGTGCCACAAAAGAAAGATCAATTAACGTGATTAGTGGCACAAACACAGAGACTTATTGGCTCATCAAATTTAAATTTGCTTCGTGGCATTGTATGGTCAAATTTTTGCATTACCTTAATTTTTAACTAGAATAAAAGCTGTCTTTATGTTGTCAGTCAGGTTTTTTCATTGTTTTTCTTGTCCAGCTGCATTTTTAATGTGTGTGTGTGTGTGTGTGTGTGTGTGTGTGTGTTATCAATACATTAAAAGCACACCACATTTGTACATGACACGCAGGAGCTAATACATCACTGCATATCTAAAAGTGTGGCCACGGATATATAAAGCTCCTGTTGCGGTGGCTGGCTGATTCATGGCGTTGAGTCCTCATTAAGTGTTGGTTGTGTTTTCTACCAGGTTTGATTCGGTTTTTAATTAATTTTCCGAGATGGCTCTCGGAGCTCCGTTGTCATATTAAAGTCCTGTGAGCTCTAGACCTGTCAGAGGGGAAGAAACGGTTATGGCTCATCCAGAGATTAATATCTCATCACTGGTGATGTATTACCTTGATAAACTGCGGCACGAGGTTCACTAATCAACATTTTAAAAATATTATGCATTTCTGCAGTTTGCTCCTGTATGATAGATGAACATTTGAGTGGACAGTGAACAGTCAACAAACTGCGGTACCTGCACTACATCTTCAGGATTCAATTATTGCCAGTTGTTTTTTCTAAAAAAATAAATAAATTTACAGCAAATATGGGGAAATATCTCATATATCATTCTGATGGATCAAAATATTTTGTCATTTGTGTAAAAAATGTCTGCAAATATTTGTCTTATATTTTAACAGCATAAAGCATGCTTTTGGTTGTTTTTCCTGATGGGCAAGTAAAGTATAAAAAAGTTTTTATTATTAGGAATAATATTACTATTATTACACTGAAAAAATATATTTTTACTGCTCGTTCAAATTGCTTAATTAAAATGAGCTAATGCAACACAATTGCTATACATTTTGTCCTAACTTAATTTGATTGTGTTCAATCCACTTAAATATAAGTCAAATTGAAGTTTACTTAATCAGTTTGTGTTGAGATAACATGAATGATTTGTGTTGCATTAACTGAAACTGGGCGGGGTTTGTTAGTTCCCAGCATGCTTTGCATGACTAAATCAAGAGAGAGTAAATGTTGTTATTTTATGTATTTTTGAGCAAGAGGAGAAAAGGGGAGACTTGATTGTGTTTAATAGTGTTTAATATTCAATTATGTTGGAATTATTAGAACAATTTAAATTACAGTGGGTCACCATTGTGACCGAGAGTGGAGCATTTGCTTATAGGCTGTGGACTAATACAACTAATGTCATAACTGCTTTGATGAAGGAGCTTTTAATGCTTAACATTTTAAATGCTAATGTGTGCTATTACCAGCTTAAACTTTGTCAACTTAACAGTTAGTGCAGTATTATAATTTAGTTGTATAACATTAAAATACATGAAACTGAAGTGGATGAATGAATATATGAAATTATCATATAATGGGAGCCATATAAAATTCACTGTGATACTACTTAAAGGTGCACTATGTAACTTTTCTGTCTGCTAGACCAGGTCGCCTATTCAAAACAAAGGCGTAGTTTGATGTAGTTTGAGTGCAGAATCTTGGGACATGTGGTCTTCACCTCACAGCCGGTGGAAAAGAATCGGGATAGGACTCGGGCAGAAATCAAGTTCATGGATGTGATTATTAACGTTACTGTAGTATGAAGCAGAGCAGGACCGAGTGTTATGGGAGCTGAGCAAGGCCGCTGGAGCGATTGTTATTAAGATGAAGGCAACACACACCTCGCAAGCAGCGGGACTTTTATTATCCCACAGTTGCCGGTACCATTTCCTCTTTTCCGGTCATGAGTATGAGGGAACACAGCTCTGTTTATCATATTAGATACATCTGAGTGTGTTGAAAATGATGTTATGACGTTACTCTGTGCGTTTGCTCGCCGGCTGCTATGACACTTGTTGCACACTGCAGTAAAGGTAAAGCATTTCTGCAAAATAAAATCGGGAACCGAGGGTAACACATATATGACACAAATGACAGGCGACTCCCTCACACGTCACGGTTCATTGGTTAAAATAGCAACTTTCTCACGATTTACAAATAGTTGGAAACATTTGGGATATTGTAAGTACTCAATTGAACAAAATATATAACACTGATCTAATGGTTTTTAGATATTTTACTGAAAAAATTTTACATAGTGCACCTTTAATTGGGTCACTTAAAATGTGTTAATTCCATGATGTTGAAGGTACATGACTTAACTTAATTGATTCATGTGGGACCGATGTACACAATTAAATCATGTAAATCCAACACACTTTTTTCAATGTATTTATCTATCAAACACATTTCCTACCTATAACTTATTAAAACCTTATGAAATGTATGAAAGCAATGTGTGTAATTGAACTCTCTTGCAATCTACTGACAAATTTTCTCCTTTTTTATTTTTATTTTTTATTTGCAATTCTGTTACTGCCACACCCTCTGGACCTCTTCAGTCAAAAATGGCCCAAAAAATGTTTACGTTTTGAGATTTGTACTTTTTTTGGCTTCATCGGCATGGGATGACACTTGGTGACTTATCGCATTAGGCATGTGAATACACACACACTAAAAAAATATTTGGATATGATAAAGAGTCAAAAATTACCAAAAAATAAAAATTACCAAAAATTACCAAAAATTATAGCATGGAATACATAGGAAATGAATGGGAAATATGAAAAAATATGAAAACTCATACAAACTACAAATCAGCCACTGTGCTGAAAAAAAAGTGCACAGCAATGAAGGGGTTACACCATAATTCATCAAGAGTAAAAATAGTGTAGTAGTGTGTGTGTATATATATATATATATATATATATATATATATATATATATATATATATATATATATATCACCTAAAGGATTATTAGGAACACCATACTAATACTGTGTTTGACCCCCTTTCGCCTTCAGAACTGCCTTAATTCTATGTGGCATTGATTCAACAAGGTGCTGAAAGCATTCTTTAGAAATGTTGGCCCATATTGATAGGATAGCATCTTGCAGGTGATGGAGATTTGTGGGATGCACATCCAGGGCACGGCTCTCTGTTCCACCACATCCCGAAGATCCTCTATTGGGTTGAGATCTGGTGACTGTGGGGGCCATTTTAGTACAGTGAACTCATTGTCATGTTCAAGAAACCAATTTGAAATGATTGGAGCTTTGTGACATGGTGCATGATCCTGCTGGAAGTAGCCATCAGAGAATGGGTACATGGTGGTCATAAGGGGATGGACATGGTCAGAAACAATGCTCAGGTAGGCCGTGGCATTTAAACGATGCCCAATTGGCACTAAGGGGCCTAAAGTGTGCCAAGAAAACATCCCCCACACCATTACACCACCACCACCAGCCTGCACAGTGGTAACAAGGCATGATGGATCCATGTTCTCATTCTGTTTACGCCAAATTCTGACTCAACCATCTGAAATCGAGACTCATCAGACCAGGCAACATTTTTCCAGTCTTCAACTGTCCAATTTTGGTGAGCTCATGCAAATTGTAGCCTCTTTTTCCTATTTGTAGTGGAGATGAGTGGTACCCGGGGGGGTCTTCTGCTGTTGTAGCCCATCCGCCTCAAGGTTGTGCGTGTTGTGGCTTCACAAATGCTTTGCTGCATACCTCGGTTGTAACGAGTGGTTATTTCAGTCAAAGTTGCTCTTCTATCAGCTTGAATCAGTCGGCCCATTCTCCTCTGACCTCTAGCATCAACAAGGCATTTTCGCCCACAGGACTGCCGCATACTGGATGTTTTTCCCTTTTCACACCATTCTTTGTAAACCCTAGAAATGGTTGTGTGTGAAAATCCCAGTAACTGAGCAGATTGTGAAATACTCAGACCGGCCCGTCTGGCAGTATCATAAAATACCCTCAAAATTCTAAATAATAATTAGAAAATATTACTGAACATTACTAAAAATATATTAAAAGTTAAAATATATTACATTGGTTTTCCAGAGAGGGTGTGGGGGGTAACATTTCAAGGTGTGACCCCTAAACGATGAGGAGCTGAGGGTTAAGATTAAGAAAGAGCCATGTATGACGCTAATTTGTTATTTATGAATGTTCTTGTTTTTGATTATTTGATAAAAATTAAATCATCTTATTTGAATTTATGTTAGCAATTATAATTTTCAAGTGCGCCATTTACCGTATTTTATTTGGGAGCAGACCTGCAATATTCAATTATGTCTGCTTGTACTTTGTGGTCCCAAATATCTCCGTCCAGGAATTTTATAGTCGGACACGTATGGGAGAGCGGGGCACAACCTAACGCTTTTCGACTTTCTCAGTTTGTGTAAATCCACTTGGGGTTCAGAGTATTTCTTTTTTCCCACATTAATTTCACACGTCTAGTATAATTATGTGGTTTTGTTTCATTAATACAGTGTATACTTTTTTTCTTGATTTAAGCTGGAACAATGGAAGTGAAGTGTGACAACATGCCCCATAGGTGGGGTACATTGTAACATGTGAGGGGGTACATTGTAACATGACCAAATGACAGCTTAAAATGTAACCTAATATAATAATAAAAAAAAAAAAATCCAAAACAAACTAAAATATTCTGTCAATAAAATTCAATTATTAATAAAAAAATAAAAAAATGAGTTTGACAAACACATCGCTAAATACAGCTATAATGCACAGTTCAAAACATAATAATAATGAATAATTTCTGAACATTGACTCTCAGTCATTATTCACCCTTCTCTCATGGTTTCTCAAAATAACTCATAAAAGTATAGAATAGTTCTAATAGGGGCTCATTGTAACGCAGTTACAACACACCCCACCTGCACAACTGGGATTTAAACCCATCTCGTGTCTTCTGCTGTTAGATCAGCATTAAAGAACCATCTCAACTGTTACATAACAGATATAAGTTTACAATAATAGCAGATTTGTCTTATTTTAAATAACACAAAACACAGAGATGAAAAATAAACTTGACACAGATTAACTTAAGTAGCGTTTGACAGTAATACAGTACAACAAAACAACAAAATAGGCAATTATTTGACGTTTTTTGTATGATATTCGATGAATGAACAAACTATAAAATCATTAGATCATATAAACGCGATTGTAGCACTTTATAAAGAGCTTAGTCATAAAATAAACTGGTATTTCATGCAAAGTATAAATGATCGTTTTCAATCAGTCGACTGTAAAAGTAGGCGCGTCTACGCAGAGGCCACGCCCACAGAGCGAACTCGCGAGCGGCGCAGCCGTGACATCACAGTGTGTGATTAGAACGTGACGCCACAGTATATAAAGATTAGAATTGCTCGTTCTGCATCACTTTGCTCACTTTTGCCGATTCTCCAGATCATTCAGCTTACACTTCAAACATGGGACAAATCTGTTGTTGCTGTGCAAGTGACTGTGTCAGTGTGGTCAGTTTACAGGACTGTACACTGCAGCAATCATCCACTGATACAGTAGAAACACATCCAAAGCCAGCTGTTGGGAAAAAGAGATCTTTTAAGTCGTTCCTTCGGAAAATATTCAAGAAGACCAGCTCAGGTCAGGGTGAAGAAGAGGAGCAGGACACTGACGATGTGACTGTTGTAGCAACTGCAAGTGCTGATGGTAAATCACATGAATATGCATAGTCAAAGTCTGTAACTGGCATTATTATTATTTTAAATCTAAACTGCTTTTGTGCGCAGTCATTTTGCCCCGAAACTCATTTTTTAGAGTTCATCTGAGTGGTCAAAGAATTTAGTACACATAGACAGTACACATAGACAGACCTAAAAATGCTATTAATATATGTCTCTGAATGCATTCTGAAGAAAAACTGACTTTAGGACCCAGCGGAACAGCTCATCTGCTCATAGAGACAGGAAATATCATCTTATATTATTATTTTTTTCCACCCAAATTGACCCAATGTGAGATATTTTGAGATGGGTTATGCATGTATTGGAGAGTTATTTTGAATTTAAGTTGAAAGAATTAAATGATATTATGTAATGATAAAATCTAGTTATTTAAAGGGGAAGAAAATGAAATATGATATAAGCTCTCTGGACCAAAAAAAAAAAAAAAAAAAAAAGGTATAATTTTGACCCGCGAGTGAAGGATTTGTTACAGGTTGAAAAGGAGGGATGGGGGTTAAAATCACTCAATTAAGAAAATAAAGAAAAACAAAAGCACACGCTCTGCAGGAACACACATTCTCTGGACGCAATATGATGTTGACTTGTATTTTCCTTGTAAGATTATTAAGAAATGTTAGAAGTTCACTCACTTGACTTTCGATTCATATTCTCAACTCAAGCCTTGTTATTTGTTAGTGTTATTTATATTTACCTTTAATGATACACTTTAATTGAATATTTCCATGCATTGCATTTAGAAAGAAACTGATATTTATGACCTCACATGTTTGTGAATTTACTCATGAATATTAATGATGTTCTTTCCCCTCTTTAGATCAGACTCATCATATCACTAGCATCTGTGACCCTGAAGACGATGGATACTGGCTTGACGACGGCTTCCTAGGTTTAGTCTGCAAATATGGTCCTGCCGCTCAAGCTTCAGTGTCCAGCAGTTACATCGCACAGAAACCGTTCACTGGTCACTCTGAAGACGACGAATACTGGCTTGACGGCGACTTCCAAGATGTAGTCGGTGATTTGTCCGAATGGAGTGATGCCAACCTCCAGGCTCTTCCTCTGTCCATTTAACCCTCTATAACCTCCATGTTTCCCCTGACCTAAGAGCTGACGTCCATCAAGAGGCGGGCGGTGACTCTTCTTGAACTGTAGCTGTTTGGACTCAGTTTAACGGAGGCAAGCGAGCCAGAGCTGTGTGTGTCCCGTGTTAGCACACATGTCGGAGACGGCGGTTGGAATCCCTCTCGGAGCACTTACATGAGCAGGGCACTTGTGTATCCTATCCGCTTGGGCCGCACTTGGTGAAGGAGCAATGAAACACAACCTCATTCCCTCATTATCTTCACCGGCACTTTAAAGAATGATATGATCAATAAGTTATGACAACATGCTTTTTACATTGCTTTAACTCATCAAAATAAGTTAAGCAATGTTCAGCTTTTTTATACGTTATACAAGCTTTTTTAAAATCAGTTGAAATGACTTGAACAAGATGACTTAAATTAAAGGCAGCTTTTTTACAGTTATCATGACCACGTGACGTGGTGTCCACCAGCACATCAGCTGTTTTCTTAATAATTTCTCGTTATTGCTAATTTTTTGCAAATAAATATGTTTTATAGTTACATTTTAGTGTGTGTGTGTATGGGTGTGTGTGTTTCCTTTCTGCTCTTAACTTTGAAAACCTGCCATCTCTTATTTGGACACTGCAAGTAGCCTAGTCACTTTACCCAACATACACTGAAAAAAATTGATTGTGTTCAATCCACTTAAATATAAGTCAAATTGACGTTTACTTAATCAGTTTGTGTTGCGATTACATGAATGATTTGTGTTGCATTAACTGAAACTGGGCGGGGCTTGTTAGTTCCCAGCATTCTTTGCATATGACTAAATCAAGAGAGAGTAAATGTTATTGTATTTGTAAAAGTGTTATTTTATGTATTTTTGAGCAAGAGGAGAACAAGATGCTAATGTGTGCTATTACTAGCTTACAATTTGTCAACTAGTTAGTGCAATATTATAATTCAGTTGTGTAACATTAAAATATATGAAACTGAAGTGGAAGTATGAAATGAATATATGAAATTCATGTCAGAGCCATATAAAATTCACTTTGAGACTTCTTGAGTCACTTAAAATGTATTCATTCCATGAAGTTACATTACAAATGTTTGTTTAACTTAATTGATTCATGTGGGACCGATGTACACAATTAAATCATGTAAATCCAACAAACTTTTTTTTTTTTTTTTTAGTGTAGGAAGAATTTCTGATGGATTATACTGCAGCAAAAAAGTATTATTTTGTTCAAATTTCAAAGTTAAATAAATCCTTAAAATAAGTTTTACATTTGTTTTTGTTTTCTTCAAGCATAAAACCTCACTTAATGATACAAAAAGTGATCAATTTCAATATTAAAACTGTTTCCCTAAATTGTTTTAGATAAGTTTAGATTTACTAGAAAGAAAAAAAAAAGCTTTCTTAAGTGTGTACAGCTTTAAAGTCACATTTGTTCTCATGAGGCTGTATCACAACAACCGTCCTGTGGCAGAGAATATGGCCCAGCTCTCGACAGGATCCCGTGACACTGGAGGTCTGGCCAGCAGGGTAAGTGTTAGCGTGTATATGTATGCGATATTAGCTCCCAGTGAAGTTTGACTTGGTGTGTCTGGAAGCTGTCAAATGAGAAAGCTCTAAAAAGGTCGGGACAGATCAGAGAAGATAAATGCTGAGTGGGGAGGACAGCTGTTTTCGAGAAGGGGGAACAGCAGTGTCTCTCAAAACTGGGGCCAAGGATCATCCCCAACAGCACAGAAGATGCCGGGCCCAGCATGTGTCCTCGAGAAGGACTTGTCCTCCTCTTTGAATACAGATTAAGTGGGGTAAACACATCTCTCTTGATTGGAGACCTGCGTTCATTCAAGAAATATGTAATGATAAAATGCCATGTTCCACTCTCCATATTGAAATATCAACATAGCGACTATAGATAAAATATAAAATTTATGTTTTGGTGGCGCAGGAGACACAACCAAAAACTAAATTTTATACCATATTCAAATAACATTCAAACTTTACTCTACTGATAGATACTACCATTCAAAAGTTTGGGAATGTTATGCTCACCAAGACTGCACTTATCTGATCAAAAATGCAGTAAAGATAGTAACATTGTGAAACATTATTAAAGAACCGTTTTCTATTTTCTGCTTAATTTATTCCTGTGATGGCAAAGCTGATTTTTTGACCAGGCCAACTGCTCCATGGCCCAGTTCTGATGCTCACATGCACTGTTGCTGCTTTCGGTGGTGGACAGTGGTCAGCATAGGCACCCTGACTGGATGCACTGTGTATTCTGACACCTTTATATGTCATATTATATGTATATATTTGGATAAGTTATCTGAACTAATTCAATTTAGTAATGGAAACTTCACTTTAGTTTTCTGAACTTATATGTGATAGTCATGGACGCTTCACTTTAGTTGGTTGCAAAGTTACTTCAATCAGTATTAATTGCATTACTACATTATTACATTTGTAAATTATATTTGATTTAGACTAAAATTATTATACCAATACACAATTACATTTATTGCAAAAACAAACACCTAAAACAACCACACAAAAAAGGTATCGTATGCCTGACTCGACAGCCGTTTGCATCCAAAGTTGCGAGTTTAACTTGTGCGTAAATATATAAAACATTGCATAAAATTTTTTTAATAAAGCAGTGTTTCCATTCAGTCAGCCAAAGAGAAGAAAATGACCACTTCCTGATAAACTGGTACTAATTATCATTGGAAAAGTAAAAGAAGCCACTGTATTTAATATCCCCCCCCAAAAAAAGCACATAAACATAGGTGGATGGAAACATAGCTAATGTCTGTCTCGTGCTTGCCTCAGTTTTCAAATAAAGCAATTTCTTTTGAAAAACTAAATGAAGCTCACCCCACAACATTCATTACAGAAATGTCATTTCTTCAGAAACTTTCAAAAAGAAACAGCAAAAACTGTTAAACACCTCTGAATTGGCCTTATACTATTTCAATCAAAACTTAATTCAAGTTCATTTTAATTAACAATGTGTAAGCTCTCAAGCTTATGGATAACCTCATAGCTCTTTGGGACAGTCATTGTTCAAAGCATAAAGAAATCCAAACAGTGTGTGGCAAAGGCATTTAGAACATCTTGGAGATCCAAAACCACAATCTCTCCTTCCAGTATCACAACCACATCCACGACATCATCTGGGAAGGCGCTATCATGTCTGATGCCCTCACTCACGGTCAAGATGCCCTACATTAACCCCACGAACAATGTCTCTCATCATCAGCTGGCTGGAAAAAAAAAAATGGGAGAGATACAGCTTTTAAGTGGTGGCTTTCATAAAAAAAAAAAGATTTATTCAAACATACATTAAATACTGAAGGGCAGGTAAAGTAAAAATACAATAACTACGCAATATAGTGAATATACTGAGCAAAATTTTTCTAGCTGACCAATAACTTTTTGGACATAGAATATCTTTTCGGAGGTAAATGTGACATGACTAGGGTTGGGCGATATGGCTGAAAACTGTATCGTGATGTAAGTGTTTCATATCGGTCGATATCGATAATATTTTATTTTATGACCCATTTAAAATAAGGACCAGGAGAAAAATCTATAAAATAAAAATGTTTAAATGTAAAACAATTAAAATATAAATGTTTATACTCGACGCAAGGGTGCGTGACGTCAACGCGGAGTGGGCGGTTGTGTGCGCGAGACCCCATTTCACTTTGCAGTGAACTTTCCGTACAACACCACAACCGAAGATGCACGAGTTCGAGGCGAATCTGGCCGAGCATGACGTCTCATCACACCGCACCCAGTTTGCGCATCTAAATCAGTTGCTTATATTTACAAAATGAGCCAGCAATGGCTGAAATAAGCCCTCTTAATGAAAAAGATCCATGTTTATTAAAATGTTTAAGAGATGGTTAATTTAGTTGTATACATGTTCTCCCATCCCTATATTCTGTTCTAATGTCACAAGTAATACTGGGTTTACTGGGTTTTACATGATTCTTTTGTAGTGTGGTTTTGGTAAAGTTTAATAAACTAAACATTGTCACATGTGTACTTTACTTCTTCTCACCGCTGTTTCCTGATGGTTTATAGAACAATTACTCCAAGTTGCCCTCCTGTCATTTCAAAGAATATTACAATGGCGAGTGCGTCGAGTATAAACACTTCACCAAACGGACGAGGCTCGCGCTGCGGAGACAGACGAAAGGCTTAAGGTGGTAAAACAAGTTTGTGGTATTACCAGTCTTGGTGGGGACGACAGTCTTGCATAATTTGCAGACGACATTGCTCTGACTACGGTCAGAATTAAATCCAAAAAAACTGCCATACTGGCGAGCTGATTTGTTTTCCTGATTTATCAACAATTTCAATAAAAGCTATTTATTGATGTTTATTAACGTCTGCACAGTTGAAACACAGTTATGCGATTACATGAGATACAGATTTCATACATTGTACTGTATCTTTCAACATATTCTCTGATGTTCATACATGTTTATTTCATGCTGTATACTAGTAAAGTGCAATATTCAAATGCAACAAAAACAACATTTAAAACCACTGGCATATTAAAGGGATAGTTTACCCAAAAATGAAAATGACCCCATGATTTACTCACAAGCCATACACCTAGGTGTTTATCACATTCTTCTTTCAGACAAAAACAATCAGAGTTATATTAAAAAAATGTCCTGGCTAATCCAAGCTTTATAATGGCAGGCCAAAATATGAAGACCATAAAAGTGAATCTATCCATTATAAAAGTGCTCCACACGGCTCCAGGGGGTTAATAAAGGTCTTCAAGCAAACCGGTGTTTTGTGTAAGAAACATATCCATATTTAACAAGTTATAGAGTAAAATATCCAGGTTCCGGCGCACCGCCTTCAACTTACAAAGAAAGTGTAACGCCTCTCGAAGTTCAAAAGGTTTACACTATGTCCGACATCACAGTTTCGGCAGTTTTTTTTTTTTTTTTACGCTACGTCTAACGTCATCGCTGTACCAGTTACGTTTTTTTTTTTAATGCTACGTCCGACACCATCGCCGTGGCAGTTACACTTTTTCCGCAAGTTGAATATGGAAGGTGGTCCGCCCAGGGCTGGTGCGGGACTCTCTCGCCCCCTCAGATCACTTTTGATTTTAATGATGATTAAAAACTATTGTGAAACGACAGCGTTTCCATTAACCAATGTTATGCAACTCAAACATATTTTTTCCCTCTCGTGATAAGTCATTCCAAAAATTATGCCATGGATGCTGGTAGGTTTGTATGTATATCCCAGCCGTCGCACTAGCCATTATTTTTAATGGAAGGAGACATAGGCGTGTTATTCAAGCATTAATTAAAATTAAAAGAGCGAAATCTTTTAATTTGCATGGTGGTAACTCAAAGTTATTGTTTTTTTGGTTTTTTTTACCATTTCGTTATTTTGGCTTGGAATTTCGTTTGATAGAAATATGAACTGAATTTAGAAATGCTTTTAAAATTAAAAACCTTTGCATTTAATAAAATACATTTTTGAAATGAAGACCACGTTTGGAGTGCAGTGCATTCAAAATAATCTGTTCCCTGAATCCACGGCATTTGTTGTTATTGTGAGTGTACACAAAAGTAGATAGTTTATAGTTTATAATTATGTCTTGCACTTATCTGTATTGCTAACAATGACGGAGTAGCCTATTGTGAGTTATATCCGCTGTCAAAGGAAAAGGTCCATCAGAATGCACCGGCGCCTTCGTCGGCCATGGGTTGAAGCAGGGGTGGGGAACGTTGATCCAGAAAAACGTTGATCCACTCTCTTGCAGAGTTTAGCTCCAACCCTGAAAAAAAAAAAAAAAACACACTCACCTGCCTGTAACATCAGCAATCCTGAAGACCTTGATTAGCTTCAGGTGTGTTTGATTAGGGTTGGAGCTAAACTCTGCAAGTGAGTGGCCCTTCTGGATCAACGTTCCCCACCCCTGGGTTAAAGAAAACGTAGCCTATTTAGTTAGGCTATGTTTAAATATTAGCATATAATATTATTATTTTTTATTTCATATGTTGATTATGAAAAGTGAGCAGCATGAGTAAGATAGGCTACATTATAAGACGCGCATATGTCTGGAGACATGATTTTGACCACTTCACTGAGTTTTGTTTTGTAGAAAGTCTTTCTTTAAAGTGAATTTCGTTTTGTATAAATTGTATTTTATTGGTCACTAGCTGCTATTTTTGTCATTGTAGCAGCGAGATATTTTACGGCGTGATAATTTCGGGAGCGTAATAGCCAATAGTATTATTAGAGCATAGCAATGTATTTTCTATAGAGCACCTTTAACTGTTACTGAAATTTTGTTTGAAAACGCTGTTAAAATGTAACGTTATGTAGCCTCCACTATGTGACTTCAAGTATTAATTAAAGGGATTTAACTGATCAAAATTGACAAAGACATGTATACGGTTACAAAAGATTATATTTTAAATAAATGCTGTTTATGTGATGATTATATTTTAAATAAATTATGTTTATGTGATCATCGCCCCCTCATCAGCGCTCGGCTGACACCGGCTCTGGTTCCGCCGGAACCTAGTTATTTTACTTTATAACGTGTTAAATATGGATATTTTTCCTACAAAAAAACATTGGTTTGCTTCAGAAGGCCTTTATTAACCCCCAGAGCTGTGTGGATTACTTTTATAATGGATTGATGCACTTTTATGGCTTTTTTGGGCTGCCATTCACATCCATTATAAAGCATGGAAGAGCCATGACATTTTTGTATATAACTCCGATTGTATTTGTCTGGAAGAAGAATGTCATATACCCCTAGGATGGCTTGAGGCAAGTGAGTAAATCATGGGGTAATTTTCATTTTTGGGTGAACTATCCCTTTAATAGTCATTTATTTTACCTGTATTGATTCAAACTCACATTTAATCATTTTCAAGGATTTCCATGAAACTTACCTATATCTGATGGCGATCTGAGAAAGAGACCATGCAGTGAAGCGATGTAGTTTCATCCGGTCCGTAAACCAGTTCAGTTTTTTGTCAAGGAGGTTTATTGACAACATGTTGCAATGTTTACGCTGTACAATGACTCATACTGTGATTTAATTAATTAATACACATTTCACAATTTGATTGGAATTCATAAGGTTAATATTTACCAGAAACTGCAGCAAATATAGTGAAGCCGCTGTCTATCTTCCTCCAACCATTCAAACAGCACGGGGTTGTTGAGAGCTCCATGAACCACGTGACCGCGAGATCAAGGCGTGTTGCATCTCTGCATTTCAACGGCTCTGGGAGAGCACAGCACAAACAATATCATTATAAAACAATATAACGTCACAAATACACTTTGTAGATGAGGTTAAACACTTACTTTGTGTTCTCTTGGTTAAAAGTAAACTCCATAGACTTGGTCGGCATTACTGGGAACGCCCACAAAACGTCATATCCGCCATATGTCGCGAGGGAAAACAAACCATTCGGAAAACAAACAATGAAAACAAACCGAATGAATGCGCGTAGACCTGTTTAGACCTGATTTTTGTTTGGTGCAATGCCGAAAAGTTGCTGTGTGGCGTTCTGCACTTCTAATAAGTTAAAAAACCCGGATCTAAAGTTTTATATACTGCCAAATAAACAGACGGAGGCGGCAAGGAGAACAAAGTGGCTGCAGTCTATCAGGCGGCAAGACTCGTCAGGACGGTTGTGGGATCCTACATCTCGTCATGTGTACGAAAATAAATGTTGCTCAGTGATATTTTGTGATGTAAAACCCCTCCCACAAAGCCCATGGTGAAAAAATTGTGAGCCTTCTTCATGTTGCTGTGCAAGTAGATTCCTGTGTGATATAGCACATGGCCGAATATAGGATAATAGTACGGAGTAACAACGCTGCGAAGACAAACTAGTCTTTTATACCATAGCTTTAATGAACATGGATAACAATATAGACTACTTGATGATACTGATATTACAGTAAGATTGAATAATCTAAGAAGCTGTGTCTTACCTGGAGACTCAATCAGGTAACAAAAAAATGTCAGGAAATGACACCTCTGGCCATTCCTTTGGGTTGTTTGTATGAAGGTATTTTTGGTGCAGAACAACTGAACACGTGTGAGAGTGGAATTTGTAGCTGTAGAGCATATCCACACTTGTATCAATACATTTGAAGTCACTGAGAAAAATATTTTAGGAGTTGTAAACGTGTAGATTTTTTTTTCCTCTCCTACAAACAACACGACAGTTACAGCTTCACACATTCTTCACTGCAGGTGCACAAATCCTGTTCTACGAATCACACATGAAGAAACTCATACGCTTACATTTGTGCAACAGTTGCTGCAGTGAATATGGTGCAAAACGCATTCACACACCCGTATCAGAAATGTAAAGTCACGGACAAATTTTGCACATCCGCAAATGAATGTGTGAATCCATGCAGAGAATTGCACACTTGTAGAATATTTGGTCACAAATGCATTACTTTTCTTGGATATTTTTCTAACACAATCACAAGTCCAGTCACTACAAATGCTTGAATCTGCTGCTACGAGTCTCACGCGCAGTTTTTTTCGCCTTCAAACGACAAGTTCCGCGCGCTCTCACTTATTATGCACCATATACTGCGTGAAATGTGGAGCAAAAGTGATTTGTGCATCTGTGAGGCAGGACGTGCTGGTGGAAAAAAAATAGGAAGGGAGGATTTTTTTTTTTTTTTTTTTTTTTTTAACAAATATTTTGCGTTCTCTCACAAAGATAATGTCCCGCTGGCCGTTTAAAACTGCTCAGTACGTTAATTATGGTGCGGTTAGAGTTTTATTTTGAACTTGAACTTACGTATAAAGACAGACAGTCAGTGACGTTAGTCCAATGAGTTCGGTAAACTTGCCAATATATTCACAGATTCAAACTTCCCGGATCAATAACTCGTGAGCTAAACGTTGTTACACAAATGACCCCTCTTGAGCTATAGACAACGGGCTGCAACCTAATTTTTCTCAAAACGAGCCTTATAATAGTCTCTCTCTATGACCAGGCGGGTGGGGAGACAAGGGACCATCTGCAAAGTGCAAAACCCGAAAAGCGTTACTAAAAAAAGTCATTAAGTTCAATGTTATACACTATAGTGTCTCTAAATTCAGTTTACAGATCAATGGTCTCCTACTAGTCATACTACAACATTTAGTTTGATAAAATTTGCCTTTTTTTTTTATTATGAAAAATATTCAGTTAACTTCACTGAAATGCACTGAGCATGTGTGGATATGCTCTACAGCTACAAATTCCACCCTCACACGTGTTCAGTTGTTTTGCACCAAAAATACCTTCATACGTTTGTCCAGTCACAGATACTGTAAGGACAATCTGACCCAATGCGGCTCCGTTTCTCCACGTATCTTGCTCTATCGAGCGGCAGAAGTGATTTTATGTACGCCATACTGGTTTAACACCATGCATTTCAATTGCGGAAATTGGATTGTTTCTCCGCCCCCCAGCTATGACACGACGTCGATCAAGTCTATGTCTGCGCTGCATCGCGAGTCATAAGAAATGTCCTCAGAGAGAAAAGTTTTGCCTCGTTTAAACGCGCACAGCATATAAATTAATATAAATCAATACATTATAAAATACAAATGGTAAATCACACAAATACCATCCCAAAACTTCATACTATAAATGAAATAAAACACTTTATCTCGGTGTTTACCCTACTCGTTTGCTCAGCATCGCGAGTGAAAAAATGGCGTCTGTCAGTCCAAGGCGCACGCGCGAACAACACGTAAATTTCCTGGATGTGCGTAACTACTCTCTGCCAGAGGGCGCCGTTTTCACTAACCGTGTTATTTCAACACTTTAACTCTTTACTCCTTGACTCCTTGAATTGGGATTTTAGGTTTAAATGCTGTGGTATGTATAAATAAGTGAAATAAATGTGTTCATATCTATATGATTAGAGTATGTTTTATAAATCAGCTGTACATGGTAATTAAGTTTAGTTCACTGCAGTTAAAGAAATGGAGTATAATTGGAGCAAAGCCTGCAGAAAATCTAAAGCAGCATGTGTTTTTGAGTTAAAACAACAATTATACTTGTTCACTTAACTTTCAGTCTAGTTGAGGACAAGAAAACTCAAAAGTTCTTGTTGTCTGGACAATCTAGTTATCTCTACTGGGGAAAAATGAATAAATAGTTGAAATAACAAAATGGAAAAAATATGTTTTACAGTGTACATGCAGTGTACGTTGCAGTTGAGCCAAACATTTATTTCAAAACACGTGATATATTCAATGTTTTCGGCGCCTTTCAAATTATGGTGACAATGTTTCCCCTATGAGACTGTTCTGACATGAAAAAGAAGATTGTCTGATGCTTAACATACAGCTGCAATATTTAGATCTTTAAGTTACATCTCGCTCTTTCAAGCAACAGCTAGTTCTAAAATGTCAGCGGAAATATTACAACCTCATTTGTTTAATGAAACTTGTTAACCGCAGAGCAGAAAACAAATAGAAGGGATTATCGGTTCACTCATTGGAAACATGTCATTTTGTGTTAGCGCGAGAAGGACTCAAGGACTACAGCTCATGCCTTTGTCCTCTCAAAAGGGGAAACTACTAATGGTCTTTGAAGGCAGAGATCGAAAGCAGTCATAAAGACGAGGCCATTGATGACCGACGGAATATGGTACAGTAATGCTAATAGTATAACAGGATGATATGCCATGTATTCTCCTTATACTGTATGCCACATGAAGGTAGCAAAATATTAAAATGTATTTGTCTTTTGTTTCTGCAGCCCTGTTCATATTAGGGTGTCTTTTCTAAAGACCCTTACAAAAACAAGTATACTGGTCATTGTCTTCTGTTAATCACAGTAATGCAAAGGAAAACACACAAATCTTTGCAAATCTCATTAGTAAGTCACCTTGGATAAAAGTATTTGCTAAATAAATAAACATACAACTTCCCTGTCTGAATACTAATACTACTAATACTAATAATAATACTAAAAGTGCTCTGGATGATTTTGACAGGATTATGACAGATTATGAAATTGACCTGATTTACTTTCTAAATGCACATTCTTGTGGCCTGTTGCATAATCTGTTTAGGCTAGTCTTAAAAGTTAGTCATCTATTTATTTATTTATTTTCTTCAAGACTGGTCCTAACTTTTTAAAGTCAGTTACATAAGGTAGATTTGAATCATTTAAATTAGGAAAAGTATGACTGATTACCTCTTGTCTAACTGCTAGTTAGTCAAACTAGTTCTTAAATTCTAGTTCTTGCTGTGAACAATTAATCTGCGCACATTCTCTTTGAATATCATGTTTCAATCAGAAATACATCAAATTATAGACGTAAAACAGGGTGAAATTTGTGTTTAATGTTAATATTGGTGCCCTAACTATATAACTTTTAGATCCTAACATGTGCACTTACTTTTGGATGCAAAACACTGGATGCCTAACTAACCGAATTGGGTTAAAAACTTTCAAAATGAACAAAATTGAAATAATGAGTCAATACAACATCAGTCCTTCTTCCAAGACGTATTTGTCTAACCCTGATTCACTATTAATATTTTAGACCTGTTGAGATGGTTTTCACAGGAAATTTCATTTCACTTGTTCGTGCGTTTGTCTCATCATATCCGTAAATAGAGAAAAGTTGCTCTGGCTACTTTGACGCATATGGGAGTGGCATAGGTTAGATTTCACAACGAGCAAGAAAGGTTGACATGAAGCAGCTAAATCTCGAACCTCTGGGGAATCACCTGTTTAAAAAAAAAAAAAGAAAAGCTGAACAGAGGAGCTTCTGCTTGCAAAAATATAACGCGACAGAGCTCGATAAAGTGAGAATCAATATTGGCTTGGCTTTTCAGAGATTATTACTAAACATGTGAGTAAGGTATTTTATTAAAACAAATAAATTCCCATATGTAGCTCTCTAACAAAGTTCATTGTAAAGCCTTATCTATTGTGAAGGATCATTCCAGTACGGTTGTTGTAGTGCTGTGCTGAAATTAATTTCCAAGGAAGTACATTGTCTATTAATGGTTATAGCTACAGTGGTAACGTCTTTAGCTAGTTTGCTTGAGATCCTTTCCATCTAAACTGGTTACATTTCTTGAGGCTAGTAGTGAATGTTTTATGTGCAGTAGGATTTAACCATATTCATCCGCAATCACGCAGAGCCGAAGCACAACCAAAACAATGTTCTTTCGAAAAATGCATGCAGTTATGTTTTTTTTAACCGCTAGTTAAATAGTGTACCTTTAAGTTAACTACAACAATTTGTGACATAAAAAAAAAAATCATATATTTATTTCTTTATTTTACTTTATGTGACCCTGCCATTTCTGTGTGCAAACTAAGTTGCCATATACTCAGTCCCTGCCTAAACAGAACCTTGTGGCCAGCAAAATGTTCTACCTCCCAGTGCCTAGGCCTTGACTGACAGCTGTCATGTCTTTGCCACACTCGACATATTTGTCAGAAGCCATCTCCATGATGGACTTTATCTGAGGGACTTTCCCTGCGATGAGACACACACACACACACACACACACACACACACACACACACACACACACACACAATGAGACCTGAAGGGAAGATCAATGCAGCCATGCGCAACCCCTAAGGAACAACTATGAATGTGATATGATTTATTAATTACTGCAGAGGAAATTAAATGCTTAGTTTTTAATTTATTTAATGTGTCTATGCTATGAATTTTATGGTTAAAAAAATATGAGTTTTTTTGTCACATCTGTTGACCTATTAAACTATATACTGGGGCAAAATGTGTAACACCATTAAAAGCGTATATTTATGTAATACAATATTTTTCAACCAACTTTTTGCAACCAACAATTATTATTATTGTTGCTGTTATTTTTTATAGTTGTTCCGTATATCCTAGAATTACATACTCAACACAACTCATTCTTCATTCACAGGTTTTGATGCCAAGATTAGCCACTAGTGTCCTCTGTTGCATGCTGGGTGTGGGGTAACAGTGTCAGTGTTTCCCGCCTCTACTCCCTTTACAGCCCAATCTGCTGTCTGCGGCCTCTCCACCTCATCAATGCACCTGGCGTTATATTTGACGTAGCACTGATTCATGGCCCTCTGCCCACAATCAACCAGCATAAATTATTCTTATTTACTCTCACAGTGATTAAGATGCTGTCACATAATGTCACTCAAGCATATTTTTATAGATCAAATGAAAATTGGCATCAAGGAAAAGCAGGTCAAGTTCATCAATTAAAAGAGGTGCTGTTTTTTTATTTATATATTTACTCACTTCACTTCTCTCCCTCCGGCTCTCTTTTTTTCCTCCCCCCTCTCACTAAATGGACTGGTACACATAAAGTGCTCTGTGGGTGATTGATTTTAGTATTAATCTTACATAAAGCGTAACACACTTTTGCAGGAGTAATCACAATGGCAAATATTGACACAGCACAATTGCTCAAACCAAATTTATCTTAAGATATTCAGACTCTGGAGTGGACAGTAACAAAAATAACATGTTCCTGCTGGTCACATATTACACTTAAAGGGTTAGTTCACCCAAAAAATGAAAATTCACAAAAGGTGAATTTTGGACAAATGTCCCATTTTGAGTATAATGAATATGAATAAGGACTGGGTCTGACAGTACCACAAAAGACCCTTAAAGTATTGTTTATATAAATGTATATAAGGAATTTATATAGCCTAAAGATAGTAGTGGAGTGGTTATGAGTATTTTGTAATGATGAAAGAAGTATCTTATTCATTATTCATTCATTCTCAACAAAGACTGCATTAAATACAGTAAAAACTGTAATATTGTGAAATATTATTACAATTTAAAAGAACTGTTTTCTATTTCAATATATTTAAAAATGTAATGTATTGCTGTGATGGCAAAGCTGAATTTTCAGCATCATTACTCCAGTCTTTAGTGTCACATGATCCTTCTGAAATCATTCTAATATGATGATTTTGTGCTCAAGAAACATTTCTTATTATTATCAATGTTGAAAATATTTGTGCTGCTTAAAGGGATAGTTCACCCAAAAATGAAAACTTGATGTTTATCTGCTTACCCCCAGGGCATCCAAGATGTAGGTGACTTTGTTTCTTCAATAGAACACAAATGAAGATTTTTAACTCCAACCGTTGCAGTCTGTCAGTCGTATAATGCATGTGAATGGTAACAAATTCTATGAGAGTAAAAAAAACAAAACATGCATAGACAAATCCAAATTAAACCCTGCGGCTCATGACGACACATTGATATCTTAAGATACGAAATGATCGGTTTGTGTGAGAAACCAAACAGTATTTATATAATATTTTACCTCTAATACACCACTATGTCCAACAGCCTTGAGTGCGCAATCACTGCCGAAGTCTATTGGACATAGTGGTGTATTCGGTTTTTTTACTCTCATAGATTTTGTTACCATTCACATGCATTATACGACTGACAGACTGCAACGGTTGGAGTTAAAAATCTTCATTTGTGTTCTACTGAAGAAACAAAGTCACCTATATCTTGGATGCCCTGGGGGTAAGCAGATAAACATCAAGTTTTCATTTTTGGGTGAACTATCCCTTTAATATTTTTGTGGAAACTGTGATACATTTTTTCCCAGGATTCTTTAACGAACAGAAAGTTCAAAAGAACAGCATTTATTTGAAATAGTGATTATAGAAATCTTCACTGTCACATTTGATCAATTTAATGCATCCTTGCAGAATATATATTAATATATTAATATATATTATATATTAATTTCTATATCTTAATTTAGTAATTTCTTTATCTTACGCATATAGAAACACAGTATAAAATAATAACATTAAGTATAAGAGTACATACACATGTTTTGTGTATAAAAATATAAACATAGTACATTTTAAAGGAAAAACCTATCAAAAGATATTTCAGGAGGTCAAGGCTTTTTGTAAAAGGATTGTTATTTGTTATAAAGGCCCCCTGACAGGGCCAGAAATGAAAGCGTTAAAAATCTATGATCCTCAGAGCATGTGTCCGCAAGAAAAAGAATGAGGTTCACCCAATGTTTTAAAGATAAAAAAAATGCAATGGAAGAGAATGAGGGAAAGAGGAGAAGTTGAATATATATTTCACATGATAAGAGAAAAGATGAAGCAGAAGGAAAAAAAGATTCTATTACCGTGGCGACAGTTACAAACCTGCCCTTGTGTGGAGTAGCCTCTGCTGAAAAGATTGATGCAATGAGTTCTGACCTTGGCTTGGAGCTGAAACTGGTGATGTATGTATGAGCATCTCCTTGCTAAATGGACCCAGATTTGTTGCGCTAATATACATGGAAGCCCAGTACCAAACTCACTACAGCGATAAATCAGCAGCCATTTTAGGTGTCATCTCTGGTTTATATTCCTCTTCTGTTTCTATTGCTCTAATCCATGTCACTAGCGTCATTTGAAACAAAACGCCATTATAGTATTCTGTTGTCGCTGAATTAATCCCAAGCTATATGTGAAAAAGTTAATCGTGTTTATCGTTTATCACAAATTTTATAACTTCAAACGTTTTATTTTTAAATAATTTGGCCACAATATTGACATTCATGTGTTAGAAAACTAGGCTATATCATTAATTCCTGTTCAGAGTAATCCACCTTTTCTATCATATTCTATTTTAGGGCATAATGCAGACCTCATGTGTAATAATCTAAAATACTGGCTAGTACTATACAGTAAAAAAGCAAGCACACTTCATGCACTGTAAAAGTAGTCAAATAGCTGGAACATTAAGCCTTCATATGATAATGATAATGATGATATCATTATGATAATTAGCCAAGATTAAATGTTATAATGCTAATATTATTAATACCACCAGTAATTTATTTCATTATTTTATTACAAGTAAAAATGTCCCAATTCCTGCCTTACTGAGCAATGTTGCAAATCGTCCCTTTGCTCCACCTTTTTTACATCATTACATTACATCATTATATCATTACATATGATATTGCTTGTTTTTTCTGCTTCTTCGCATGTGTTTTGAACTGGAGATTCTCTACTCTTTCAGAAGATGTGTAATAGCACCCCCTACCGTATAACAGTGAAAAGACAGAAAGCCGGAAAATTGCGGCTATTCTGCATCTGGGATCATGCAGAGCCCCTGAAGCCCTTCAAAGCCCTTTGAAACTGCATTGATTTGGAGTTCAAAATTTTGGTTGCCACTGAAGACCATTGTGTGGAGGAAAATCCTGAAATGTTTTCCTCAAAAAACTTAATTTCTTTTCCACTGAAGAAAGAAAGACATGAACATCTTGGATGGCATGGGGATGAGTAAATTATCAGGAAATTTTCATTTTGAAGTGAACTAATCCTTTAATAAGCTTTTTGGTTGACTGCTATATTGTATGTTAATTTCACCTACAGTAAGCAACATATGGCACAATATTTTATTAATTCATAAAACCTTATTTAGACCTGATTTAACCAGCAAATGTTTAAATGCTTTTGAGTGTTGTTACACCACAATGAAACAGTGGCATAGACGTGAGACCCAGAGGTAAACAAGGTTAGTCCTACACATTGATATATGCTTGCTTTTCTAATTCACCCAATTGAGTTGCAGGAGACTTATGGAGGTGGATATGGAAGAAAGCGTGTGCTCTCTGCTTCTCTTTCTTCTACTTACCCTTCTCGTCCTGTTCTGTGCTTTTGAAAGGGCCAGCCACTTTTCCTCACAACCTTTCTTTTTTAAATTCCTCCTCTCTGCTAGAGATGGGCGCAGCGGCATGGGGCTCTGTTTGATGACCTTTCAGTCTGTTTACATGTTTCTGTAGAGAAGGTAACCTTTTGCTCCCGGTGTTTTTCTGTAATGGAATGGTAGACTGGTGAAAAGATGAAAACGAAAAATGTATTGCCATGCTTGAATTAGAATTCCAAAACATGCGGAAAACAGTATGAAATATATTTATTCCTCGCTAAAATAGATGAAGTCTTGAAATGAGCTAGTGCGAAATATTGATCGGTTTTTGTTACAAATCAAAAAGGAAAAAAAAAAAAAGTAGATTGTTGAAAATTTGAATATTTCACTGAATGTCAAAATAGCCTTGCTTCATTTTTAAACAATGTCCGTACAATAGCCATGACACTTGAATCTGTGTTATAAGTTAATTTACTCCACTATTTTATTAAATATATCCATCCAAATATTTTCTAACTATTCAGATTGTCCTGTCCATGCTAGCTGAGTTCAGAGTGCCTCATTAAACTCATTCAGAACAGTGCTCTTGATATTTGCAGTGATCCCTACCTGCTCTGGCATTTGTAATTGAATGACACTTCACACCCATTTTAAACTGTAGCTAATCATGAGTGATCCTAATAAAGGCCATAACTGGCTCAGATGTGCTCTCTCTCTCACTCTTTTTTTATTACTAGTGTAGTATTATATGTTCTTTAAGGTCAATCTGTATTTAAGCAATTGCTCATTTAAGATAAGCGGTACATTAATAATACACTCACAGTACAGATGGAAGCATTGTGCCTAATATCTGCAGGTGTAAATCGTCAACCAAGCAACGTCACCTATATTTGACATATATTAGTATAGTAAAAATAGTAATACGCATAAACCAACAAATATTAAAAAGATATTTTATTTATCTGATTTTTTATTTTTATTTTAAAAAGTTTTATGCTCACCAAGGCTGCATTTATTAAATTATAAAAATAGTAATACCATTAATAATATTGTGAAATATTATTACAATTTAAGATAACAGTATTGTAATTTATACCTAATTATTAGCAGTTGAAAACGTTTGATGTTTTATATATATATATATATATATATATATATATTTTTTTTTTTTTTTTTTTTTTTTTGTCTTTACTGTCAATTTTGATCAATTTAATGTATCCTTGCTAAATAAAACTATTATTAGTATTATTATTATTATTTTTAAAGAAGCAGTAATTGAAGACAAAGTGCCCTTCAAGAGTACAAAGACAGCATTTGGAATTCATCCTATATTAAGAAAATGATGATTCTTATCACCGTAAGACTTATTCAATCCAGCTTATGTTTTAACCAAATGTTTGCTTCATATATATCTTCTCTGACATGCATGGCCCAAAATGTAACCGTCAAAGGCGTCACCTGAAATAGATCAATCATTATGCTATTCAAGTCCGTAATGATGCGTTTGGCTATTGTGAGTGTCCCTGTTATCTATGACACAGAGGTCAGGGAGGGGCGGCCCGTCTCTAACAGCTCTCTACTGCAGCTGCCACATGTCGTATGAAATTGTGCATATCACCAAAATCATCCTCCCTCTCTCTCTCTCTCTCTCTCTCTCTCTCTCTCTCTCTCTCTCTCTCTCTCTCTCTCTCTCTCTCTCTCTCTCTCTCTCTCTCTCTCTCTCTCTCTCTCTCTCTCTCTCTCTCTCTCTCTCTCTCTCTCTCTCTCTCTCTCTCTCTCTCTCTCTCTCTCTCTCTCAGGGAGCCACTACTTGTATCCAAGCAGAGAGTCAGATTCATTTAATCAGCTCAAAAAGTGTCCCATTCACTCTGTATTACCAATTCTGCCTCCAGATCTCTTATCAGTGCGATGTATGTACGGATGGAAGCGGCATCCTCACACGCTACAAATGAATGAATTATTGGACCTGGGGTATTGGGAAGCAATAGATACAGAAATTCGAGCCCTGTAATATGTTTGCTTTCTTAGCCTTATCATTTCAGACAAAAACGCTGCTTATCTGCCAACCCCACTCACAACCGATTGAATGTAAAGCTGTTTCCTCACACTGTCAAGAGCTTAATATTGCCTGATCTTTGTCTGGAGAGAGTAAATGAAATGTGTATATTTTTTTAAGGATGTCCAAATGTACACACACACACACACACACACACACACACACACACACACACACACACACACACACACACACACTACCGTTCAAAAGTTTGGTAAATTGATCAAAAGTGACAGTAAGTAAAAGCCAACTTACTGATCTACTATTTAAACTTAAGTTGTCTTGAAAAACATGCTAAATCATGCTAGCAACATGCTAATTCATGTTAAAACATGCTAGCAACACATTAAAACATGTTAAATCATGCTAGCAGTATGCTAATTCATGCTAAAACATGCTAACAACACGTTAAATCATGCTAATTCATAATAAAACATGCTAGCAACATGCTAAAACATGCTAGAAACACATTAAATCAGGCTAGCAACATGCTTTCAAGAAGTTTGAAAATTTCAAACTACTTCAAACTGAAAACCTTACAACTTCAAGCTTTTAAAACTTTCTGGCTAGGCTTTTTCAAGCCAACTTTACTATCTAATGCTGTTCTTTTTAACTTTGTTCTCATCAAGAATCCTAAAAAAACCAAAAAAACATCATGGTTTCCAAACAATATTATACACAGCACAACCGTTTTCAACTGTGATAATAAGAAATGTTTCTTGAGCAAAAAAAAGCAAAACATTACAATGATTTCTAAAGGATCAATGTGACTGAAGTCTCTAGTAATGACGCTGAAAACTCAGCTTTCTATTATAGTGAATAAGTGCAATTTGTTTGCATATGTAGCACAAGAGCAGCACCTACTGAGCCTCTGAAGCCAGCATTGAAGGACAAGGGGGAGTTTGACATGACGTCAGCAGGTAGAGATGTCCTGTTGGCGCTTGTCATGCTCCTCAACATCAAAACACACAGAGAGAGAGAGAGAGAGATACACAACACAGCTGCATTACACAAATGCTACCTTGAACTGGAGACAATAAGGACTGAATCAACACTTTGTTATTTCACTGTTTCCCAAAGTGCACAGTGATGGTGTGACATTTCTGTTATAGGCCGTTTAATATAAAGCTTGTCCCTAAACAAAACCCCAGGCCCACAGGTCTGGCCAGTCTGAGCCAGGCCTATTTTAATCACCTGGAATTAAATAACTGCACTTTACCACAGCGCTGCATCTGACAGCACTCATTACAAGAGGATCACTCTGCAAAATCCCTCAAGTGAAATGATGAGAAGAGAGAGGGGATAAAAATTCATTTGTCACACTGTAGGACCATTTAAAGTTACAGGACCTAAAACATGTACTTTATCTTATACATTTATTAGCCTGAAATCTTGATGGTGTTAAAAAATAATAATAATAATAATAAATTATGTGTCATTTGCTAATGGGTTTTTGGAATGATAGAAAATCAAGGGATACATATTCACATTTACAGTTCAAACGTTTGGGGTCAGTGAGATTTTATTTAAATAAATTAATACTTTTAATCAGCAAGGACACATTAAATTAATCAAAAGTGACAGTAAAGATTTAAATTATTACAAAAGATTTTCATTTCAAATAAATACAGTTCTTTTGAACGTTCTATTTATCAAAAAAAAAAAAATGGTTACCACAAAAAATATTACGCAGCACAACCCTTTTCAATGTTGATTTATAATAAGAAATGTTGGTTACGATTTATGTCATTGTTACAGTGTAATTATATATTTAAGTACTGAGTAATATTATTTAACTACATGTACTTACTATAGAGTTAGGGTAAGATTAGGGTTTGGTTGAGGATAGTTGCATGTAATTATGCATAATTTACTGTTATTACTATGGTAAGTACATGTAACAAGGACACTGTAAAATAAAGTGTTACCAAAATGTTTCTTGAGCTCCAAATCAGCATATAAGAATGATTTCCGAAGGATCACGTGTCACTAAAATTTGGCTTTGATACCACAGGAATAAATTACATTTTAAAATATATTAACATAAAAGCAGTCATTTTAAATTGTAATAATATTTCACACTATTACTATTTTACATTTTTGATCAAATAAATGCACTTGAGCACAAGAGACTTTGGGAAAAATCGTATTGACCCCTAAAATACATAACAACTGTGTGCGTTTATCAAAAATGCAATGCTTAATAAAGCAGTAAAATACTTTTTTGTATGTCTGCCATTGGTTGGTCAAACAGTACGTATCGCCCCCAAACTCGCACCATTGGTGCAGCATGTGTTGAGATGCTCAAATAAACAGAGCAATATTTTATTGCATTTAAATTTTTCATACATTTGTATATATTCATAGCTTTCATTATGGCAAAACTCTGTCTATTTGTGTCTTTAATTCAAATACATTTTTCAATATTTTTATAATATTTTCCACAGTCATCGGCTGTACGGATTTTAAAATGTTATATGCTCACCAAGGCTGCATTTTATAATTTAAATGTAGTTTTATATATATGAATATATATAAAGTGTAGTGCAGTGTTAATATATGTTTGATTAAAAGTATTTTAACGATGACTACATTGCATTACCCTGAAATCCTGAATTTCAGTATTGTTTAGTTATCACAAAAAACAGGTAACGTCCTATTTTCTGTCAACCTCTCCCTCTTCTTTTTTTGTCTTTCATAATGCTATGCATTGCTCCCCTGCACCCCAGATATCCTCCAAGATCTCATTCCTTTGTTGCAGTGGGGCTGAACACTATGTTAACCTAGTAATTGGCATCGGGCCTTCCCCATTATACGGCCCTCTATCGAGCCGTTCTACATGACTAGGTAAAGAAGATGGCATGAAGATTAATGAGGGCAGGCGAATACAGGAGGGGCTACCTCCCTCTCTCTCTCTCTCTCTCTCTCTCCTCAGCACTTTTTACAATGTGGAGATATCGGAAGTCAGGCACAAGCTGCCCGATTTCCCTCCGTCCACCCCCTCCCCTCGTTTCTTCCCTCCTCCCTCCATCGCCTGCTTTAACCTGTGAACTCTGGACCCCGTCCTCTTCTGTTCCTGGCCGCCAGCGCGTCCCCGGCTGTGATTGATGTCAGTCCAGCAGTCACTCTTTTCTTCCTTTTGATTTGAAGGGAAGAAGAAGGGGACCAGGGTGGAAAGGGAAGGGGGGGCCGCTCACTCCAAAATAGATTTTCCAACGCAATTGGTGGCGGCTGCCAGCGTAGCGGAGTGGCAGGGGAGCCCTTTATGCCGTTTCATTTAAAAAAGCCAAAAGGTAGCTGACGTGTTCATTCAGTGTGTGTGCCACTCTTGCTTTTGATGGGGTCTGCCCCGCTGCTAGCAGCGGCGTATCGTTCGCCTGCCTTTTATTTCATGTCTGGAGCCCGTGCAAAGAAACCATCAAGTGATCCGGAGTGGAAAAAAATGCTCCTGATGGATATCTACCATTGTTTTTTTCTGTGTTCCCTATGGACACGTTATTATTCTGCAATGTAAAGATGGCTTCCATATTCACAACAGGCTATGATGAGCTCTGGCGTTATTGACAGACTCCGTAAATCACTTTAAGCGCTGCTTGCTCCAGTTTAGTAGACTTTTGCATCACAGGCGTGAGAGGTGGAAAGTGCGAGGTGTTCTGGCAATCAGATAAATTAGCTGCAGCTATCAAAAGATTGCAATAACACTGAGCACTGCCATAAAACTGAGTGCTGTCTGTGTGTGTGCATGTGGATGCGAGTGTTTGACAGACAGCAGTTGAACATCATGATTTATTTCGGCACCCCTGTCCTATTGATCCGCCGCGAGGGGTCCCAGAGTTCATATCTCTAGAGGGTCGCCCACCGATGAGAAGCACCTCTCTTAGTGGCTTATGCTACCCCAACATAGACGCATCAGAAAGGGTGATGGAGTTTATGGATTAAAATAGCAGAGCCTTGATGATAATCATGGAGGGCGATGCACCCTGAAACATGAACTCAGCCACGAGTGCAGTTTAATGAAATGAAATACAAAACATGTGCTGACAAAACTGACCTGTTTTCTTCTTCTAACGATCTGTATACTACATCATCTCAGCGTACGTTCCAGTAGCCTTCACAGGGTTTTCAGTCATCTTAAGTGAAATTTCAAATCGCAGGGAACCAAAATGTTCAGTCCGAAGGGCACTGCAAATGGCAAAGAGAACAAATGTACATTAATATATCACTTCACAGGAGGTGGAGAGAGAAATTGACTATTTACTCACTGACGTTTTGCTCAGCTTCATTTACCTGTGTTGAGGTTTCTCAGGTTCAAAGCACATGAGATTCAGATTTAAATAATGAACTATAAAATTTCTTTTTTTAACATTTATTTTCACATTAAGTATAAGAATTGTATTCATTTAATTGTTTTAATACTCACGAGGCTGCATCTTTATGATCCAAAAAAAAAAAAAAAAAAACTGTAATATTAGTACAATTTAAAATAACTGTTTTCAATTTGAATATATTTTAAAATGTAATTTATTCCTGTGATCAAAAATGAATTTTCAGCATCATTCCTCCAGTCTTCAGTGTCACATGATCCTTCAGAAATCATTCCGATTTGCTGCTCAAGAAACATTTCTTTTTATTATCAATGTTGGAAAACAGTTGTGCTGCTTTATATTTTTGTGGAAACACAAAGGATTCTTTTTTTTTTTTTTTTTTTCAGGATTCTTTGATTAATGGAAAGTTCAAAAGAACAGCATTTGTTTATTTTTAACAGTGTAAGTGTTTTTGCTATCACTTCAATCAATTTAATACATCCTTACTGAACAAAATTATTGATTTATTTAAAAAGAAAAACAAGCCAGTAACACTTTACTTAAAGCCTTGATGTATAATGCATTATAAATGTATTATTAATGTATATTATAATGCATTACATTAATACATACATGTATTACAATACAAATACATGTATTTCATAAATAAGTTTAACCAAATTTAAAATGCATAATAATATTTGCAGATTGCTTGTTATTTGCTTCTGAAATTGGTTGTTTGCCATGTTTTAATGCATTATACCTTCTAAAGGTGTGTTCAATGAATAGATGTGGATTACAATTATTCATGAGACCATACAATGCATTATAAGGTGCACTGCAAGGCATAATTAATGCATTAAACATACTTTTAGAATGCATTATATATAAAGGCATTAACTAAAGTGTTAGCAAAAAAATCTCTTATATATGTCGGTTGTATTTTCTTATCACTATTGGAGACAGTTGAGAAAGCCTGACACAAACACATCAATGTATGATATGCATTTATATCAAAGAAATGATTACATGGGTATATTTTGTCATCATACCTGAATCTCCTAATCAACTGAAATGCTGTCAGGTCTTGTCAAATTTTGTCAAGTGAACATCTTTCCTGCTCAGTAGGGTGCATGGGCACCCTGTGAATCAGAACACAGCTTTAGTCTTCTTACTTTAATCAACAATACAAATGACTCATCTTAATTGTCTTGGCACATTAAAAAAATCCACAAATGTAGCTCAATGTGTGTAGATAATCAATGAGAACAAGCAGCAATCTACAACACAACATCTTTTTGATTATCATCACGGAATAAAAACAATTATGCTTCATTCTTCCACTGGCATCTCATTCAAGTTTTTGTGTAATTGAATACAAGGACCCCATTTTACTAGGTTTTAATCATAAATGAAAACTCTGACACATAAGGGCAACCTATCATATGCCCACATATTGCCTCATCCCTTTTAACAAATATGTTTCATAGCCCTATTAAAAGGGGTCTTCATCCGTCCTGTCAAAAGGCAGTCCAGCCGGGTTTTTTAGTTTAATTACACTACTCAATTAAAAAAAAAAAAAAAGCACGGAAAAGAGAGCTAGTGAGAGAGAGCGAGAGAGACCCTCTTCAGTGGGTGCATTCTGATTCGCCTCTCCTTGGGTTTGAGTGGAGATGACATTTACAAGGCTCGCCTTTCAGGCAGACAATGGCGTGATTGATGAGGTGCAGACGCTATGAAGGAGGCCGATTGCCATGTGGAAGCAGTGCTTAGTGCACTTTGATTTATTTATCATCTGTTTCTAAAACAAGGCTGCCTGCCTCTGCCTGCCCCCTAAACCACTAGGTGGGGACTAGAGAGGTGTAAGGCAGCCTTGGTGCAGGGACGTGTGTGTGTATGTTTGCGTGTGTGAGAGCGAGAGAGAGAGATATGAGGGGCAGAGTTTAGTTTAAGGTATACTTATGTTTTTCCTTTTTTCTTTCTCACTTTGTGTCATTCAGTGATGGATTAACATCAACCAAGGTGTCAAGCTCAATGGAATGATAACTTAATAAACAGAGTACTTTTTATTTACTGTAGACATAAAATACTTTTTAGGAAGTTTGCATGCTCCATCTAAAATATTTTAAACTGCATTTTTCTACATGCACTTTTTCTTCATGCTGCTGTTATTATATTTAATTATCGTATTTAATATCATTGTTTTTTTTTTTTTATCATTGTGCTTTTATGACATAATATTAATTGAGTGACTATATGGATTTTTATACTTTTAAAAATGTAATGGTCTAATGCAAAAAAATTAAATGTAAATGTGAAAAAATAAATAACCTAAAATATTTTTGCACAAAAATTTCCTCATACAGTCATTCACAATTTAACCCAAAATGTTGAAGTTGATAAAAAAAGGTTACACTTTATTTTAAGGTGCCATCGTTACAGTGTAATTATATATTTAAGTGCTGAGTAACATTAAGTAACTACAGTACATGTACTTACTATAGGGTTAGGCTTAGGGTTAGTTGCATGTAATTATGCGAAATTTTAAATGTTATTGCTAGTAACTACATGTAACATGTAACAAGGGAACTGTAAATAAAGTGTTACCAAAAAAAAAAAAAAAAAAGTATAATTTTATGCATCAACTACCTATTAACATAAGTAACACTTTCTTGTTTTTAGTATTAATGTTAAAGCAGAGAAAGGAAAATAGTACTGAAATGTATTTTAATGAAGGCCTATTGCTGAGACTTCCATCCCTCCTTTATGCTGCTCTCGAGATAAAATGCTTTCCAATGTCTAAAAATGAATAATGATAATCCAGTAAAAACCGCAGGTCTTTGTCAGGACAATCATTGTGCTTTCTCAGAGCAGGCAGAGACTCGTAAAAACAGGGTATTTTGAAAATGAATGGAAGCGTGTTAGCAGGAGTGCATCGTAGGAAAATAATGTGCAGTTTCCTTGATGGACAGCGCGTTTCAACCAGGGTTTATGTACACACTACAGCCAATGAGGCTGAAAAAAAACAGCAGGAGGATGTGATGGATCTGTTATTGTCTTTCAGACCCCCCATCTATCTGCAGTGGTCAGGGGTGTGCTCTTAAACCACCACAATGTTTTAACTTATTACCTAGTGTGCATAAGTCAGAAAATATAAGTCAGAAAATGCCCATTCTCTTGATTACATGTACACTCTCAGAAAAAAAGGTTTGTACCTTACTCACCATATTAGTACCTTAAAAGGTACATATCAGTACTTTAAGAAAGTGTATTAGTACCTTAAAGGTACATATTAGTACCTTTTCGGTTTTGTACATTAGGGTACCGCCCCAGTGACAGCAATGTACCATTTTGTACCACAGTGTAGTAATCTATCTGTCCATCCGTCCGTCCGTCCGTCCGTCTGTCATCTGTCTGTCTGTCCGTCCATCATCTATCTATCTATCTATCTATCTATCTATCTATCTATCTATCTATCTATCTATCTATCTATCTATCTATCTATCTATCTATCTATCTATCTATCTGTCTGTCTGTCTGTCTGTCTGTCTGTCTGTCTGTCATCTATCTGTCTGTCTATCTATCTGTCTGTTTATCTATCTGTCTGTCTGTCATCTATCTGTCTGTCTGTCTGTCATCTGTGTCTATCTGTCTGTCTGTCTGTCGTCTGTCTATCTGTCTGTCATCTATCTGTCTATCTATCTGTCTGTCTGTCTGTCTGTCTGTCTGTCATCTATCTGTCTGTCTGTCTGTCTATCATCTATCTGTCTGTCTGTCATTTGTCTGTCTGTCTGTCTGTCTGTCTGTCATCTATCTGTCTGTCTGTCTGTCTATCATCTATCTGTCTGTCTGTCATTTGTCTGTCTGTCTGTCTGTCTGTCTGTCTGTCATCTGTCTGTCTGTCGTTTGTCTATCTGTCTGTCTGTCATCTATCTATCTATCTATCTATCTATCTATCTGTCTGTCTGTCTGTCTGTCTGTCTGTCTGTCTGTCTGTCATCTATCTGTCTGTCTGTCGCTTGTCTATCTGTCTGTCTGTCTGTCTGTCTCTGTCTGTCTGTCTGTCTGTCGTCTATCTGTCTATCTGTCTATCTATCTATCTATCTATCTATCTATCTATCTATCTATCTATCTATCTATCTGTCTGTCTGTCTGTCTGTCTGTCTGTCTATCCATCCATCCATCCATCCATCCATCAATCCATCCATCATCCACCCACCCATCCTTCCCTCCATCCATCCCTATTTAATCCCCACTAAAAACATCCTTTGTGTTATGTGATAATTTAATGCTTTCTTATATAAATGTGCAGCATTTTAAGCACAACCGAAAGCTGCATTCGTGATCAATTTACCCCAAAATTGTTAATCAGAACATTTTGCAATGCACAGCCCTGCTGAATCATACCATTTTAAGAGTGTTCTTTCTTTCTCATCATTTTGAAAATGTAGACAGGTATTCTTTGATATAACTAACCTTTTTAAATGGTATTTTAAACATTTTTAGCTGGGAATTTTTTTTTTGCTCCATCCCAAGTAGCATTTTCACAACAGTGCTGTCTTTTTATTTTCTTTGAGCGTTTAACACTCACGACAACAATTTTCATTATATCATGAAATACCCCAGCTCTCTTGTTTCACTATTTTCAATTAAACTGTACTTGTAGCAATTTACCCAGCATCTTTTTTAGGACAGTGACCACATTTTTTGTGAAGGTGTTCAGAGGCAAAGAGGAGATTTAAATAATTCATAATCTGTCTTGAGAAATTAGCTTGCCTTTTCAAATTTCCAAGGATGACATGCTACAGTTCATTACTTGTTTACAGCGACTACAGTATTGCCTCATCTCAATTAAAAATGACTTACTGATGTTCCTTATAAACCACACAGCCATGAAGTCCTGATCATTAAATAGAAACTAATTCTCACTGTACAGTGAACAACCTGAGAGACTAGCATGACAGCTAATTAAAATGTGTAAGACTTTAATAAACAGCAAAACAAATAATGCATTGTCTGCATTAGAAAAAAAAAAAAAAAACTCTTAATTGCGCATAGGACTATCAGTCGGCAGAATCAAACCATACGTCAACTGTCAAGTCTCAACAATGGAGAATCTGCAGGAATAATACGATCTTGATGGGTAAAGTGTGCATACAGCGCTTTGCTACAAACACCCTAATGGCATCTACACAAAGCAATGGACCAAGATTCAGACTAATTTAAACCTGAAAAGTGCCAGGCAAATAAAATGATCCGAGTTACATCTTTTAATGAAACGGGGGGGAATTAATTTTTTTGTTCACTTGCAACGAGACACGGGAGCCGCCACGTCTCCGTAGCTTAGACGTTAAGAACAATGGGTGGTCGACTTTCATCAAAAAGACAAGCCTGGTAATGAATCCATACTCCCTTTAATGAGGATACACATAAAAAGGCTTGTCAGAGTTAATGAAAAACTACTCTCTACACGCTCCTGTATGACAGCAATGGAAGATAGCGGCCTTTGAATGGTCATCATCATCCATTTCAACAAGCCTATTTTTACCACTGCTCAGGACACTTGATCTTTTGTTGCTCATCATTGCATTAGTTAAATGGAATCGTTCACGCGGGGAACACACACGGGTTTCGGTCTTATCTGTCCGCTTTTCAGAAAGGCAGAACAGAAAAGCGACTTGATTGGAACATATTGAGAAGGGAAGGTGCATTGAGACCCAGTGGAGCATGAGTGCCCCTTGCAGATACCTGCAAATGTCTAATCACAGCGCTCTGATGAACCTTGCCTCTGACAGGCCTCTTGCCTGCTCTCCGACGTGTACCATGCCGCACTTCATGGGGGAATTATACTGTGGAGGTCTAACTCCATGAGCAATGGAGCTTGACTGAGACAGTGTGACTGTAATGGAGTAGGACAATTGATGGGGATTTTCCTGGCTAAAAGTGTCCGTCAGTCCGAAATTCTGATGCCGGGATAGAGTGGCAACCCATGCATGCTCGCTTCCTGGTCAGTGAGCTGTAAGGGAGCTGGGGAACGAATGTTTGATTAACCCAGTAGGAAGGTGATGGCCACGGTAGAGAGGGAGACACACTGCAATTTGTTAGCTAAGCGTTGTCTGCGTGGTTGCTCCTCCCCAGCTGATGTCTGAAGGGAGAGGGGATGAAGAAGGGGTGTGGTGGGAGACAGATGCCTAACGACTCCCATGGGGGCCCCGTTTCTGGCCCTTATCTCATCCGCGGTTTGTGCGGGTTGCTTTAGAAACGGCCATTTGAAGATAAAACCATGATCCTCTTTAGATCAACAGCCATTAGTTGGATTTACTGGACTTGCCGATTTCATGTTCAATCTTCAAAAGGATATTTTACAGAAATCGGTACCTGGAAAGTAGTCATCATACTTCGCTTTATACAGCAAGTAGTTACTGTATATAGGGTATGTTTACACACAACGTTGTCAAAGCGATCCCTGTCCATGCACACGGATCCGACTAAAATGACTAAATATACTGTATGCATGCTAGGCCAGTAGTTTGCGATGTAACTTTGTAAAGAAACACTACGTGCCTATAGACTGAATATGTAATACACATGCACATGACGTCGCAGTTTTCACAGTTTTTGTAGTTTACACGGAGACGATAACTATATCGTTTTCAAAAATGTGTAAATGAATGGCCAAAATGCCTAAAATTTCCCGTTTTTAGTTGAAAATGGTGTCGTGTAAATGACCACTAAGTCCAACTGCATTGGAACAACTTAATTAGTTAAAGGCATGTAATTTTTACCGCTAGAGGTCACTAATTCAAAACAAAGGTGTAGCTCTATGATGCCATGAATGAGTGTGGAATCATGGGAGTTGTAGTCTTGACTTTTCACCTCCACAGCCGATGGAAAGGAATCCAACGGACTCGGGCAGAAATCATGTTCATGAATGAGCGAATGTATTAAAATTGTATAAACGTTACGGTGGTATGAAGCAGGACGTGTCGAGAGCCCTTGGGAACAAATGCTATTGAGAGAGACCTGCGCGAAACACCGGTCTCTGAGCTTTTATTATGCTTATGCTGCAGTCGGCCACTTCCACTCTTTCTGTTGCGTATGTGGGGTAACACAGCGCTGTTTTACATGGTTAAAACAATCGTACTAATTACATTTGAGTGTGTTGAAAGTTATAACGTTACTCTGTGCGTTCGCTCTGTGGCTGGTATGAGACTCTGCAGTAATTTAGATCGATATTAGAATAAAAGCTCGATGACCAAAAAAATTACTGTTGCTAAATGACATGCAATTAACCTTAAAATATATTGTATGATGGAGAAAGCTTTCTCTGATTATGCTGTTAGCCAGTTGACAAAATAGCATTGTCTCTGAGGCATGGTAAAAAACAATCAAGAAAACAAGCAGACTAACCGTGTTGCGCTGCATAACAATGATTCGTTTTCTGCTGATAAATGTATATCCAAGCAGTTGCTCGCCTGTCTAATAAAATGCATACTATATTAAAGGGTTAGTTCACCAAAAAATGAAAATTACCCCATGATTTACTCACCCTAAAGTCATCTTAGGTGTATATGACATTCTTCTTTCAGACGAATAAAATCAGAGTTATATTAAAAATGTCCTGGCTCTTCCAAGCTTTATAATGGAAGTGACTGTTGGGTCATTTGCGAAGTCCATAAAAGTGCATCTGTCCAGAATAAAACTGTTCCACATGGCTCCAGGGGGTTAATAAAGGCCTTCTGGAGCGAAATGGAGTGTTTGCGTAAGAAAAATATCCATATTTAAAACTTTATGAAAAAACGTATTAGAAAAAGCATTTTGAACTGCAATAGGCGCGGACGCTACACTTTTTCCGTAAGTCGAATTTGCCGGAAGCTAGATAATTTACTTTATAAAGTTTTAAATATGGATGTTTGTCTTACACAAACACATCGATTCGCTTCAGAAGGCCTTTATTAACCCCCCAGAGCCGTGTGGAGCAGTTACACTATATGATGGATAGGTGCACTTTTACGGACTTCAAAAACGAAGCAACATTCACTGCCATTATAAAGCTGGAAGAGCCAGGACATTTTTAATATAACTCTGATTGTGTTCGTCTGAAAGAAGAATGCCATATACACCTAGGATGACTTGAGGGTGAGTAAATCATGGGGTAATTTTCATTTTTGGGTGAACCTTTAAAGCTTTGGTGCTTCCATGGTTTCTATGGAAATCAGGGGTAGGGCGGATATGACGCAAGGACACGGTCTGTAACACTGGTTAAAATAGCTGAAGTGCACAGGTCAACAAAATATATAACATTGTTCTAGTGGTTTTTGGATATTGTAATCAAAAAATCTTACATACTGTGCCTTTAATTAAAAAACAATAAGTGGCGGCAAATTACTGACAAACTAAGTGACTTTTTATGAGTGAGTCATTGAATCATTGATTTATTCAGGAACAAAATAAACAATTGACTGCATCTGAAATTGGATGCTCTCTGAGGGTACTTCTTTTGAATTGTTCTTCACAACTGTTCGGAATTATGTTCTAAGTAGTATGAATGTGTATGAATGTAATTCGAATGTACATTCCTCATTCCTGTTGTCATTGTCATGGAACCTACCATCAGTTTCATTGCTTTACTGCCATTCACAAATGCAAGACCAGGCTATCGTTGCAGCAAAACAGAGTAGGAGCCATACACAAAGAACATGTTTTTGCAGTAACAAACACAAGACACAAGTCTAAAGACATGCTTTGTAAAAGGTTTTGAACTTCTTTTAGCTTGAGCGCCATGTTTTTAGAATACTGTTTCATGCACGAAACGAGAGCGCAAGGGTCAAACACGTCAGTCTAGTGCAATGGCACATTCCGAACCAGGTGAACAAAATTTTTTATGTCGATAATACAGGAATTTGTGAACTGCACACCATACGAAAAGAGTTCAGAAAGGCATAAGGAAATAACCGACTGCGTTATGTGTCATTTATGCAAAGATATGGTGCCCGCAAATATCATCAACAGGGTTTGAATATTAACACTTTGCTAATTCATCACTTTGCTGGGGAAGTTCGTGTAAGCCAAATCTGCATAGATTTAGCACGAATACTCAATTTGTGAGTCATCATCATAATATTAAATACAGCGTATTGAGCAGAATCATACTTGAACATACACATCACTATGCAACAAATAATGGCGAGCTTGTTCATTTGTACTGAAGAAATAGCTTCAAAGATTGAAAAAACATAATAATGTGACGTTTGTTTTTGTTCCATGCAATGTTTTATGTTCTTTGTACTGTATTGATCTGTCCACCTAAAATACATTTTTGGTGAAAAGGATGAGGATGAAAGAGGAAGGGAGGAGTTGGCTGAATGACAGGATTTTGTTTGAATAAGAATGTATGAAATATATATTATATAAGCTGTGACGTAGTTAATCTGATTTATTTCTCTATTTTTTTCTTCTTTTTGGCTGGTACACTAAAAAATCCCAGTCGCTGGGTTAGTCCATTTTCAACCCAACTTGGGTTGTTTTTAACCCAGCATTTTTTAGAGTGTAGAAGTTCTGAATGGCCAGTAACTTCAAATTTAGTAGCCACATGTGGCCAGTGAGTGAAAAGGTTAATTTCAAACCTTGATCATCAATAAAGCCAGCTTTCAAAAAATGAGACAGACCACAGTTTGTTTTTGAGTAATATGTTTGCGTTTAATATGTTAATTGATATAGTATTTTTTGTTTGCCCATATCGCAGTGATTCACTCTTTGTTTTTGACCACGCATGTTCAACATCCTTTCCCTGAAAAGTTTGCATAGGTAGACATTTTGGGGGAATTTGGCTATTGAAAATGTAACATTTTAATTGAACTATGCTCAAATGAACAAAAACAAATGGTTATTTTGTGGAACAAGACTCAAAGATCCAAAGACGCTGATCTTCCCATATACTAACTGGCAATATTGTGTCTAAAATGTAAGTAATTCAATACTAACAACTTGTTTATTGATCTTGTTACATAAAATCAATATCACATAACACTGTATTGTGGAATATCAATGATATACAAAATTGTTGTCAGTTGCAGGGGCGTCGTAACGATCTCAAACTTATCAGCTTTGCTCATGAATATGAACTGCCTAACGTGACCTTCATTCCAAATGGATTTCCTGAAAGGCCACTAGCCATAGCTGAATTACTGCTTCATTCAGTCCACTATAATGATATATAATGATGTTGTAATGGTTACTACTCCACTGGTCCGCTATATAATGTGCATATAATCAAACAACATGCGATCCAACAGGTTGTGTTACCATAGCAGTGATCTATATAATGTATGATTTTCTGCAGAATGAGGTACGCTTTGCATCGGAGAAATTATAGAATGTAAAAGCACAGGTTTTCTTGTCTTTTTTCCCCTTATCTGTACAGACAGCTGTTACTTCATCCTCCCTTCTCATCAAAACAGGAACATCTGGCGAAGCCACCTCCGCACAACAGTTAAACGTAAGGTTACCTTGGAGGCTGACAGCAGCTGAGCACAGACAACAAAAAAAGAGAACAAAACACATTATTCTTTGTGTTAGAAACTAATTTTTGTGTTTACCTAACATACAGTATAGCTTCATTTAACTTATCTTGCATTTCAGCAAACGATATCTAATATATAGTACAAGTCTGTTCATTGCAGATACCTGAAAATACATCACTGAATGGCTGGGAACCTTAATACTCATTACACTAACAAGACACTAAGGTTAACTCATGCTAACAAGGGATATCAGTATAGGGCATGATACAGTTTGCTGTTTACGTCTTAAATAGGTATGTTAATAACAGCCTATAAACACACTAATAAGGTGACTGTGGCACGCATCCGATTGAACAGAAAGTTTATGAGATTATTCTCCACAATGACAGACTTACTTATTTCACACATACAGGTTAACATTCTTACATTGAGTTGATGATAAAGCGAGTGGATTTTATTGAAACCAGCTAATGATTTATTCTGTACCAGGTAGAAAGAGGCCCGGACGCTAAAGAGTTAATAAAAGACCTCTCACAGCCTTTATGACAGAAAAATATGTTTACTTGAAATGACGTCAAATGGGCAAATTCATGTAGCATTTGCAATGAACAATTACTTAAATAATTGGTCCCCGCACCAAAAGATTGATTGCATAAAAGCTGTTTTCGTTTGAAAATCCATTAGCGGGCACCATTTTTCCAGCACACTTTGACATCCTATGATTTTATTAATTTTTATTCCCAAAGATGCATGATTCTCTCGCTCTGGTCCTTTGCCCTTTGCAAAGAGCACAGTAAGAGAGGGAAAGAAAGAGAGGGAGACATGAAGAGAGTGAAAGAGTACCACTTAGATGCCGTCATTGATTACGCCAACTATCAGGACCCTTGAATATATAAAGGTCTCCATTTGGGAATTGAGAAATCTCCATATGCTAGATTCAACTTGCTTACAGGCCCTGCTGCTTGATTTACATTAGTATTCGTTAATCTATTAACTGTTGAAGAAGCCGAGATCGTGATTGGATCTGAAAGCAAAGGTGTTTCAAGTGGCCCTTGTGGTTGAGGGAGAAAGCCACAAACTGACAGAGACAGAAAGAAAGAGAGATGGAGGAAAAGCATGTTGCGATGCCACCTCGTACCTCTCCTCCTCATCATTCTTTGCTCTCTTCTCGTTCTTACTCATTGCAGACACCGTGCATACATTAACATACTAATTAAACCTCAATTAGTAGTTGCGCTGACTGTTCTTTTTTTATCAGTGAGATGTAAAATATGGATTGGACATTAGCGACACCAGAGGCTAATTTATCAAATGCTTTTCAAAGGGTTTTTTTTAATTATTCAACAATTTCTGTACAGGGAATTTATGTTAACGATTGGTGTATCATAATGATGTTTAATTAACATGATGATGAAATGCCAAGGTTTTGGAACTTTGACCAGTCATTCTTCAAAGTACGGGAGTTTAAAGACAGTTTGAAGCTGAAGCTGATCACGTGCACGCATATAAATGCGTAAAAGCACCTAATGTGATTTAGCAAAGTAGGACGTACTTGAATTAGTATCCTTTTTGGTCTTTGAACAGAATTATTATTAACCACTACAATTATGGTATAGGCTAATGGTGACATATTCCTGTTTGTCATCTTTGACCTCTAACTGTAAAGGTGTCCCTATGTCTAAAGCTCTGAAGATGACATTTAAAAAAAATAAATAAAACATACACCAAGGCTAAAACTAGTTTTACAGTTGACTGCTGTCAATAAAACTGTATCCTTACCACCCCTGCAAAAAATATAGTGTTCTGGCAAACCCCTGTGTCAAACTGTCACAAATTACCTGAAAGTTAGCAAGAAATACATCATTTTTGCAGGAACCAGGAAGATAAAGTGGAAGATAAATGATTCTTTGCAATGCTAGCATTTGTTTTGCAGGATCATTTAGCATGTTTCACACACCTGTCTCTGCAAGCATTTGCTAAAAAAGTTTTATCATGTAAACTTTGATTCACTGATGTATTTTATTTGCTTAATTTGCCAAGTTTGAATTAGAATATATTTTATGTATAATCAAAAATTCTCAATAATTTCTCAATCAAAGGAACATTTCAGGACATTTATTGCACCCACATATTGAATTCCAGTGACATTATAGAAATATTGCTATTGTAATAATTACAAAAATAATAATAATAATAATAATAGTCGTAATTTATTCATTTTCAAACATTAAACTATCAAGCTTTTATTTAGGCAGAAAACTGCCCTTAAAGCTTCTCTGGTCATACTTTATATTAGGTGTCCTTAACTACCATGTAATTGCATATAAAATTGTATCGGGCCCTATTTGAACGATCTGAGCACATGGTTTGAAGAGCATGGCGCAGGTGCACTTAGTGCATGTCCGACTTTTGCTAGTTTAAAGACGGAAAAAACGGTCGGTGCGCCAGGCACATGGTCCAAAAGGGTTGTACCTAGTCTCTTAATGAGTCATGGGTGTGTTTTGGGCGTAACGTGCACAATCAGAATCTCATCTCCCATTCCCTTTAAAAGCCAGTTGCGCTTGCACCGTGGAGCATTCGCTATTTACATGGCGGAATTTGCAAGCGTAAATAATAAGAGCTTCTCCAGAGAAGAATCCTTTTATTTTTTTAATATTTAAAAATGTTTGTGTGCTGCTGCGCTTCCCTGTGCGTGTAATAAGCAGAGTGTATGCACGGCGTGGACCCGCCTATAGGCGCATATTGCTAACGCACCCTTTAAATAACACAAATAAATACTGTGTTTTCAATTGCCTCAAAATAGCATTGCGCCAACAATGCGCCTGAACACACCTCGTTTTCAGACCAGCACGCCCATGGGCGAACAGAGGGGCGCAAGTGCATTTGCCATTTAAACAACGTGGCAAAACTAGAAAAAAAACACTGGATCATGAGCTATTTGCGTATAAAAGAACAGTGTCATGCTTCACTCTAAAACAAACTAAATTGCAGGCATTGCGATTTGATAAATGAACTATAAGTCCATACTTTCCAGCCCTGACTTGGCCTGTGATTTATTTTTCTTTTAATTAGAACATTGTCCCAACACCAACATATGCCATTTGGGTAAATTACACTGCATGCATCAACAAGATAAACCGCTTACCATTCAGAACGGAAAATCATCAACAAACATAGCAAACGGCCAGTTTGATACTTACGCCAAGTGAGATATCGGTTATTTTGTAGTAATTCGCAGGACACAACTGAAAGTGAAACAATTTGGTGTTAATTGAAGCCAAACAGTTGACACAGTACATAAATTGATTGCTTCTCTTAAAGGGATAATTCACCCAAAAATGAAAATTCTGTCATCATTCACTCACCCTCAAGTTGTTGCAAACCTGTATGAATTTCTTCTGCTGAACACAAAAGAAGATATTTTGAAGAATATGGGTAACCAAACAGTTGATGGGCCCCATTGACTTCCATAGTATGAAAAAAAAATATTATGGAAGTCATCTGTTTGGTTACTGACATTCTTCAAAATATCTTATTTTGTGGTCAGCAGAAGAAAGATATCCATACACGCTTGGAACAACTTGAGGGTGTGAGTAAATGATGACAGAATTTTAATTTTTGAGTGAACTAATTTGGCTGTAAGACTCACATCAGTTAGTGAGGGGTGTCTTACAGAGAGGAGCTTCTACGGTTTGACTTTCACAGGAAACTTCTGAGTTTCTCAGTGCCGCATTATCATTTGTCTTCACCCTGTGAAGATGTCACTTCAGAAGAATGAGTGAGAACATGTGTACTCATACGCACCGATTCATAAACTATCCTGAGGATTGTGTCTGCATGTCCCTCACTCTGATTAACTCTACCTTTTTTTTTAGACAGTTATTAAAACCAAAGCTGCCTGCTAGACGTCGCCTATTCCCCCAGAACACAGCTGACTCTTGCGAGTGCTCTCGCCATCTTGCGGCCCCCGTCTGTTGTGCTGAAGAGACGGGGGCCACAGCCATCTGTTCCCTATCCTCCTCCTTGTTTTCCTTCTCTTCAGCCCCCACACCAAAGCTCCTCTCGCTCTCCTCCATCCATCCACCCCTCCTTCCCTTTCTTGCTCAAATTGTCTTTGCCTTCTCCTTGTAGGTCATGCAATATTCAAGCTCTCATATCTCAACCATCATGACTAAATGCCTCTTTTCTTTCGGTCCAGTGTTTGAATGTGACCAAGAGTCTGCTTCCGCCCACCAGAACAAATTGTAACATTGTTCATTGAAGTAGGGCTTGTGCGTGTGCTTGTGTGTGTGTGTGCGTGTGTGTGTGTGTGTGCGTTAAATTGTCCATTTACACTAGAAATTTTGCACAACTATCATCCGGTCCATCTCATACTGGCACCAAGGCATGTCATATATTGCTTCAGTTCTGTGCACATTATGAAGACTTGATGTTTCAATAAAACGTTTTTTTATTTTTATTTAAGAAATTAATACTTTTATTCAGCATTAAGGATGCATTTAGATCAAAAGTTACCATAAAGACAACTAGTGCTGGGCAATCGATTAATCACGATTAATCGCATCCAAAATAAAAGTTAGTGTTTACATAATATGTGTGTGTGTACTGTGTATAATTATTATGTATATATAAATGAGGACTTCAGATGCAAGAACCTCTAAGTCCGTCTGACGTTTTTCTTTAAAATAAGCACTTTTGTCAGGCTTCTATGTATAGGTTTCTACCTAAGTACCAGTACTTCTGAATGGACTGAGGCTGGGATTTAGTGGGTTTGAAGTGAAAGTATTTTATGAACTTATACTATATGCGTTGAGCATTCACTCAGTATCGTTATCTCATTTTTGACCGAAGTGGCTTTTAGAGGCTTTTGCATTGGAAGTCTTCAGATACACACACATGCATGTATATATTTAAGAAAAATATGTTATATTTATAAATAAAATATTTATATTTATATATAAGATAAATTATATAAATATGTATACAGTATATACATGCAAATATTTCTTAAATATATACATGTATGTGTGTGTATTTATATATACATAATTTTACACAGTACACACACATATATTATGTAAACACAAACTTTTATTTCTGGGTGCGATTAATCGCGATTAATCGATTGCCCAGCACTAATAACAACAGATTTTTATTTAGAGTAAATGCTGTTTTTTTGTTTGTTTGTTTTTACTTTATATTCTTCAAAATATCCTGGAAAAAATATATATCATGGTTTCCACAAAACATGTTAAATTTGTTTTAGTTTTTCCTGAAGGATCACGTGACACTGAAGACTGGAGTAATGGCTGCTAAAATTCAGCAGGAATAAATTACATTTTAAAATATATTCAAATAGAAAACAGTTATTTTATATTGTAATAATATTTCACAATTTCACCGTTTTATTTTGATCAAATAATTGTAGCCTTGGTAAGCATAAGACTTCTTTTAAAAATACTTAAAAATCTCACCGACCCCAAACTTTTGAATTAATGATTTGATGTTTAACAACACCTGAATTTTTCAAAAGTGAATTCAAAAGTGAACTCAGTGTGAACAGAACGGGATTTAGCACCCTGAAAAAAAGAGAACATCATATTTACTGTAGCTGCAGTGTGCCACACTGATACACTCATTCTCTCTCTTATTGTGAAATGTAGAGAGCAGCGGTGCAGCGTGAGGGCTTGGCTAGACATGTGAGTGAGCCCCTGTGTCTGTGCCCCCCACAGCCGGGCTCTCCTCTCTGCCCGGGGGTCTAGGGAAGAATGACTGTGAAAGTAGGCCAGAGAACATAGTATCACTGCCACTGTCTGTGAATGAGGTGAAATCTGTGCTTTGTCTTACTACAGATCCTGACACTCAGTGGCTGCATCAATGAGTCTTTATATTCTATATTCATTGATATAGGGAGGCCACAAGAGGGGCGCTAGAGGGCTCTTTTTCTCTATACTGTGTATATGTGTGTGACCCGCGCTGGCAAAATGAGTCGGAATGTGCACAGGATCATTTCGAAGCTACTGGCAAAACAAGTGAAAAATGTCAGTTTTGGTCGATTTTGAGGTTTTCACAGTGCATTAAGCCCTCGTCCAGCGATCCCAATGGTCCAAATAGCAATTAAACATCTAAAAGTATCTTTATTTGTACGTTTTCTGAGAGGAGTACCTTTCCTTTGTCCATGAAAAACAATCTTACTCGCGCTGGCTGACAGATCTGACGTGTGCACACAAAGACAAACATTGCGTGGTCCCGATATACACAGAATTATAGTATTTCTGTCTTGGCGAGTATTAACTCAAACATCAACTGTTATGTCTTAAATGAACGTTTGGTTAGCTGTTGTGGAAAAACATCTGACGTGTAACATTATTTTAGATCTGTGCGCTACAGTCTTAATATATAGACTGTCTGTTTCATTAATGTTAATCAAACAACTGTGGTATCATGGAGAAAAAAAATTAATACATATTGTTTTACTATAGATATGGGTTTTGGCTTGATGTGTGCCAAATTTGGTGTTATTACCAGAGATTTTAATGTATGGTTGCTAGGTGATTTTATTTTGGAACCTTCAGAAAACTTTAACTCGATTTTTCTCTAAACCGACTCTATCGACTTCAAACAGGTCATTTTTTGTCTGCTTCAAACAAATCATACATCATTTTGAAGTTTTTTTTTGTTTTTTGTTTTTTAGAGAATGTGAAAATAACAATAACTCATTTTTGAAAATTTGCTCATTGCGAGTAAGATACACTCCAAAAAATGCTGGGTTAAAAACAACCCAAGTTGGGTTGAAAATGGACTAACCCGGCGATTGGGTTGTTTTTGACCCAGCGGTTGGGTTAAATGTTTGCTTAAAACAACCCAACCACTAGGTTAAAACAACCCAATTGCTGGGTTAGTCCATTTTCAACCCAACTTGGGTTGTTTTTAACCCAGCATTTTTTAGAGTGTGTATATATAATGAGAGAGAGAGAGAGAGAGAGAGAGAGAGAGAGAGAGAGAGAGAGAGAGAGAGAGAGAGAGAGAGAGAGATAATTTAAATGTATAAAATAAAATAAAAATTAAAATATTATTTAGGCTTTAGTACAATGACAAATAAAAGCTATTTAATCTTACAAACAACATGTTATCTTTATAATATCGAGCTTATTATTTCTTACTTCTTATGACATTCTGTAAATAAATCATAAAAATACAAATATACAGCTGGCTTTATATCTTAACAGGTTCCCTTTCAAGGGAAACATCTTTATGTGTAGTTTATTTTGGCATTATATGTTTAAAAGCCCTGGGCTACATGATCATTAATTTTTAGTCAGAGTACATATTTATTTCTCCATGCAAATTGCTATTCAAACACAGCACGCGTATTGTGTTTGAATTGGATAGGTCACTGTACACTGATTAATTGTGCCTCTGTGCTGGGTTGATTTTACGAATAACCAGGTGGATTAGAGAGGTCAGAAATGCCCTGGTAAACATTAAAATTGTATCTTGCTACACATATCTGACAATAGAAAAGACAGTGAGAATACATTCACTGGAGGCCAAAGTCTCGCATGTGCACGTGAATATAAATTACTCATGTAGCTTTGCACAAACCGAATCCGAAAAGTACGCTGGGACGCTATTAATAATGAAGACGACAGGGCTCCATTTATTAAAATAGTGAAAAGTCATGTTTTCTCTGATGTGGCCTATTTAGGAAGGAGCAGCACTGGGAATAACGTTGCCCGCCAATTGCCAACTGTTCAGTCCCAGGCCCTGAGAGAGAACCGGTGAGGACGAGACGCTACAAAGAGCCTCAGCACAATCCAGCACTCCAGAGGGATCTTAAATCTTGGGTGATGGGGAACAGTTTGAGCACAAGTTCCTTGTATGCATCAGTTTATCTGGAATTCTCGCTGAGCTTCTCTCTTTCTCTTTTAGTCTCTCTCTGTCATGCTTGGATCTTGCATTTTATTATCCATGAAAATATTCAGTATATTTTTATGCCTTTAGCTATAAAGCGTAATGAAAGGGGAACACCCCACGGTGCATAAAATACTTGTACGTTTCTCTTTTTTCTTTTTTGCAGCCATACTGTAGACAGCTCTCTCACAAAAGGCCAAAGGCTTTGGATTTTATCTTTTGATTCCCACATTAACCTTCCATTAAAAATTATCTATGTTATCGTCACCTCAAATTTCAGCTCGTAAATTGCCATTTTATGAGCCATCTTAAAAGGGAGAATTATCCTGATGTTATAGTTTAAGCAACATATGTTCCAATTTACTGACATCTACCAGATTTGACGCGACACCAGCCATCCATACACATCAGTGTCATTTGGTGGCACTAAATTGCCCCTCAATAAGTCGCCCCGTGGAATTTTTTGGTGATCAGGCAGCACATGGAGCTAGAAATTAATAGCCCGCAGCCTTTACAGGGGAGACGGGGCCAAATCAGCTCCTCTCCAAAAAACTGCTCCCATTCTCACAGACTGGCCCGTATGGTGCACAGTTTCCTTGTGGCGCTCTTTCTCTAACAGTTAAAGGATTAAATGCTGAGGCATTTTTATCTGTTTTAGATAGCCACATTGAACATTTTATTATTTGGGCTATCAAGCGATTAATCAAAGTAATTAGATGTTAATATAGAACTAATTGCAATTAATTGCATTGCATCTATAAAAAAATAACATTGAGGCAGATGAAAGCATTACAAAAAGTGACTATAGAAGGTAATATACTGTTTGATTTATTTCTGTATGATTCAAAATAAGACCTACAGCCCACAGGAATACATTTTTTGCCATTGAGTTTGTCAATCTGCCCGGGACAGACTTAGGGACCATTCTGACAGGAAGCATTTTTAAATTTCATATTTGTTAATTGTTGGTGAATTGCACCATGCACTAGACAAACATTATTAGTTGTTGCATCATGTCTCACTGTTTTTTTGATGTCTCGTCACATTTTTAAGATGCAGAGAATTAGCTAAATTTGAAAATGATTTGTTCTCTTGAATAGAGTTAACCTTTATTGCATTTTTTTTTTTTTTTTTATAAATAATTAATTACACTAAATGAGCAAATTAAATTAACAGCATGAGTTATTGTCTTCTTTTAGTACATCCCTTAATATTTTTTCCTTTCTAACATCAAGGACGTTTGATTTCCATTTGCTGATTCATTGGTAAAACTTAAAATAACAAAGCTTTTAATAGACTTCAGGGGCTCATCGTTTTGGATGAGACAAGACCCATAAAGCGGCCATTTTGTACCCTTTCTTTATTACACATGCAATCAGTCTGCTATAGTGATATTATAATGCATTGAATTAAAAATCTATTCCGGTTGGGTGACCTCACACTAAAAAGGTGAGCGGGTCAAAGGTTAGGGTCATTCTTATCCATTTCTCTGCTCTTATGCTCAGCCCAGGACGGGTTCATGAGTATAGGAGAGAAATAGGCGCCAAGCGGAAATGAACCCTCACTGGACAGCTGAGGCAATAACCTGAATAGATGTCGTCTCCCAGTGCAATTAAACCCTCCCTGATTACACCTCTCTGGCTATCGATTGGAAACTTTCACTTAATAACCACTAGCATGGTCTCTTATGGTAACCCAAGGTCCAGCCTTCAAGAGCGGGACTGCTTGAGATTTATGTCCAATGGCTTTAGTGACTCCTAAGGGAGTCTGTGTCATTTCTTTATTCCAATGTGTAGAGTGGGACTAACTCAGCTTTTTACACCATGTTATTAAGAGTCAGACGTCTGTAGACAACAGGATATTGTTGTGAGTACAAAGATATATTGTATTGGAGTGTAGGGTGTGGTGTTACATTATTAAGGATGGTACATTACTGTGTAGCCTTTTTAATAATGTGACTCCACACCCCAAACAACAATATATTTGTTCACATGCATAAATGATAATGGTGTATAAATAACAGGATTGGGAATTCCCAGTCAGTTCTTTACTAACTTCTTTACAAATAAAGGCAAAAAGCCAACAACCAAAATTAATTTATAAAGAAATTGGTAACATTTTAGTTTAGGGTCCAGTTCTCACTATTAACCTAACTACGACTTTTGCTTTGATAAACTCCTTATTACTGTTTATTAATAGTTAGTAAGTAGTTGTTAAATTTAGGTATTTTTTATATAACTCCAATTGTATTCGTCTGAAAGAAGAATGGCATATACACCTAGGATGGCTCGAGGGTGAGTAAATTATGGGATAATTTTCATTTTGGGGTGAACTATCCTTTTACTGTGTGCTTTATAAATACTAATAAACATCCAATATCCTAAATATGCTAATGATGCTAATAAGCACCTAGTTAATAGTGAGAATCGGACCCTATACTAAAGTATTTCCAAGAATTTAAATAAAAAGTATTAAAAGTAAAGAAATAACTTTGAATTTAAATACTTTATACATTTATTTTGCCTTTATTTGATAGGATAGCTAAAGAATCTTAAAGGGTTAGTTCACCCAAAAATGAAAATTCTGTCATTAATTACTCACCCTCATGTCGTTCGACACCCGTAAGACCTTTGGCAGCAATGACATTTCCTCTCTCAAGACCCATAAAAGGTGCTAAAGACGTCGTTAAAAAGTCCATCTCACTACAGTGGTTCTACAATCATTTTATGAAGTTACGAGAATAGTTTTTGTGCGCAAAAAAATAAAATAAAATAAAATAACGACTTTATTCGACAAGTTCTTGTCTTCCGTCTGGGCCTGTGATGTGAACTCACGAAGCACCACGACGCATGCACGAGAATATGACGTAGAGCCGGCAAGTTCTCACGTCGTTTCAACGTCGAAATCTGCTGACATATTTACGAAGGCTGTTTGATGTAAAGAACGATCAATGTAGAATTCAACAGCATAGATATGGCGCGTCTTCCTCTGCTTGTAAACAAAGTTCCTCGCATCCGGGTCATGTAATATTCTCGCGGATGCGTCATGGTGTTTCGTGAGTTCACGTCAGAGGCCCAGGCGGAAGACAAGAACTTGTCGAATAAAGTTTTGATTTTGATTTTTGCATACAAAAACTATTCTCGTAACTTCATAAAATGATTGTAGAACCAGTGTAGTGAGATGGACTTTGTAACGACGTCTTTAGTACCTTTTATGGGTCTTGAGAGAGGAAATGTCATTGCTGCCAATGGAGGCCTTTCTGAGCCATCGGATTTCAACAAAAATATCTTCATTTGTGTTCTGAAGATGAACAAAGGTCTTACGGTGTCGAACGACATGAGGGTGATTTTTGGGTGAACTAACCCTTTAAATTAACACAAGAAGACTCATATACTTATTACTTATTTAGTAATGCAGTATGGTAATGCAACTTAAAATGTGGGCATATATAGACAAGAGCTGTCTCAAGAGCTTACAGACCACAAGGGTTAAGAAAAGAGAAAAATGCATAGCATAATCAAAAATTCATGCCATTCACACCCGTGAGGCAATTTTATTCAAAACAGTCACTTTGCAATGTGTGTAAAAGCTTCTTGAGTCCGGTCCAAACAGCAAGACTGGCTTCAAAAGCAACATTACCTCCATGTAAGAAAATTCACCCTTCACAGCCCGCGTCTTCCCATCATACACCTGTTTGGCTGAGCGTGCCAGCTCGGATCCCTGGACCGCTCGCCGCTCACTCATGTGAGGAGAGCACAGGTTGTCCACGCTACTGCCCTCGGGCACTGCAATGTGTTCACAGCCCCGGCTGGGGAAAAGCAGCGAGGGATGAGAGGGCTAGGAAGAAAGGATTAGAGAAACAATGCTATGGCCTTCATGTCTTTCTGGATGAGGACATTAAAGAGGTGAATCTAACATTGAGCCTTTCACAATATTCCCTGCGCAGAGATGTAGGGGTCAAGGTCTTTTAAAATGGTGTTTGTATAGCACTATCCAGACAGGATTAGATTTATAAATGGCGTTTGTATTACAATTTTTAATGGAGGATGTGATTTCCTGTGCTGATTTGGTCATGTGCTCTGGGTGCGTATTTGCGACGAAATGGAAGTGGCGGAAGACCTTCTCCTGCATTGTACTGTACATCCAAGTGTAACAGATTATCAAAAAAGGACTTGTATGTATGTGAATCAGTTGTTGATTGGATTTTCATATGAGTGTTGCACTCAAAAATCAAGGCAGATGAACACGTGCTTGCATGGGCAGGATTTAAGTCAACTAAGTGCTGGAATACACTACACAAATTTTGCGAGTCAGCACTATTTATGAGTCAACACTAGTTGCCGATAGTCTGAGCAAGTGTGCAGATGAGTTAAAATTTAACAGAAAATCACAGTGTATGATGCACCCAGACTCATTTTTTTTAGTTTGACTAGGATTCCATTCAGTCGAAAGACATCAAACATGTTTGATGTTTTGAGCCGATTTTAGAATACATATTGTTTTCATTTGTCATGCATCTCCTAGCAACAATTTACAAAGTCAGAAAGCATATGTATGATGCCTAGTGTTTTAAAAGCTGTTCAAATTTTAAAAGTTTTGTAGTGCATTCCAGGCTTAAATGATTGAAGAATCCCTGCATAAATCACCAGAGAGAAGAGAGTCAAAAAGGCAAAGATGATGTGTAAAATCATCTTTTATTTGAAAATTAAACAACATTTAAATCAAACTTTGATAATTGCCTTAGTCTTTTAAACAACTGAGAAGATAGTGATCAAACTACATTTTATAAAAATCACTTGTCAAGATTATAATATATATTACATCAGCATATCAGTCAAATTGAACGAGGGACTCGTCTCAAGATCACTTATTTAACAAAATTATTTAAAAAAAAAAGTTCAGTCAAGAATAGAAAATAATTGAAAATATTAGGAATGTCAGGAAGCAGAATATTAAGAGTTCAGATGCAAAAGCCTGAAATCAGAAATCCGTCTGACGTTTTTCTTTAAAATAAGCATTTTTGTCAGGCTTCTATGTATAGGTTTCTACCTAAGTACCAGTACTTCTGAATGGGCTGAGGCTGGGATTTAGTGGGTTTGAAGTGAAAGTATTTTATGAACTTATACTATATGCGTTGAGCATTCACTCAGTATCGTTATCTCATTTTTGACCGAAGTGGCTTTTAGAGGCTTTTGCATCTGAACTCTTCATATGTAGTTTGTGCATAAAACAAAAAAAGCATCCATAAAAACCAACACATGTCGAACGATGTTCACTAAACATCGATGTTTTTGAATTGGATTGCCGTTTATTCTCTTTAGCATGCATGAAGTATTTCACTCAGTTCCCTGATCATTCCGATTCAATTTCAGTAGAAATTTGAAATAGAAATTGAAAGGGGATCAAACCGCCAATCAGCAGTGTCCACTCATGATGGGGGAGGAGAGAGAGGGAGCAAGAGGGAGATTTGAAGAAGACTGTAGAAAGAGAGATGGCTGAGAGACATTACAAAAGGTCAGAATATCTCTGGAAAAAGAAAGGTTATGATCAGGCAAAAGCTTTAGAACCTGCAATAATATTAGAAAAGCTTTCTAGCGCTGGAGAGACCCAAGCAGGAAGGCCTGAAAACAGACCGAGGTTGAGCATTATTTTCCTTCGCTTCAGCTGTGATGAAGAGACTTCCACTCTTGCATTTTGTGATTGTTAATTTTGGGGGCAGTGCAATGAAAAGAGGGGTGTGTGTGTTTGGGTTGATTTCAAATATCAACAACGTTTCTCAGAAATCTCTTACTGCACCTTTAAGAGTGTAGGATGACTAACTCTATTACATCAGTCACAGTGCTTAATGGCAATGGGCAGAGCTAAAGAGTTACTTTGCCACAATTTGCTTCTTTCACTACTCTGATTGGTGGAGCCCAATCATGATCTTTACAGAATCATGGGTACTGTCGTTTTCCCACTAGGAATTCTGCTGTTAAACGGGATTATTTAATAAGATGAAATAATGCAGTCTGATGGCTTCAACAAACTCTTTAATGGTTTATCGCTCAAAATCAATTCCCTGAACAGGATTTTTACTTCTTGAACCCCGCTGTTGCACTCTATAGAGCTGACTTCAGGTTTAGGGCCTAGAGAATCATGGGATTCTTTCTCTTAATGGTGGAGTACATTATATATTGTGTAAATTCCTCTGGCATCGTCCTACCTGACAGCACGCTCTGTACTCTATATAATGATTAATCTTCATAAAACATCAATGACTTCTTGTATTCCACACACCCCAATGATTTCACCATTAAGACCTGCTTTTATGACAAATACAATGAGGCTTATGGTAGCTCATATATATTGTGAGTTTGAATGTTTTAAACTACTAACCCATAGACACATTAACATGATAAAATATGTAGACTAATAGAGCAAATGAATATGTTGAATTAAACCAGACTTGTTGAGGATGCTCCTTTTCTTTTTTTGAACCATCCGAGGTGCTTTTCTTTGGCATGCCGGTGTAGCAGCGACTGCTGCATTTATCACAAGGATCTACAGTGAATGGAAGACAATAGCTAATGAGAGCTTGCTCCCCGTTGGGCTGGAGCTCCAGACAATGCAACAACATCTGTGCTGGCGTGCTGAAGTGCCTCTTCCCCAGAGTCACGGGACAGGAGGGGGGGAGGCAGCAGCCTCACCTGTCCTGTGCTTCCAGACACCCCCAGCCCCCACCCTCCTCCATCCTTTTCCTGCTTCCCTTCATTCCTTCCCTCAGTCATCCTACCGATCCAGGAGCCAAGCTTGTTGAGGGGACTCCCAGGTCAAATCCATAAAGCATCTCCCACCAAGGTCACTGTTCATGTTTGAAACCCGAATCCCAGAAAAGAAACATTTAAAACGTCAGGAGTTTTGAGTTAGCACTGCGAGGAGAGAAGGATGGTCTACCCCAAGAGAGAGAACGAGAGAGAGGGAGAAAATGTGCGAAAAAAATGAGAGAAGAAAACCAGGTGTGGACTTCAGTTTTAAGTGATGTTTAATGAATGGGCCCCCAGGGTGGTTTAACACATGAGCGAGGCTCTACATTTCCCCCTTTCCCCCATGGAAATGCACTGGACATATATGATTCAGGGACTGAAGAGTGCAGGCTGTAAATATGTCAAGTTCTTTCGCAGTTTGAGGATAACTCAGGAATCGCACTCAGACTGCCGCCTTGGTATGTGGATTTGTCAGAATCCAAAACAAAAACTTTTTCTCTCAAACTTTTTCAAAAGCCCAAACTTTTACCTCAGTGGGAAAATGAACATGAGAGGTTTGTTTAGGATGCCAAAGGTTTTATCTCTTTTTTCCCCAAAGAAGGGGAAAAATAAACCCTGATCAGGACTTTATATCACGACCAGGGCTTGACATTAACACCCGCCAAATGCGGGTGGACTTCAGCAGTGGCATGTAAAGCAGTCACTCCTACTAGCCACTTTGGCTGGTTGAATTTTATATACGATACATTTTTCAAATGTAGTCTTTTAAAAAGGCATCTGAAATAATAAACTAAGTGCAATGTAGTGTTTTTCGATACATACCGATACTAAAATATCTGAAACACTTCCAATGCTCATTTTCCACTCTGACAGTAAGTTGTCACACAAACCCGCCTCGTTTCATTTGCTCCGGATGAAAATTGTTGGTGCTTGAATTTCAGCGTGGGACTGCGCATTATTTTACTCATTCCCACAGATTTTGTGCTCACACCAAAGCCTCTCAGTACTAAACTGACTACTTTTTCACTGCTAATTGCACTTAAACAGTCAAACACACACAAAATAATGTCAAAATGCAGGTCTTGGCGAGTATTCACGTAAACATAGTCAGTTATGTTTTAAGTGAACGTAAACAGTTGAGAAAAAAAACACATGTGTAACTGTGTAATGGATCCGTGGATCAGGTCTTAAAGTGACAGCACTATACCTGCTGCCAAATTATGAGATAATATAAAAAATATCTGTATGGCAGTTTTTCCCCTGTAGTTTCTATGTCAAAATTGTGACCAGTGAAAATGCTGAGTGGCTAGTAACTTTGGAAAACCACTAGCCACAGTGGCTGGTGAGAAAAAAATTTAATGTCAAGCCCTGATCACGAGTACTATTCAAAAGTGTGGGGTCGGTAAGATTTTATTAATGTTTTTGAAAGTTTGAGGTCTCTTATGCTCACCAGTATGCATTAATTTGATCAAAAATACAGCAACAAAAGTAATATTGTGAAATGTTGTTACAATTTAAAATAACTTTCTATTTTAATATAGTGTATTATGTAATTTATTCATGTAATGGAAAAGCTGAATTTTCACCAGCCATTACTCCAGTCTTCAGTGTCACATGATCCTTCAAAAATCATTCTAATGCTGATTTAGTGCTCAAGAAACATTTCTTATTTTTATACATTTTGAAAACCGTTGTGTGCTTAATATTTTTGTGGAAATGTGATATTTTTTTCAGGATATTTTGATGAACAGAATGAAAATATACTGTCAATTCATTAATGCACTAAGAAAAGTATGTAAAAATGAGGTCCAATTTACTGTGTTAATATGAGGTAATTTTCTGCATTGATTTTTGGAGTGTTTTAATTAGAGTCTAATTGGAGTTTTTTACCTGTATTTTTAATTTTTCATTGTGTGTTATGTGTTGTGTTGTAGGGTTGAAGGAAAAGTCCTTAAACTTAACAGAAAAAGTAGGCGTACGTGTAATTTTCTGCTAAGACACTGTCCATTTTTCGACAGATTTTTTTTCTTATGGTGTACATCAATGTCTGTAAACATTCACAAACTTTACCTGTGCCACATCTCCCACCTTCAACTCCAAGAGGCACAGGCAGGCTGTGACCCCTGTAAAGGACGGAGAAGAAGTGGTTGGTAATTAAAATGCAATCTCCACCACTTCAACCCCCCAGAGCGGGGCACGCCGCAACAGCGGTGTCGCCCAGGAGCCCGAGGGCGTGAGGTGCCACCTGCCCAGCCGTGCCACCTGCGCCCATGTCCTCCCTTCATTAAAGTGTGTATTTATACCACTTCTCCTGGCCCCCCGCTCCGCAACCCCACCCCCCATGCGGGACTCTCGTCCGCTAAAGCGAGGCTTTATTAGAATTAATGTGCTGCCGCAGAGACGCATGGACAGGCCTGGAGCCGGGGTGCCAGAGGAGAGGGTCCCCAGCCCTTGTACTGTCACTTTGAATAAAGGCAGCCGGGCAAGCTGAGCGTGGACGGGCACATGACAGCCATGTTTTCCACTGGGCAGAGGGGAAAGCAAAGTATTTTTTCTGTACAATCTGCTCCCATGCACATGACAAGCTGTCACGTGCACGGAATAGATGAGCAGATCGAGGATAGGATCGAGCAAGTTACGAATTTGATTGGTCAATAACAAGATGATAAGTTGATATCTGGCTTCCAGGGTGTCTCTATAAGCACAAATATTATCTTGACGTGCTCATTATGGCTGTTGCTTGGTCTGCGTTCTGCATGCGGTGAAGTGTTGCAACTAGTTGCATTAAGTCCAACTCCAAAATTCAGGTTTTGGGACTAATTGGAGATAGCTGTGATGCAAAATGCAATTACTGAAGAAGTTTCCACATTTTAGTCCTGAAGCGCATTCGTGTGGTCAATAAGTTGAGTGCGCCAGGGCAATGGAGAAGCTGTATGAGCGTGTTGTGTACACAAAATAAATGAACGGAGCGAGGACAGGATTGTGCAAGTTTTAAATTTGTTTGGTCAGTAACAAGCCAATAAGTTGATATCTGGTTTCCTGGGTGTCTCTATAAGCACACATATTAACTTGATATGCTCATTATGACTGTTACTTGGTCTGCTGTCTACATGTGGTCAAGTGTTGCAACTAGTTGCATTAAAGGGATAGTTCACCCAAAAATTTAAATTCTGTCATCGATTTCTCACTCTTTTGTTGTTCCAAACCCATAAGACTTAATTAAGGCCTTTATACACATATAAACAATGATCAGCGAATGTACATACCTGCTTAACACGCAATTTGCTTGGAAACCTTATTGGTTCTCAAGTGTTAAGCAAGTGCACATGAGCTTCCATTTACCAAATTCGAGTGCTCTATGTATGTTCGCTGAGTTTATATGCGAATAAAAGCCTAAATTAAATATCATAAAGTGATTGTCTCTTCAGAAGCCATTCATATGGATTTCTTTTACAATCTCTTTATGAGCATTTTGAAGCGTGGATGAATAGGCCTTCAATGGAGGGATAGAAATATCTCCGATTTCATTCAAATATCTTCATTAGTGTTCTGAAGATGTTTCACAAGAAGTCTTATGGGTTTGGAATGACATGAGGCGAGCAGCTGATGACAGAATTTTACTTCTTTGGAGAGTTAACCCTTTCAGTCCGACTCCAAAAGTCAGCATTCATCAGTACTGCACAGTATTGAGCTTAATTTGAGACAGCTCTGATACATAATGCAATTATTGAAGAAGTTTCCACATTATAGTCCTGAAACGCGTTTGTGTGGTCGATAAGTCTTGCGCGCCGGGGCAATGGAGAAGCTAGGTGTGAGCTTGCGATGCTTAAAAGGGCATTTCAGTCAAGTCATTATCATTCCACCACACCAATTAGACACAAATAACCTCCATACGCCTCTATTCTGAGAAAGGGCAATATGCGGCATGCTGTATTCCTGCACTGTAGCATAATCCACATTTCATGTGCACACTCACTGCTTCACACCCACCAAGACACTATTGACTTCATTAGTGTTAAAAATGGCTAGCATTTTATAGGCAGATGTAGATTTTAGCATTATTAGCCCTCTGTAATGTTCTCCTAAAGGGCACGTGAAGCAACCAATTAAACCAGAAACTCTGAGAGAGAACAGACAGGGGAACTCTGAAAGATAATATTTACCCCTCACACCTTGCGCAACCGGAATGCGACTGTATTTTATTTCCTGAGGAATGAATAGCTTGTATTGGCCTTATCAAATGGAAAAATCAAAGAGGGTATATGGATTCGACGCTCACAAATAACACAATGCCCACTTCACTGGGATTGCCTCAGATTGAATTGTGAGATTACACAGTAAGTACCTGAGAGAGGACGCACATAATCTTTCCATTACCACACAGATGTCTCGCTAACATGGTCATTGCGTTTGATATATCTTTATTTCTTCACACATTGGGTCACTAACTGTACATACACATGTATTTGTGCACAAATCCTGTGTGGGAGTGTTTTAACACAGTAATCATGTTTCATCAATAAATTTAAACTCGAGTGTTCTTCAACTTCAGGCACTTTTATGCCCCAGGGGTTGATTTTTAGTATAATCACGGGCCAGTTGCATAAATACAGCCATTATGCTAATATTGAAGAACTAATCTGTGTATAAACAAGTGTCAGATGAACTAGCAGTTAGCGAAGGGATAATCAGTCTTACTTTTCATTCTCAAATCGTTCTTCATTATCAAATTAAATTCAAAGTTTTTATGCAACTAACTTGAATTTATGACCAGTCCTAGAGGACATTAATAATTTGTAATAAATACTTAAACAGTTTATGAAATAGGCTAGTCTTTGAGCTCTGGAAAGGCACTATATAAATTAAATGTTTTATTTATTTATGCGTTTTATTTTATTATTAATATTAACTTTTTTGTGTATCATATAAAGATCACTTTTTGTTTTGTTTTTATTCCATCATAAAAATATGAACCATGATGTGTTTAAAATTATAATAATCTAAGCAAAAACTGAAATAAACAAACCATTTCAATATTTGTTCCGTGAAAAGGATTTCTATACATTTTTCAAAAACTATGGCTGTCCCACAGTCCTTCGGAAAAATACTTGACTTGACTGCACACATAGTAATAAAAATACTTCTTAATGAAAATACTAACATACCCAACACTTTTGCACAGTACTGTGTATATTATAAACACAGCACACAGTACACACACACACACACACACACATGTATACAATTTTAAATACATACATACATATACATACATATATACACACACACACACACATATACATATACACACATATACATACATATACACACATATACATATATATACACACACACACTGTATACATTATACAGTACATTATATATAGCCCGTCATGTCAGCGGTTGGTGTGGAGACCTCAGCGAGTGAGCTAAACGGAAAACGCAGCACCAGCGTGAGGTACAGAGGGATCCAGACGCCCGCTTTCCTCCCCTGCTCTGCGGTCTCAGTGCTGTTACAGTGCTGTCACTTCTCATTGGCTGTTCAGGCTTCCATTGGGTGCCACCACCTCAACAGGGGCATCACTGCTGATAGAAAACACAGCGTGTGATTTGTGAACTCTCACCGTCTTTGTAATTTCATCAGGGTAATGGGATTATATTTCAAATCACCGCTCCTTTCTTCATTACACCTCTAAGCTCCTCTGACAGACCAAAAAACTTAAATAAAATGTGTGCGTCAGCCCCGCTTGACTTCGCCCGCCGCTCGCACTTGATTAGACAAACAGCGCGGAACACGAAGGGGGGAATAATGTGCTCATTTATTCATTTTCCCGACGAGTCACAATAGATTTTTAACGACCGATGTCTGACCTCCCTTAGGTCCCCCGTGCTTAGGAGGGTTAATAAAGCCCAACAGTCTGGAGCTGAGAGGAAGTGAGCGAGATAGCGCAGACGAACAGGAAAAGACCGAGCTCCCGGAACAATATAAAGACAGCCACATCGCAGGGCCCAAAACAAGCTGCCACTCCTTCCTCCATCTTGAGCACCACCACCCTAGAGAGACGGCGTGAAGAGAGAGAGACAGAGGGATGGAGAGTTAGGCTGCTTTTCCACTTAGATTCCAATTCCACTGGTCTCTGAGGGACAATTAAAGGCAGTGTGGTAGAAGTGGATTCTTTTCTGCGAGCTCTCTGGCGTGCATGTTAAAAGTTTTTCCCCTGGTATCACTGACACGGAGACTCTGTAGCGACAGGGTGGACAGGAGAGATCGAGCACGAAGGGGGTGGAGGGGTGGCGAGAAAGAAAGACAAACTTGCATCTTAAAAACAACCAACTTCAGACGGTTACCAGCGAATGATAATGAATGTTTAGCAAGACCAAAACTTGTTTGGTTTTTAGAGTTCTGGAGGGAGAAGGAACTTGTGTGATGGTGGTGGCATTGTGACAGAGGATACATAAGTGTTTTTTATTGTGAAAATTGTTGTGAAAATTGTTTTAAAGTAAAGCCTACACCAACTTTTTCCCAGTGTAGTTGTACTGTATAAACAAGAATAATAGTTAGTCAATTTAGCTAGTATTTTTTTTCCCTCTCTGCTAACAAAAATAGTTTCAGGAGAAGCTGAAACATCAAGCTTTTGTTGTCATTCAACACACAGTCTGGAGCAGATGTGAATGGAGATAGTAACCTGAATAGGTAAATATAGGATGCAAACAAAAACACCCTAATTTACATAACCAATTTTAAAACATAGTACATAATACAGGGATCTGAATTGGTGAGTATTTTTGTAAATCTGTTTATGAATCATCCCAAAAAAATATTCAGACTGAATCAGACTCACTGTAAACTCTAATGCTCAAAATAATTAATTGGTTTGAGTAGGGTAAACTTAAACAAATGAGTTGCCAATTTACAGTTTACACATGCAAGAGAGAATTGTTTAAGATGAACTGATTCACTAAAATTAATCTGGCTTTCTATTGCAACATATGAAACAGAGATGCTGAATTCAGAACTGCATACTAGTATACTACTCATACTACGTTTACCACATTTTTCTATGACAGAAATAGTCAGTGCAGTTCCGAACTCAGCAAGAGATTTGTTTAGGATTAACCAATTTGCTAGGTTGAATCAGACTTCCCATTGCTACATATAAGAGAGTTGTTTAAGATTAAACAATTTACTGGAATGAATCAGAATTTCCATTACTACATATGAGAAAGATATTTGTTTAGGATGAACTGATTCACTGGAATGAATCAGAATTTCCTACGTGGCATATAAGAAAGAGATTTGTTTAGGATGAACAGATTTACTGGAATTAATCAGATTTTCCATTGCAACATATGAGAAAGAGATTTGTTTAGGATGAACTGATTCACTGGAATGAATCAGAATTTCCAACGCTACATATAGAAAGAGATTTGTTTAGGATGAATCAATTCACTGGAATGAATCAGATTTTCCATTACTACATATGAGAAAGAGATTTGTTTAGGATGAACTGATTCACAGGAATGAATCAGAATTTCCAACGCTACATATAGAAAGAGATTTGTTTAGGATGAATCAATTCACTGGAATGAATCAGATTTTCCATTGCAACATATGAGAAAGAGATTTGTTTATTTTGTGACAGAGAAAGAGACATAGAATAATTTAAGCGAGCATGTTTAATTACTCCTCAGTTCAGACATTCAAAATATAAATTGGCTTACTACTGGGAAAACACTATAGATCTTCAAAACATATATGAAGATAATTTTAATGAAACCTCAGAGATTTCTGTCCCTCCATTGAAAGTCAAGGAAACTAAACCTTTGACACTTTAAAAGTTCATAAAGACATTGTGACCATAATCTACGTACTGTAAATTGGTTTAATCCAAGTATTCTGAAGAGACTTTATATGATGAACCAATTAAATGTAGCTTTTATTCACATATTAACGTTGATAAATGTACATAGCGCACATCACATATGGTGAATGGCAGCTCAACTGTACTGGCTTGACATATGAGAACAAACCTCAGTCGTTTTCACGTGTCAAGCAAGCATGTTTGACTCAATCTTGCACGTCAAGCATGGTATATTTCTATTTTTCATTAAAAATATCTTCATTTGTATTCCAAAGATGAACGAAAGTCTTGTGGGTTTGGAATGGTGACTAAATGATGGCAGACTTTTTTTTTTGGTGAACTATACCTTTAAGTTAGTAGCATCACTACTTTCAGGTAATAACTCTGACAGTACACAATTTCAGACACAATTGGAAATGCTCCAAATAAAACAAATCTCAAGACACAATTTTGCTTCAACTTGGCTTTGCTCACATACTTTGTGGAACAGCACAAACACAGACAAACAGAATAATACAAACTGTGAAAAGTCTCAGTGTTGTTGGACTGTATAAGCTGACTCTTGACCAGTCAGGTTGGAGGTCTAGAACTAACTGACGTATAATTATAATTATATTATTGTTTGAGTTTCACTTAGTACTGCAGGTCTACTTTCTCTCTCACACATGCCTTTATCTGATAGGGTGTCCTGCTATTATCAGGATCCCCTTGGGTGTTTAACGATCACATAATTTTTCCATAATAATGTTAAAGACTTTGAAATGGCTTGTGATGTTGACACACTGAACTTTAAAGGCCACTCAAGAAGCAAAGACCATTACCAAACTGGCACGAAATGACACCGGGTGTCTATTTAAAAGACAGAACAGAAATTTTATCCTGGCACTCTTGCCATTTATTAATGGGTTAATGCAGATGGCAACGTCCTCATAAATGTCCTGGCAAATGCCTGAATCCTGATCTTATCATGTCACACCTCTTCCATAATAGATCATAAAAATGAACATGCACAAAACGATTCACACCCATTTTCTAGTGCACACTTTACCGCTTTTACATTTCTCAGACACTTTTCCTTCTAAAGTGACTACAGTTAAGTTACATTGCTAGCACCATGCGCTACCAGATTAGCTAACATTGCCGCTAACATGCAACCCTTTAAGAGACCTTTAATTACATTTGTAGTGTAAAAGTACAAAAAAATAAAAAATTATATTACTTAAATAAAAGGCAACTTAAGTGTACTTACAAAGAGTAGATTTTCATGTTTCTTAACACACTTAAGCATACCTTCATACTCTCTTTGTAATAATGACAAATTAAAAGTTTTACTTTAAAGTACATTCTAAATCATTTTGTTTTAATAATCTTTTGTCATGCTTTAAAGAAGTGCACTTATTTTATTTTATTTTTATATTTTAAATGTACTAAATTGCAACTTCATCATTACAAATGTGTAATTACCAGGACTGGAAATGTAGGATTCCCATCTTTTATCCACATAATAGCCTCCAAATTCTATGCAATTCTCATACATAAATATAGTGGGATTTTCTGCATCTATGGTTTAAAAATATAAAAATTATGTTCATAACTAGGATCCCCAGTGAATCTCGGCCATTTCCACCACTGGTAATTACAAAAATAATTAAATACATGACATACAGTTATTTTTAGTTTACCATAAATGCTTGTCAGTGTATTGGACAGTTTAAACTTTAATCATATTTCAAAGAAATAGGACTATGAAATTACATATAAAGATGTACTTAAGTCCTACTTAAGTGAACCAAAAGTTAAAATAACTGCAATTTATACAAATTTAAACTATAATACATAATAATGTACAGTAATTGCAAACAAAGCAAACAAGTGTCTGAAAACATTACATTAAATTTGCATTTTAGAATATTCTTTTAACATAGTATTTCTGTAATAAGTTACAGATGTAATGCTACAGTCATCTACTTTTTTTTTTTACAAGGGTATGCAATCTTGCCTTTCAAGGTCACTGGCTTATTTAACAGACATCTGAGTGAAAAAAAAAAAATAGAATGATATCATAATCACATCATCTACTATGGAATAATCTCTAAATATAGTACATGGTAAATGCTAAAATAAGTTTCATCATTGCCATTCAGCCATCAGATGTACATTTAAGTTGAAAACTCGCTGCATTTCAATGTCTTCTTTCAGATATCATTCATGACTTTAAAACAATGAGCGCTCGCCAGGCAGCCGAGCACGTTCAGAGTGGAAAATGAAATATATCCATTCGCTTTTCACCCCCCTCTCAACATCTATGCATCATTTTCATCTAATTGTTCCCTCTATTCTTGCAGCTCTTTGTCAGGGGCCACATGGGAGAGGGGAAAATTACAGACTACCTGATAATTAGCAAAGTTCACAGTAGAACTTGGATCTGTACAGAACTAGCGGCTCCACGCTAGAGCCGGCTTTCTCTTAGCAACTAATTAAGTCCGCCTCTGAGGGCTCCTACTGTGGTGGAGGTAGATGCTGCAACAGCAGAATCCAAAAAAAGAGGAGAGAGAGAGGAAGCAAGAAAAAGAGAGAAATAGTTCGACTTGCTTTCGTCTTTCTTTAAACAGAGGAATAAAACTGACTGAAATGCTCCTGGTGTTTTATTATTTGTTTCAGACGTAAATGGATTTCTTTCCCAAATGGAAGTATCAGTGGTGGTCACCATTACACACCACTCCAAACAGCGAGGCTTGTTCAGCTCATGACACACTTTAATTATTATAATGGCATTATCCATATCCGTCGATGTAACACGGAGAGAAGGAACAGCTGAGCGCAGTGGGCGTTAAGCGCAGGTTTTTAATCTCCTGCAGTTGAATTAAGCTTCTATCTAAAGAAGACTTTATTGGTGATGCTATCATCATCACTGCAACAGATTATTAAGCAGGATGCATCATCAAATGTCATCGCTCGTACACGTTGGGTGGCGAGATTATCTCCTCAGGGGCCTTATTGGATATAATTATGATTTTTGTGTTTGTTTGTTTTCATTTAGTTTGAAATTTTCTTACCCTGCTGGGCAGAGCGATGTTTGCGCTAAAGTGTGGCATGCAGCATTTTCCTCGGAGCGTGCTCTTATACATGCTTTGATGGCTAAGAAAAAAATATTCACACAACTTTAATCTAAAATGAAAGTTTGACTTAATATACATTATATTACAGACAGATACACAGACAGACAGAAGGATAGACGGACAGACACAGATGATTAGATAGATAGATAGATAGATAGATAGATAGATAGATAGATAGATAGATAGATAGATAGATAGATAGATAGATAGATAGATAGATAGATAGATAGATAGATAGATAGATAGATAGATAGATAGATAGATAGATAGATAGATAGATAGATAGATAGATAGATAGATACTCAGACAGATAGAAGTATAGAAAGACAGACAGAAGTACAGACAATAGATAGACAGACAGACAGACAGACAGACATAAGTATACTCAGACACAGAGAGAAGTATAGAAAGAAAGACAGACAGACAGACAGAAGTACAGACAGACAGACAGGCATGGACTACACACATGTGACATAAGAGCTGTTGTCTTGTTGAGTTCCAACCTGGGTCATGTCCAAATTTCACCTTTTCACATTTTATGAGAAGATTCACAAACAATAAATCCATTTGGTAAATTCCCCCTCAATCTTTCTTGAAACACCCTGCCATTAACCCAAGGGCCAAAGAAGACAGCTGAAGCCAACCGGGAGTGATGTTTGGGCATTTGCGTCCAGCCTGACGAGACTCTAGCGACACAGAGAGACTGTTTGTGATGCAATCCAAGAGAGACACGTCTAGCAAGCAGCAGACGAGGCTAAGGCAGAGGCAGTCATTATTTTCTGTGCAATTAGAGGAAACCTGAAGTCCTTGATAACGAGCGCAAAAAATGCCACATAATTAGAAATACACCACAAACACCATTATTGTCAGGAGAACACGGCCGTATAATGAAGCAATTATAAATGAGCGGCTGAGCTCCTGTCATTAATTTCAGCTTTTAAGGATGCGAGAAGATGAGCAGAGGCTAAATGTTTCAGAGAGAGTGAGCGCTGAGAGGGTGCTTAAGGTAGTCAATGCCGTCAAAACCACTTGAGGTTCCCCTCAACGGCCAGATAAAGCCTTAAGTGCCCTGTGGAAAGACTCCTCTGAGCCGGATTGCGAGGGGAAGAGCTTTGAGCGTTAACTCCTGAGCTATTATGGCCGTCACAAGCAGAATGTTTATACATGCTTGCGCGCACGTTCGAAAGCACAAACCGAGGAACTGACCTTGATGTAGAACTTCAGTCTTGAGCTAATCAACAATCAACCAAACCAACATCGTTAAAGAGCCTTCCAGAGAGCAAGGAAGGGATTTCAATGCTCTAATGTGCACTTTTGATGGCAAAAGGTAAGTGTGTTTGTTTGGCACGTGGACTGTACACATTGCTAATCGCATTAGCCTGTAAGCTAAAAGGCTGAGAGAAAGCTTCATTACAGCCAAACATGGAGGAAAAAGAAAAACTGCTCATCCACGAAAATAACTCAAACATATTGATCTCGCTTTGAAATGCACACGCCGCTCTCCTTAAACCCTGCCAATTAAAAAAGTGGGGGTGAATTTCATTAAAATGCCACACGCTTAGTCTTGATCCACCACCGCAACCCAAACCAGCGCAAACAAGCGGACATAGTGCTTTATTAATGAGAATGTTTCTTCTTTGATTGCCCTCCTGCATCAAGCCGATCGGTGATGAAATCCTAGACCATATATACATATATATATATATATATATATATACATATATATACATATACATATACATATATATATATATATACATATACATATATATATATATATATACATATATATATATATATATATATATATATATATATATATATATATACACATATATATATATATATACATATATTACACACACATACAGAGCAAAGAACATTGGGCAGAATATGCGCTAAAGCATCGAGCAGTAAACATGAAAACGGCAGTCACTTCTTGTTCGCACACATGCACACACACACTGCATTGAACTCCAAAGATGTTGGCGTCATCCAGCACACTTAGAAATACAATCTTATTAATAGAAAGGCTGGTGCTACAGGCACACTACATCATTATTGTCTTGAGAATGCAGTGCTAGAGAAGGAGGCAATTAGGCTGAGGAAGCTGCGAGGTTGCCATTATTTTAGCATTTAATGACCAGGCGCTACGGCAGGGGCTTGATGCAGAAATGAGGGTCTCAGCTCTGAAATTATGCATTATCTGGCAGATCTTAGTGCACCCCCCTAAGACTCCCTCTCCTTCACCATGAATAAATTTACATGGGAATGCTTATTTCTCTAATTTAGGCAGTAAAATTAGAATATACAATACAAATCTACCCGTGGAAGACAAGCATCTACTCACTGTTTTGGTTTTTAATGACCCTGTTTCATGTCTTCCTGCGCCTTTTTCTAGTTATGGGGCGGGGGCTGGGACAGACTTGTGGAAATGAGAATTGTGTCTTTTTTCTATTAGTTTAGATACAATTTTTGCAAAATGGAAGAATATTTTGAAGCCTATGTGGGAAGTTCACACATAGGCCTATTTGGGAACACCTTCGATTAGAACAGCAAATGCTGAAGGAATGGTAACATTGATAACGTGATGAACTGGTCTCTAAAAAGTCATAGCCTAAGTGTCAAGCTATTTAAGCAACATATGAACACACAATAAACAACTTAAATGTGAAGTGTGTAAACAAGCATTTAACATACATACACATACATTATATATATATATATATGTGTGTGTGTGTGTGTGTGTGTGTGTGTGTGTGTGTGTGTGTGTGTGTGTGTATATATATATATGTGTGTATATATATATATATATATATATATATATTTATTAATCGGTTTCGGTTTCCTGAACACTCACCTCATTTTTCATTGGTCAGTCAAACAGATAGCCCCGCCCCAAACAAAAGCCATGGGTTCGAGCCACTGTTGTTGAGCTGGGCTGGTCGGAAACAAAACACCACAGAGACACAGCATTCAAATAACTACAAATCACTTATTTGGCTTACTTACTATGACTCTGCATATAACGCTGCGGAGGAGAAAGTATTTCAACATATAAAATTATACACTTCACCTTTGAGGGAAAAATGTTTATATGGTGCAAAAATATTTTCTGAATGTCACTCAAACACCCAACAAAGAACATTTCTGTGATTCATTGTTGATGAGCAATTGTAAAAATGACATCTTCTAGATGAAAATGCACACAGCAAAGAGACTTCCAGGTATTGTTTTTATCAAGGAATTTATTTCTGTTTATTAGAATTAAAATTAGGGACTGAAGATTCTTTAAATCAGCCGTTTTCGAACTGTCCGGTGGTGTTTTAAAATGAGGCAAAGTCCAATTTTTTATATATTTATGTCCCTTTACACTTAATTTTCCTGGTTAAATAAACATTACAGACAAATAGTTCTGTTTTGAAAAAAGTATAAATTTAATTCTGTTTTTACGCATTTTTACATTTATTCCAAAATAATAACTAAAGGCATTAACAATTTAAACAATAATTATTTGTGAATTTAATAGTCAGCTTATTTTCATCAGCCATCAAGACCTGTGAATACTGGTCACAGACATGAAGATGTACCTTTAATTTCCCCAAGCTGATTGTGCACTAAAAAAACTAAAGTCATTATGTTTTCAGACCATTTCATGTTTGATTTTGACGAGACAAAGATGTGATATCTAAGGGGGTGAGTTGTTTATTTAATTTTTAATTAGTCTTTCCATTAACACCATTACTGTCTTCATTCAGGCCAATTCGTGAACAAGCAAGAAAACCAGAGGCGGGATGTATCGCATGAACCAATCACATCCAATTATAGCACGACGGAGGCATTGCCTCCTTTCATGTGACTTTCCCCTATTCATTCTCAATCTCCCCCCACTAAACCCACCGCACGCATCATGGTGCATTCACACAGGGCGTCTGCATTAACGCTTCTCATTTAAGCCCAATTTATACTTCTGCGTCGAGTGTACGCCGTAGCTACGTCGTAGGCTGTGTGAAGCACGCGTAGACTACGACGTACCCTGACACGCTCTCCAAAAATGTAACCGGTGTCGATTCAACGCAGACCGCAAGCGCTGTGATTGGTCTTCCAGAACCCCTCCCTCAGGGTTATCATGCTCCTTCTGCATGTGTAACTGCACGTTACCGTGGACAACGATGCAAAAATATAAATGAAAAACGACACGTAGCCCACGGCGTAGAGACTCCGACGCAGAAGTCTAAATCAGCCTTATTAGACTACTTGGTGGGTGACGTCATGCGGTGCCTAACTGAATTGTGGGTTTTGTTGCGTCACGTCACCGGCGTTGCTTGCGGCAGAAGTTGAAAAATTTTCAACGTTTCAAGCGCCAACGCAGGCTTCAGCCAATCAGATCGCTTTTGCAAATACACTAGCACAGATGCTAGCCTATTGCGTTCACGCAACACCGGAAAAGTAATGTGATTGGCTGTTGTCACTATAAAGGTCGCGTCAACACCAAGCTTCAGACACGCCCTCCGTCAAGCGTTGAAGCCGATGCCCGTGTGAATGCACCACCTGCAGTACGTATGCAATGCAGGAGCAGCACGCTCTGTTGTGCTTTCACATATGCAGTGCATAACTGATCCGCGGTTACCACAAACACAACATTTATTCATTATTTTTATTTAAAATTCAACTGTTGTTACTTGTCAGCATTGTAATACACTCTTTCATAGATGTCACATTTAAACGCACTACATTTAAACAACATCTTATTCAATTCATTACTTTATACTTTATATAGCCTTGTACTTTAGATTTATATATTACGCTGCTCACGCAAGTGGCAAAACATTTAAACATAGGTCTATGTTAAAATCAAAAACATTTTACATTAAAACTTAAAATAGCCAAAAATACATACATACATAAATAAATCTAGTCTTTTCTTTCATTTTTAAATCTTTTTACAAGAAATCCTGCAGGTCATAAAGAACTGTTTTTCCACCTCCAAGAAAGGATGAGTGCTCTCCATTATGTCTCCTTGTTTACCTAAATGCCGTTTTCCTTGCTTTACCCGAGGCAAAAAAGCCATGTGTTGACTTTGAAACAGAGCAGACTTTAAGTTATAGGCCTATGCATCTGTGGTGAAATTACTAGATTTTCACGTCAATACATGTTTATTTTAATGCGAACAATGCTCTGTCACTTTAATTCAGCGCGTGCAGCACAGCCAAATATAGACTCGGTGCGGAAACGATCGCCGCACTGCTGTATACGCACCGCTCCGCGTGCAGTGTGAAAGCTCTAACCAGTTAACGTGTACGGGAAAAAATACGCACTGCAAACGGAGTATGTGTTAAACAGGTGTTAGGGTGTCTGTTTTAGGAGGACTCCGGTTGTAACTTCACCTGCGGCTGTTGGACAGTGTTACTTTATAAAAATGAGTGCCTTTTATACTTCTTAAAGTCACATTTTGTAATATTTGCGATGTTTTATTTTTGTAATATCGATTATTTTCTCATCCAGTTTTTTTGAGGAGACACTGCCTTCCTTGCCTCCTCAGAGGAAACGCCCCTGAATGTATAATTATGTATTATTTTTCATATTTTAAAGTTATTATTATAGTTTGGGCCCTAGCCATTAGAAAGTTGTCCCTTATCCTAGATAACGCCTTCTGCTCCATTTTGATTTTTACAATTTTGTTATGATACATAAGCCACCATAATATCACAAAAAACAATTTGTCGGACGTTCTCTACTATTATTCGTAACCTAGAGGCTTTGACATGGCCATCGTCTGCACTATCAGCTTGAGCTCTTCTCCAGGAGGATCACAGCAGAATCCAGCATAAGAAGTTTCAGCCATCCGGTGAAGTCAGGACTGAGGAGACGTGTCTCTCACTGCTAAGAGATGTTCATCATTCTTGATCTGAGTCTGTCAGGCCCCGGTGTTTTAGTGCCTCTTGCTATTAGGCAGAATTGACAGGCCAAGAAGGTAGCGAATAGCAGAAACGTGTGAAATTAAGGAGGGCATCGTGTGTGTGTATGTGTGATGGGAGAGAGCAAGTGAAGTGTGGCCGTCATTTAATCTGCAATTTATCAGTTTAGGCTGCACCTTGTTACAATGGAGCGAAATTGTTGCTGCCTTCAGGAGAGATGAGATGGCATCTCGTCTCTTCCATTGCCCCCCCTCTCTCACATTCGCTCTTTCTCTGCATGCACCTCTTAATGTAGTCTGACAGCGGGGGGCCGGATGGAGTGGGAGAGATATGGTGGAGAGGTATTTTTTATTGTTATTATTATTATTTCTGAAAACCCTCAATTAATATATAGCGTTGTCATCCCCTCCATGGGCGAGCAGCCATAGCTGTGTGACAGAGAGAGAGAGACAGACGCCTGTGGAGGCTTCTGTCATATAGGGCTGAGGTCACACACTCAGGTCGGTTGCTTTGGGAACATACACGCAGAAACATACATACACACACACACACACACACACACACACATCTCTTCTATAACACTGAGCACATTCATTTCAGGGCAATCAATGCTTAATTGGCATTTTTCCCATTAGGCCTCTCTATTAATGTCTTTTTAAATCAGATTTGTATGAGTTGTGAGCTAGTTCATGTTAGATTTCCCATTTTAGAAGCCTAATCAAATTACCTCATTGGGCTTCTGTGGAATGGTATTTTTCTATATCCATGACAATATTCGATTTAAATGGCCTCCCTGCTAAACAGGTTGACAAGCATAGTGTATTAATCTTAGTGCAGTGTCTCCTGAAATGACATGTAATCTGCAACACGCTTAGCCATGTTTACGTGCACGGACGTTTGCGAATGAAGTGTCCATCATGACGTGGAAAAGAATCCTCTGTGTAATCCCACCCATGGTTTTGCTATAAATGGGGGTTGCCATTGAAGAACCATTTTTGGTTCACCAAAGAATCTTTCAGTAAAGAGTTTTCTTAAGGTGTGGTCGCATTAGCAAAACAAAAGTCCATTGTCAGTAGCGTAGAGATGTAGCGTAGATATTTATTAGGGTTAATTAGGGTTAAAGGGTTAATTACTCACTCATCCTCATGTTGTTCCAAACCAGTAAGACTTTCATTCTTCTTCACGCAAATGAAAATATTTGTAATGAATCTGTGATTTGATTTCTGTACCTCCATTGACAGCTATGCAACTACCCCTTTGATCTTTCAAAAAGTTCATAAAGAGATGGTAAAAGTAACCCATATGAATTGAACCGTTTAGTACAATTTTTCTGAAGAAACACGATAGCTTTATATGATGAACCATTTGAATTTAGGCTTTATTCACATAGAAACATTGACCAGCAAACAAAAAAGCTCCACCGAACCTACGAACCGATGCATGAGAACAAACCTCATTGGTTCTTGAGGAAGCTCAAACGTGTTGTATAACACCAGAATGAAGCTCATTGTTTCTTGACGAAGCTCAAACGTGCTGCATAACATGAGAATGATCCTCATTGTTTCTTGATGAAGCTCAAACGTGCTGCATAACATGAGAATGAACCTCATTGGTTCTTGTGGAAGCTCAAATGTGCTGCGTAACACAAGAATGAACCTCATTGGTTCTTGAGAAAGCTCAAACGTGCTGCATAACACGAGAATGAACCTCATTGGTTCTTGAGGACGCTCAAGCGTGCAGCGTAACACGAGAATGAACCTCATTGGTTCTTGAGAAAGCTCAAATGTGCTGTGTAACACATGAGAATTAAGCTCATTGGTTCTTGAGAAAGGTCAAATGTGCTGCGTAACAAGAATGAACCTCATTGGTTCTTGAGGAAGCTCAAACGTGCTGCATAACACATGAGAATGAACCACACTGGCTTGAGGAAGCTCAAACGCGCTGCGTAACAAGAATGAACCTCATTGGTTCTTGAGGAAGCTCAAATGTGCTGCGTGACACGAGACTGAACCTCACTGGTTCTTGAGGAAGCTCAAACATGCTGCGTGACATGAGAATGAACCTCATTGGTTCTTGCGGAAGCTCAAACGTGCTGCGTAACACGAGAATGAACCTCATTGGTTCTTGCGGAAGCTCAAACGTGCTGCGTAACATGAGGATGAACCTCACTGATTCTTGAGGAAGCTCAAACGTGCTGTGTAACATGAGAATGAACCTCATTGGTTCTTGAGAAAGCTCAAATGTGTTGTGTAACAAACGAGAATGAACCTCATTGTTTCTTGAAGCTCAAACGTGCTGCGTGACACGAGAATGAACCTCATTGGTTCTTGAGGAAGCTCAAGCGTGCTGTATAACACATGAGAATGAACCACATTGGCTTGAGGAAGCTCAAACGTGCTGCGTGACACAAGAATGAACCTCATTGGTTCTTGAGAAAGCTCAAATGTGTTGTGTAACAAACGAGAATGAACATCACTGGTTCTTGCGAAAGCTCAAACGTGCTGCGTAACATGAGAATGAACCTCACTGGTTCTTGAGGAAGCTCAAACGTGCGGCGTAACATGAGAATTAACCTAATTGGTTCTTGAGGAAGTTCAGACGTGCTGCGTAACACGAAAATGAACCTCACTGGTTCTTGAGGAAGCTCAGATGTGCTGCATAACACACGAGAATGAACCTCATTGGTTCTTGAGGAAGCTCAAACGTGCTGCGTAACACACAAGAATGAACCTCATTGGTTCTTGAGGAAGCTCAAGCGTGCTGCATAACACATGAGAATGAACCATATTGGCTTGAGGAAGCTCAAACGTGCTGCGTGACATGAGAATGAACCTCATTGGTTCTTGAGAAAGCTCAAATGTGTTGTGTAACAAACGAGAATGAACCTCATTGGTTCTTGAGGAAGCTCAAACGTGCTGCGTAACATGAGAATGAACCTCACTGGTTCTTGAGGAAGCTCAAACGTGCTGCGTAACACGAGAATGAACCTCATTGGTTCTTGAGAAAGCTCAAATGTGTTGTGTAACAAACAAGAATGAACCTCATTGGTTCTTGAGGAAGCTCAGACGTGCTGCATAACACATGAGAATTAACCTAATTGGTTCTTGACGAAGCTCAGGCGGGCTGTGTAACACGAAAATGAACCTCATTGGTTCTTGAGGAAGCTCAGATGTGCTGCGTAACACACGAGAACGAACCTCATTGGTTCTTGAGGAAGCTCAAACGTGCTGCGTAAAGGCTGTTACATACTCCGCAAGAACAGAGAAAAAAAGTTATCGCTCCCAGGGCTGCAAGAACAAAATGACGCCCTTTTCTTCACACAGCCCTGGTTTGGGAGTTCTCGCAGCTTCTTCTCAACACATCGTCTGAGCAGAACTTTTTTTCTTGTGGGTGTTCGAGAACAATTGTGTGATTGGTCGGAATTTAAAGTGGGCGGGGTTAATGCAGAGAAAATGGAGATGTTCGGCACCTGCTTTTTTCGTGAAGTTTGGAATGTACTGGCCAGAACGAACTTTGTTCTTGTTCTTGCCACCTCGAGAAAACAAACAAATTTCTTTGTTCTTGCAGAGTATGTACCTGGCTTAACACGAGAATCAACCTCAGTAGTTCTTGAGAAAGCTCAAACATGCTGCATAACACAAGAATGAACCTCATTGGTTCTTGCACATCAAGGGAACATGCTTGAGCTTCCGTTTACCACAGCTAATGTGTGCGTTGAAGAATGTTTATATGTGAATAAAAGCCTAAATTTAACCTGTTCATCATATAAAGTGATTGTGTCTCTACAGGACAAAACCAAGTCAAAAGAGTTAAAGTGGTAGTTGTGTAGACTCAGAGGGACAGAATATCTAAATTTACTTCATTTGTGTTTTGAAGATGAACTAAAATCTTACGGGTTTGGAACAACCCGAGGGTCAGGAAATGATGACAAATTTTTCCTTTTTGGGTGAACCTTTAAAGCACAGCTCACGTAGTTGTCATTTTCAAAACAAGTCGCTTTCTGTTGGTAAAAGCAACAAATTTGTGTGACCAACTTGAACATGAACACAATCTGCATGACGATTGACTTTTCCGCTCTCTCAAGAAATTCCCAATCACATGAATTCCTATTGGAGTGACTGGATTCTGCTTGCAAAATTTCGCTGAACAAAAATGTAACCGCGCCTTTAGTGTGAAGAACATTTTATAAATCTAAAGAACTCTTTTCCACTATAAAGAACCTTTTGTGAAATGTAAAGGTTCCATGGTCGTTAAAGGTTCTTCATGGAACCAAGATGGCAAATGAAGAGAATTTTAAGAGTGTGTATGTGTTGTGTAGCAGCTATAAGACTAAGTGGCGGGGCATTAATGGTCAGTGGGACACTGGACAAAGGGTTGCGGTGCCGCTATCACACAGCACTTTTTCTACAAGAGCCTCTTTAATACGGAGCAAATTCACCTTTGTTAGCCTGCTGGGCTGACAAGCAGGGCAGGGAAGCCACGACCAGCCCTGTTTAATGCCTGTGCCCTGTAAAACAGCATTGCGCAGCAGAAAAGTCAGGCCTGTGTTAAATACCTGCAGGGCATACTCCAGGCAACCAGGGGAGAAGAAGAGAGAAATGGAGGGAGGAAAAAGAACTAGGCCATCTAAAAAAAGGAGAGATGGGGAACAGGAACTCTCACCTGGCAGGATTTGATGACACACATAAATTGCAGGACGTAATTCAAACCAAGTTTCAGAATAGCAGCGGTCTGAAACATATCAACAAGTCATTCATTTACTCTTGGGTTTATTGCAAAAAATAAAATGTTAGGAATACGACCATGTTATTTTGTGATGTTTAAAATGTTGAATATATTTTAGCATAGCATAGCTTTAATAAAACCCACGACCAATAGACAAGGCTTTTGGAGTTTTGGGAGATGAATAGTAACTTTATCAATAACTGCAACATAAATAAAGTTAAACGGTAAGGATGATAATCTCTTTTTACAACTGAATGTGCTGCTCATAACAAATATGCTGGTAAAACAAAAATATATATATATTCTTTAAAGAAATTAAAACTTATATTCAGCAAGAATGTATTAAATTGATGAAAAATGACAGCAGACATTTATAAAATAAAAATAAAAAAATCAAATAAATGCTGTTCTGAAATTTTTAATCAAAGAATCCTGAAAAAAAGTATCATAGTTTCCATAAAAATATTAAGCAGCACAACCGTTTTCAACATTGATATTAATAAGAAATGTTTCCTGAGCACCAAAGCAGCATATTAAAATAATTTCTGAAGGATCAAGTGACACTGAATACTGGAGTAATTATTTTTGAATCTTGTTTTTCCGTCACATGAATAAATGACATTAAGATACATAGAAATATAGAATAGAGAAGATAAAATAGAAAACTTTATTATAGAATATTAAAACCACCATGTTATCTTTTGTGCTGTAAAACATTTACCTTTCATTTGTTAGTAGCCTGCTCTCCAGAAACGATCCTTGACTAAAACAGATCACATTCACATTCACATTCACACACACACACACACACACACACACACACACACACACACACACACACACACCTATAGAGCAAAAGAGAGAACAGAATTAAACTAAACAATCATGGGATAAACAAAAATAACAACAGCTTATATGATGATTTTTTTTCCATTCAGTTTTAGTACTTAAATAAATGTTAAACAATGCTTTTCACCATAAGAAAAGCTTCCTACTGTGAATATGTCTCTGCTCTAAAGGTCTGTTCTGAGATCAGATCTCTTCAACCATGACAACAACTGTTTTATTTCCTCAAACGTAGATTAAACTCTTCTCTGATGAAGACGTGACTTGACATCCTCTGCTCACTGCATGTCGGGAGCCGAGACAGCTCACTTTTCCATCGGGCACGTCGCCAGACAGCCTGCCCTGGGTCAGGTCCTCAAAGGAGGGCTGCTGTGGCCGGAGACACATTTGCTTGTAACTTCTGTCACCTGTTGCTTGAGGGACGAGGCAGCATGACTGAGACCAGTCACATCAGTGCAGAAGAAGCTAGGAGGCTCTATCTGATACCGGTGTAGTGACGAAAACGGTGTACCCGTCGATTTAGTTTCCTCAGGCACATCAGTGGCACAGCTCAGAGCTCATTTCTCATATTAACGCTGACAGAAATCAGCAAAGCAGGCGTCAAGCATACATACTTAGGCCGGATCGCTCTCACTCGGAGGGAGCCATTGGCTACAGATGATGCATGCCTGATTGATCGTGCTGGTGGACTTTAGAGACGTCTGAGATGAAATATATCAACATCTGAGATGAGCATTCTATAGGCTGAGGTGAACACTCACATAAAGTGATCTTAAAGAGAAAGTTCACCCAAAAAAGATAATTCTGTTACCATTTACTCACCCTCATGTCGTTCAAACCTGTATGACTACTTACTTTCTTCTGCGAAACACAAAATAAGATATTTCAAAGAATGTCCATATTTGTCCATACACTGAAATTGAAAAGGGTCCACAACACTTTCCATACACACACACAATATACACACATACACATAGATAGATGGATAGATGGATAGATGGATAGATGGATAGATAGATAGATAGATAGATAGATAGATAGATAGATAGATAGATAGATAGATAGATAGATAGATAGATAGATAGATAGATAGATAGATAGATAGATAGATAGATCAAAACTGACACAATTTACTTTGAAAAACATGGACTGATAAATTGTTCACAACAAGATCAAGACTGAATTTTCAAAGTAAAAAGTTTACCTTTATTTAAAGGAAATTATTTTCTTCCTCACTGTGTATGTCTTGTTTTCTAGTATGAAGATTATAAACATTCTTAAAGCAAGATACGTGTACTTGAGAAGCAAAATTACTTGTGATATTAAAGTCCTCATGAAATCAAAATTGACCCCATTTACTTTGTTAGCACATATTAAAGGTCTTAGGGTGAACAATTAAACAGTTAATACACAGAAAAAAATTGTTTGTCGTGATAATCTTTAATCAAAATCTGAAAAGTAACTTCCGGTCTAGAATGGCGTTCCTTCTCAGATGATGTCAGTTTGACGGCTTGGGTTTGAAAATGCGTAACCACTCCCCTCCAACCGTTAGTCTGAGAGGAGGAGCGCTGAAGTAAAACCCTGGCCTCTGTTCAGTATTCCATTTCACTTGGAAATACGTCACAGCACTGAAGAAAACTCACTTGCTACTTCTGGTTCACTGGGACTTTAAGTCTTGTTTTCTGAAAGATTTATCAAAATTAAGTGACTTTATGCCTAAAACAAGAAGAAAAAATCTTGTTTTTTTTGTTTGTTTTTTTCTTACCCCATTGGCAGATACAGTATTTCTTATCTGCCAATTTTCTTGTTTTAAGTGTAAAGTCGGCTCTTTTGATGCATTTTCCATTAACTTCTTAATTTTGCGTCTCAAGCAAATGTATCTAGATTTAAGAATGTGTAGATGTGTGCTGGGGAAAAAAATAAGGAAGAAAGCATTTTACTCTGAAATTACTTTCCTTTCCTGCATGCTGACATCATATAGGCCATACAGGCTATTGGATAATAGTCAAAACTGCTATTTAGGCCTTATTTCAACAATCTGTATTCAGGTCTGGCTCAGTTCACCCTGTTCAATTCAATTACTGATGGATAAAACTCAGCCTTAGCAGAGAGGCCCCAATAAATCTTCAAATTCTTTATATTTAGTGACATCTTAATTAAAATGCTAAAAAATAAAAACACTAAAAATAAATATGTACGACATTAAACTTACACTGTATATTTTAGTTTATTTATTTTCATTACAACATAAGTACCAGAGGTTCATATTATTTTAGATAGGAGGGCCTTAAAATAATATCTTGAGAACCACTGGGATAAAATCAAGTCCCACCTTACATTTTTTCCCCCCTGAGATCCTCATATTATGTAAAAATAAACTGTGAACGGCAAGTTAACTTTAAATAGAATATTCTCTGCTACAACAACAAGAAGACAGGACCTAAAACACAATTCATACTGTACTAGGCCTATATTCCTTATGAGCTGAAACACCTAATATTCTTACAAGATCTTTAAAATGCCACATATTTTATGTTGATGTTATTAATCTTCCATAAGCCATATCGTATAATAAGCTTATCTACTGCAGAAAGCTGCATAAACGACTCACATCCTCAGGTTTTTAATGCACAGTGCAGTCCTGGTGTGCCGGTCATGCTTTTCACTAACATAATTTAGGCAGCCAGCTTAACTCCTTTCTAGTTCAACATGTTTGGAAATGAAGTCCCTGTTTTTTGGTTTGGATGCTGAACGTCTCCCGTGTCCATACTGCAATCCCAGTGTGTGCAGGTTGAGCTGGGTTTCATTATTTACATCTCTGCGGATCCTCCTGAGCTCTAATCTTCACGTCTCGCAGGCTCCTCGGGGCTATTTCATTTAGCTTTAATATGTGCGTTTGACGTTTTGTTCATTTAGCTTCCCCCTTTAATTTAATTGACATGCTGCTGCCTTGTTTTGTTTGTTTTCGCCTGTGTAGGGATTCTTTTCCCCTCATCTTCTAATGCTTCTATAATGCTGCGATTGTGTTGGAACTTTTATTGTGTGTGGACAGACAGTGAAAATGAATTTATGCAAGCATGCTTATGGGGAGGTGAAGCTCACTGACTTTTTCATTACATTACAATTGCATGTGGTACCTGTGGGGACGCCTTACTTGTGCAATAAATGTTCAGACAGTGGCATCAGCAGATATGTGTTGCGTAATCTGATTGACTGAATTATAACTGGCTGAGATTGTGAGAATGCCATGATGTCGGTTATTGGTGTGCATTGTTTTTGTGTTAGTTAATATGATAAACTCGTTTCCAAAAATAAACAAACAAACAAACACTAAGACAAGAGTTGTGAATATCAGTAACCTATATCATATTTATACAGTTAAGTGTTATACTTATTTGAGCAACAGGATTTTTTATATCTTAGCTTATGAAGCTATTCAGAGGCCTAGAGCATAGATTTCCCAAAAGTACAATTAGTTCATTCCTTTTCCCCATCATTTTTTGATGAATTTCAAAGTAAAGCAGTTGTGAATTATTAAGAAATAGGGTTACTAAGGTAACTAATTTAAGTGTGTAAAGTATAAATCAAAACTTTAGAATAAATTAGAAATAAATCAAATATGTAAAATATCTTATTTTTAAACGAGATTTTTATTTTATTTTAATGCATAGTCCTAGCTAATGAGAATAATTCACATAACAACAACCATTTCTGCCATGTTAATTACATTTACCTGTAATTCCTGTGTAGTTTATGTGTAGACCATGTATACTCTTGCAGACGTCCTGTTTGTAATTATTTGTAGTATTACTCTGTCTAAATAATGTATTTTAAAGAAAGATTTCACAAAATGGTGCGTGTTTTTGCCACAGTATCTGAATGAGTTCTTTGTTTCGGCGACATCAGAAGCGCTGGTGGCAAATGGCGCGGCTGCCATCTGGCGGTCACTGCGAGAACAACACCCAGTCAAACCCATTACTGGCTGCATATACTGACATCATTCCATCAATCGCTCTTCACTTTGTTAATTCAGAGCAACCTAGCGCAGTTTTTTATCGATGGCTACACGGGTTAATTAAACTTTAATACTATGAGGTGGACAGAACATGATCCTAAATTTAAAATAAAACGAGTTGAAATTGATAATTCTCCATTTCTATTCGCATTAAAGGTGTTAAACAAGTAAAAATGTAAACACGTAACACACACATACACAAATGACTTGAATACACTTCCTCAATATATATATATATATATATATATATATAATTTAAAGCCTGAAATTGTTTAAAAATAGAAATGTTGGCATATTAGTTTTATTTCTTTAAAAACACAGCAAATTAGTAGTAAAGCTAAATTATTATTATTAAAAAAAAAAAAAAACAATTTAAAAACAATTTGTAGAAACTGTAACCAACATGCAAAAAGAGGACTTGTTTTCATGACCAAAAAGAGAGGATCCTCATGACTGTCTACAAGGGTCATTACACATGGTGATACTTCACAAGAAACTCTCATTTGTTAACGTTAGTTAATTCATTAATACCAATTAGCAATATATTTTAGTGTTTTTAATCTTTGTTTATGCTAGTTAAAGACCCCTTTGGTGAAACATCAAGTTTTTAATGTACTTTAAAGTCAACATTATTGCTGAATATTTTCACCTTTGGACTGTAGTGAAAAAAACGCAGGTTTGAAATCGCTGGTGTTTTTTACGTCACAAACGATGTTGTAACCAATCACATCAATGTGCGGGCGGATTTTAGCATATCATTAACTATGGCCGCTCTGAAGCAGGGGAGTCTCAAGAGAAGCCAGGTTATCCCTGTATATTATTCTGTTGCTATGAAAAATCGTGCACATTTAGCAATATAACAGGTTAATTATCTATATGATGTATATGATGAACTATATGTGTTTTGGTATAAGGATACTTTCAGAAGGCAGCTGTCTGACTCTGAGATGGCGAACTGGAACATGGTTTGTGTAACATTAGCAACACATTATTAGCGGTTTAATAACAGTCAAACAGAAGGCTAAATCATTAATTACCATTATGTGTCCACAGTTGAGTGCGATATATAAAATGCATTACCATTCTGATACATCGACTTGTATACAAGCCTGTATAATTCACTCTTCCACTTCTTCTGAATCAGTTTCTGGTTCAAACATATATGGCTGAATTAAACCAGTCTTTCCACTTGCCGTTGTATAGCACTTACTACAGTAAAGTTGACCGAGTGCATCTCTTAAGCCCGGTAAAGACAGCCTAATTTTAGCAATCATCATTACAAATCACACTGTGTGACATGGATCTATTAATCTTGGGTAAGACATGTATGTAGACAATACGATGATGACACCTATTGACTTGTAGGCTACTTGCAAGTTTCTATAGAAGAATAAAACGTCATCAGCATGCGCTAGTTGTAAACAAAAACACCATGATGAAGTTGTACACTTTGGCAGTTGTAAGAGCTTGAGGTTTGAAGTTTTAGCGCCATGTCTTGTTGATTTCAAATCGCATTTTTATTGGCTAGTCAGTAGACGTAGGTCGTAGCAGCAAACAAACACGCTGTGCAGTGATCATGCTGAATTTCTGACACTGTCAGAAAATTATCATAGACTATCTTTGGTGGCAAGACCGTGACAACGGTCGTCTATGAACCTCTCTCATTATACGACATAGGGCCACCGATTAAGAGCCACAATCACAGAAATCGGCACTATGGGACAGCCCAAAATCGTGCAGTGTGTCCCGGGCTTTAGCTGGTGTGAGTGGAGGCGGGTCTAATTTAAGTATTCATAAACCCACATACTAAATGAAGCAAGGGTGTAGAGTTACATTCAAGCTATTTTAAGGCATAAAGATTTTTTTTTTCCAGTGGAAAAAAAACAATTTAAATATGTCATGTTGACAGAATTACAACTTTTGATCTTAAAAATGATGTAGTGAATGTTAAGATTAACATTAAGATGAATAAGTGCTGTAGAATATTCTTAGTTCGTGTTAACAAATTAAACCTTAGTGCGCGTGTGTGTGTGTGGCACCTCACAAGGTTTATTTTGTCAACATTAGTTAACATGAACTAAGAATCGCATTTTCCCCAGGTCAAATGGCGTAAATACAATGGTAAGCATTATATATATACCATATGTATACACATACACATACACATACATGGTAGCCTATATTGATGTTGGCTGAGCCACAATCCATTCTGCTGTTCTAACTGCATGTGAATCACAACCCATGTGAATAAAGCAAGCCTAACATTTAAAAAAAAAAAAAACCCTAACTGAACAGTGAGAGTGTGTGTGTGTGTGTGTGTGTGTGTGTAGTCATGTGTGAGCCTCACTGGACTGATGATCTGTGATTTCAGTGCCATCTGGGCTTGGCCCTCAGGCTGTTTAGATCTTCATGCAACAATCTGACATCAATATGTAACACAGTTGCATCAGACAAAACCCATTCCCAAATCCAGCATGCACAATCAAATCAGCAAACCCCCAAGAACCTTTGTTTACAAACGGATAAATGACAATAACATGGCCACAGGATTGCCAAATGTGTTTGGATTGGGGGTTGGGGGGGGGGATGACCTCATATAATCAAAGTTTATTCATATCACTAGCCTGTTTCACCAATAAGGCCTCCATCTCACACAGCGGGCTGCCGATATCCACCCAATCTCACCTAAACAAAAGCCATCTCTTCTCCCGACCAAGCGAGTCATTTCGGGTTATTAATACAACTAATTACCCTTTTTCTGGCCAAATTTGAATTTAAATGAACAATCGGAGATATCATCAAGAGAAGCAAAGGCACCCCGCTGCGTTCTTTTCCTCTGATGGAAAGATTACAATTAGAGCACTGGAGTGGTAAGGGCAGGAGGGGGAAGAGAGAGAGAGAGAGGAAGAGAGAGAGAGAGAGAGAGAGAGAGAGAGAGAGAGAGAGAGAGAGAGAGAGAGAGAGAGAGAGAGAGAGAGAGAGAGAGAGAGAGAGAGAGAGAGAGAGAGAGAGAGAGAGAGAGAGAGAGAGAGAGAGAGAGAGAGAGAGAAATTGCGAGAGCCTATTACGCTGAAAAAAATCTCCAATTACAAATCCACTATACAGTTGTCAGTGGTAATTAAATGTGTGGCGAGCTCGGGGGCTTTGCTATTCGTGGCGGCCTTTGTTTTTCGTCATACTCAAGCCCAGTGACGTGCTCAACGTGAAGGTGACAGACATCAGTGTGTAGGGATCTGTCAAGGAGAGAATGCCACATTTTAAAAGCAGTTACGTCCTTGGTGGTTGAATTTTTTTATAGACAAAGTTTTATTTGTGATTATCGATTGTGAAGAAAGTCATCCGCCGTCAGACCGTGTGGTTGCTTCAGGAGGCTTAGGCCAGCGCAATTAGTCACCATAAAAATTGACAAATCCTATTTTTTAATGGAAAACTGCAGTATTTATTATTAATGATTTATTGGTGTACCCTTGTAATCTTTAAATCAAAATAAAGGTGCATTCACGTTATGTTGTAATTACGAGATTCCACCTATTACAAACCCGATTCCAAAAAAGTTGGGACACTGTACAAATTGTGAATAAAAAAAGGAATGCAATAATTTACAAAATCTCATAAATTTATATTTTATTCACAATAGAATATAAATAACATATCAAATGTTGAAAGTGAGACATTTTGAAATGTCATGCCAAATATTGGCTCATTTTGGATTTCATGAGAGCTACACATTCCAAAAAAGTTGGGACAGGTAGCAATAAGAGGCCGGAAAAGATAAATGTACATATAAGGAACAGCTGGAGGACCAATTTGCAACTTATTGGCAACATGATTGGGTATAAAAAGAGCCTCTCAGAGTGGCAGTGTCTCTCAGAGGTCAAGATGGCCAGAGGATCACCAATTCCCCCAATGCTGCGGCCAAAAAGAGTGGAGCAATATCAGAAAGGAATTTCTCAGAGAAAAACTGCAAAGAGTTTGAAGTTATCATCATCTACAGTGCATAATATCATCCAAAGATTCAGAGAATCTGGAACAATCTGTGTGCGTAAGGGTCAAGGCCGGAAAACCATACTGGATGCCCGTGATCTTCGGGCCCTTAGACGGCACTGCATCACATACAGGAATGCTACTGTAATGGAAATCACAACATGGGCTCAGGAATACTTCCAGAAAACATTGTCGGTGAACACAATCCACTGTGGCATTCGCCGTTGCCCGCTAAAAGCTCATTTAAAATGGACTGTGGCAAAGTGGAAAACTGTTCTGTGGTCAGACGAATCAAAATTTGAAGTTCTTTTTGGAAAACTGGGACGCCATGTCATCCGGACTAAAGAGGACAAGGACAACCCAAGTTGTCATCAGTGCTCAGTTCAGAAGCCTGCATCTCTGATGGTATGGGGTTGCATGAGTGCGTGCGGCATGGGCAGCTTACACATCTGGAAAGGCACCATCAATGCTGAAAGGTATATCCAAGTTCTAGAACAACATATGCTCCCATCCAGACGTCGTCTCTTTCAGGGAAGACCTTGCATTTTCCAACATGACAATGCCAGACCACATACTGCATCAATCACAACATCATGGCTGCGTAGAAGAAGGATCCGGGTACTGAAATGGCCAGCCTGCAGTCCAGATCTTTCACCCATAGAAAACATTTGGCACATCATAAAGAGGAAGATGCGACAAAGAAGACCTAAGACAGTTGAGCAACTAGAAGCCTGTATTAGACAAGAATGGGACAACATTCCTATTCCTAAACTTGAGCAACTTGTCTCCTCAGTCCCCAGACGTTTGCAGACTGTTATAAAAAGAAGAGGGGATGCCACACAGTGGGAAACATGCCCTTGTGCCAACTTTTTTGAGATGTGTTGATGCCATGAAATTTTTAAAATCAACCTATTTTTCCCTTAAAATGATAAATTTTCTCAGTTTAAACATTTGATATGTCATCTATGTTGTATTCTGAATAAAATATTGAAATTTGAAACTTCCACATCATTGAATTCTGTTTTTATTCACAATTTGTACAGTGTCCCGACCTTTTTGGAATCGGGTTTGTAAAAGGGTTCACATCTACATTGAACTCGTAATTGCAACTTGAAACTCAGAATTTTCTGAGCATTCCGATTTGTACTTACCTGACCACTGCAGATTAACTGCCGTTTTTTAACCCTTAAATGCATTAGTTTCCCCAATCATTATTACATATTCGGGTCTTTAGTGACCCAGATCTGTCTTCCACTCTCTGATGGCGTGTTTACTAGCAAATGGGCATGACAACTGGTCACTCACATGAGATCACAGCAATAGCACGCCACAGCCATCCAGTCAACTTCCAATGGACAAAATCAAGTCCCGCCCTATATATATAGTTTCACTCGGATATATATCACAACAGGGAAGAAAAGAATAATCGCAACTTTAGTTTAATGCTGACTAAAAAAAAGCCAGAAGATACAGTAGATATGCATCTCTATCAGGAAATTTTGATGTAAAAACAGGCGTTGAATTTTCACGGAAAAAGTCTTTAATCGTTTTTTTTTTTAAAGAATTATATACAGGTTCATATTAAATCACATAACACACAGAATGCCTTCCCAACAGGAGCCCAAGTGAGTAAGCTCACAAATGCAAGCCATTATCCATAATTCTCTTAGCATGCTCTTCAAAATGGTGGACCGACATGATACGGTAGGGATTATAAAGCTCTTATATATAATACAGATAGAGTACAAAGCCTCGCTCTCAGTCAACATACTGTGCAGATTTTAAGACAGTTCAGTTAAGTACAGTACACCAAAACCCTGTTTAAGTCGCTTCTGCTAAAAATTGTGTTCAAATGAATAGTAGTGTATTTCAACTGTTCAATTAAAAACTGCCTTATTGAAAACCTCAAAGACTATTAGACCTGTGAGTTCGAATATTTGCAAATTGAGGCTGTCGCTTTTTATTTCTTTCGGTTAAATGCAGAACACCTTTCGAGCTCAAGAAAAAGACAATAGAAACAAATCAAGATTAAGTTATCTTCAAATGTTTGCCACAGGTTACACAAGGTGCATATTTTTGTTAGGGCAGACTTTATACACAAAAAGGTCTTGGTAAAAGTACATGTTCAGAAAACAAAGTCTTTGATTCCTTTGGCAACTAATCTCACCAAGATTCACCAAATGCAACGTTACTGCTGTGGTAGAAAAAAAAAAAAAAGAAATTCCAACCACTGCAAACAAAGAGAGCACCAAAATAGTGTGCTAGTCTGGACCATTTGAGATCTTGAGATCAATAATACCAGATTCCACATAACAGAAAATGCTGAAAAATTAGTATCACATTATAATTTAATAAGGAACAAAGATAGTCTGCTATAGCATTTATAAAGAATATAAATGTTACACAGAATATCAGTGTTGTTCCAAAGTGCACTGCAAATTAATTCTTGTAGCTGATGCTCTTTGTATTAAAGTTTGTGCAAGAGACAGATACATGGTAGCAACCGGCGATATCGAGCTCATGCAACCATTCAAAGCAGAAGGAAAAGAAGTATATACAGGGCTTTAAAGGCAACAAAAGCTAGAGGAAAAGAATGCATTACAACATTTTATTTATCCCTTTATGTACACAGTTGGAGGTAGAACTAATTGTTCTAAGTGCATCTACTATATTTAGGACCAAAATCAACACCCAGAGTATGTTTTCATATATTTCACACATCTTTAGGAGCAACAATAAAAGACAGATTTGAAAGGGGAAACTCAGACAACCACACAAAATGTTAGGGGTACAGCTCTTTTGCCCTAGTTCTACGCAAGTGCAAATGTTATTGGGAAGTTCTAATGTGACAGTTAATTTAGCAATACCATGTTGAGTATGATATTCCACATTCCTGTTTAAATAATATAGTGTGCCGATATCAACAGCAAAAACTGTTATGAAGAATATGTGCTAGCTGTTTATGGGATTATTACACGAGGTAGCCTGAATCGCATAGATATGTTCTCCTCAACAAAAATCAATACTAGTCCTCAAGCATTGATAATGATGCCACAGTGTTAAAATGTTCTTTGCTATCTAAACTCAAACAATAAACAGAAAAAAAGTGCAAAAAGTGTACCTTCAGGTATACAACAGCTTGTCATGGGGCAGTTCCCATAAGAGAGTCAGTTTATCTACCCCTAAAAGGTGTGTATTAGTAACTTAGAGTAGTAATATGTACCCTTAAGGGACTACCATGAACCTTTTAGGGGTAAATAAGATACAACTGCCCCAATGACAAGTTCTTATTGCCCTAAAGGTAAAATCTTTGCCTTTTTCCCCCCACTAAAAGTGTGACTCAAAGTACACAAAAATAGTCCTCCTAACTCAGTCTTACTTGGGAACTGCATTATAAAAATAACAATGATTTTAATCCTAGAAAAGTAAGAACTCTGAAAACAATACATGGAATTTAAACACAACTAAAGGTCTATATCAAACCAAATAAAAATATTTTCTGGAGACAACAACAGTAACTATTTTGTAAGACCTAACAGTCAGTTTTCCAACTATTCAACACAAATAACAATCTACATACTGAACGTCTAATTGTTGGGGGTTTCTAAATGGCATGTACTTTTTTACTGTAGGTTGGTTATTAATAGCATACTGACGTTTAGCCAGGCTTGACTTTGACAGATCTGACTTCCTCACTTCATGGAAGATGCAAGAAACATGTGGCAGAAAATCCACCGAAACTAAAAGAACAAGTGTTACTGCAAATATCTGCAAGGCACTAATTTACAACTATCCGCTAATGTGAAGACACCCTGTTTTAGCAGCTTAATTTTTTTTAGCAGATTAAGTCTAGAGACTTAATTTTTCCTAAACTCGTTTCCTCAACCGAACTGTGTGCATCTGTCCAACAGCTAATGGAACAAGTCAGTAAATATAATAAAACATTAAATACAGGAGTTAAGTAATAAATACATTTTATTTTATATAAATATGTGGGCCCTTTTATCCAAATTGTCTGGGAAACGTAGTAAAGAATGAATGTACAATAATGACAACACCTGCTTACATTCATAGAATAAGCTGCCCTATTAAAATAATGGCATGATTAATTTGATAACATTGATACACTGGCAGCATCTATAGTGATGCGTCGTGATATGACTCAGCGTGTGACTGTTAGCTATGAACGGGGTGAAATTGCACGGTTTATACGAGAAGGACAGAATCATGGCTTCCCCTCTGAAGCGTCCCGACACATGATCGTTGCGGTAGTTCCTGGTCCCTTTTTCATTTGATAGGTATGTTTTAACAGCTAATTACTTGCTAAATATTTTTAATAAAAAATTTGATTCTAAGCCCCAGCACCTCCCCAATACTACAGAAAAAGACGTGGGTTATAAGCGAGATCAGTAGAGCGCGGCAATGTCGCCACCGGCCGCATTATTTGTTTTCATTCGTTTAATACCCCACCGTAGTAAAACCTGTCATGATCATATCTAATTTTTTATCGCTTTTAAACTTGAAGTGTTTTTGTCTCTATGTACAGCTATACAGACTGAGGCGATGCCTCGCTGTGATGAAGGGGAGAGTAGTCGTCCGCGCTGTCCTCTCTCTCTCTCTCTCTCTCCTTCCTACAGTCTGCCCATACAGGTGGCTGTTCTGCTTCACTTGCGATCGTCAATGGTTTTAATGAATTCCACGGCGGCAGTGAACTGCATCCACCAATAGCACTCCTCCCCGCTCAGCCTGCTGGCGTAGAAATTATTGATGTACTGAATGGTGGACAGAAGGCAGGGTGGGTTTGCCTGGAGGGAGGGAAGAGAACGAGCGAGAGGGGGGAATTAACGTACGAGATAACATCTGACCACCCACATTGTGCATGCTTACACATTCAAGCGCACCTACAAGTTCAGAAAATCTGGTGTGGGCGTGTGCATCGCAAACACAAATAGGTATGGGGTGGGGAGTAGTGAAAAACTCACACACAATAAGACTTAGACACCATCAAGCAAACTAAACTCTAGCATAAGAATCAGCACAATAAGTTTGTTTCTGAAGACTTGAGAGGTTTTAACCTTGAAGCACACTAGCGTTCAAAAGTGTAGAGGCAGAATTGTTTTTGTTTTTAATTAAAACTTTTATTCAGCAAGGATGCATTTAATTTATTAAAAGTGACAGTAAAGACATTTAGTGTTAACACATTTTTTAAATATTTTTAAATAAATGCTGCTTTTTTTGAACTTTCTATTAAAACAAAATATCTTGAAAAACACAAGAGCAATACAGCACAACTGTTTTCAACAATGAGGGTAATAAATGTTTTTGAGTATATCAGCATATTAGAATGATTTCTGAAGGATCATGTGACACTGAAGACTGGAGTAATGATGCTGAAAATTCAGCTTTGCCATCATAGGAATTTTCTATTTTAATATATACATTTTAAAAGTTATTTTAAACCGTAATAATATTTCATGATATTACCGTTTATTCAAAAACATAAAAAAAAAAAAAAACAACAACTTTTGACGGGAGTCTATATAAAATGAACCTCACAAAGAATTTAAAAATATAAATTGTAAAATGTTATTTGTAGCAGGGACGCACAATGTATCAATACCATATCAGTTATTGGTTAATATTGAGATTCGATAATGGCTATTTATTTGTGCATACTCATTTCCCTATTTTTACCTTTGCCATAATTGTAATGTAATCTTTAAAACCATAAATAATATAAATAATATATTAACACAATCTCAAAATAACTATGCATTTTCCATAGTGTACATTAAAATCGGATGCCTAAATTCACTTTTAGAAGCATATTATGACATGGAAGCATTTTAAATTTGAATTTCTTTTAATATAGAATTAAAAGAGAAGACCAATTCAACCATAATATGCATAATCAGCTAATGTTATACAACATATACAACTACAGGGATTTACATTACAGTATTTTATAACAGTTAGAGACTATGTGATGTGAGTCTGGTTTTAATCCTCAGGTAGGCAAAAACAAGGGAATATTGGGCATCTTGTTAAAGGACGGAGGAATGAACCCTGCTGTTATGAATTTACAGCTTGTAGGGTATTTGAAAGGATGTGCCGTTTTTCATTATATCTTAAAAGCAGTTTAATAAAGTCATATGTTGTGGATGTACCGTAATTGCAAATACAGAACAAGCTAAAATTATTTAATGAATTTCTAAATAGACACTCTTATTAAATAGCAAAGAATATTTTATAGAAGACATAAAAGCTTTTGGGCTACTTTTAGGGCTACTTTTAGAAATTACAAAATACACAACACACTTAATGTAATTAGCAGAATTATCACTTTACGGTTTTTGTCTTTTAACTCACCTTAATCAGGACAAAGACGAGCACAGGGACGAAGTCGTCCGCCCCGGGTACAGCGTCCTCATTGGCCAGGCTGAGAAGGTTCATAATGGTGGAGCACATGCGCAAGATACACTGCACCTTATCTCGTGGGGTCTTATAGGCATTGATGGTCCTGATCTCAGCCTGTGCTGAGGGCCACGGTGCCTCCTTCAGATACACCTGCACAGATTCACACACAACAGATTGCAGTTTTCTTTATTTTCTTTATTGTCTTTATTTCTAACTACATTCTGAGACCTAGTGCAAATGGTTACCTCTGGGATCTGCAGGGCTTTGTGATTGGCTGTCACCACTTTTGACAGACGCTGAATGTGCTCGTGGAATAGCCTTGAATAAAGAATACATCCCAATAAAATATATTTAAAATCCTAACATTGTGTCCTAAACTGAGTTTCGAGCATTAGTTTTCTTGTGCAAAATAAATGTGTTTCAACTGGCAGTGATTGTTAGATGTGTAATATGCAGGCATGAACAGGATTTTGGACCAATGATACTTCATTGTGTACAAGACTATCCAGTGCAAATCGAAACTGTGATTGGCAAAATGTCAAACATGAAAATTAGTATATAGGAGCTTGTTTGATGCATCACATCTAATTCGGACACAATGTATGAATCAACATTCAGGATTTGAGTTTCCTCACTCGTCTCTGTGGATGTCCCCATCCTGATTGGGGTAGAATGCCAGTTTGAAGATGCGGTTCATGACGCTGCGTTCGATGGCCATCTGGGCGTCCTGGAGCTGCTCCTCGCTGGCATACTGCCAAATGGCATCATGGGCCATGGCTCCATACAAGTAACGCAGGAAATCCTCCACAGCTGCGGTCTTATCATCAGCTGCTGTGCAGCCCTGAAATGCTGTGGAACAGGAGAGAGAGTCAGACTCAAATACAGAGGTCTCATCTATCATTTCATACAATCACTCAAATGCTAATAGTTTAATTAAATGTACATTTATGTTGCATTACGACAATATTGTTGATTTTCGACCAGCTGCAGCTACTGCAACCAATTTATTTTGCCTGTCTATTTGAAATACTATTTTAATTACAAAAAATTTATTATTTTATTTTAATCCTTTTACACTACCATTCAAAAGGTGGAGACAGTAAGATTCTTTTTAAAGAAATGAATAGGTATGTAGCAAGAATTCATTATGATCAAAAGTGACAGTAAAGCCATTTATAATGTTACAAAATATCTCTATTACAAATAAATGCTTTCTTTTTAACTTTATATTTATCAAAGAATCCTGAAAAAATTAGCATGGTTTCCACAAAAATATTACTGTTTTCAACACTGATAATAAGAAATGTTTCTTGAGCAGTAAATCAGCATATTAGAATGATTTCTGAAGGATCATGTGACACTGAAAACTGGAGGAATGATACTGAAAATTCAGCTTTGCCACAACAGGAATAAATTACATTTTAAAACATATTCAAATAGAAAACCATTATTTTAAATGGTAATACTATTTCACAATAGTACTGTTTATACTGCATTTTTAAATCAAATAAATGAGCATAAAATATTTTTGAAAATCTTACTAAACCCAAACCTTTGAATGGTAGTGTATATTTAAATAGCTGATATTACAGTCAGACAATGAGGTTTCTAAGTCTGTGACCTGCCTAATATGACTCACTATACTCTCAAAGGGCCAACCATGTATAAATAAATGTACAAAATTAGTATCTGTAAAAAACATTTTTGTAACCACTTAACTGGCCCCAGTAGAGAACACCAGCTGGCTAGTGACCGCCAGGTAATTAAAGTTTGAGACCTCAGCTCTAATGAGACAAATGTCCACCTTTGCTCGGAGAATGACTTAAATGGCAAACAACACAAAAAGTGAAAGTACAAGCCGTTCTCATATACAGAGAGATCCATATAGACCTTTGATGAAGTCAAGCATCTTAGACTCCATGTGTTCCAAGAGCAGTCGGACACAGACGGTGGTAAAGTAGCGGTTTGCCACTTCTTTATCTCTCAACACTCTCTGCAGGAGTCGCTCCAGATGAGCCTGAGACGTCTGCAGGCCTTGCCGGCACCGCGTCAGATAGGCGATGTATGGAGCCCGCTTCCTACAGCACAAAACCATCAGAGCGCTCATTATGGAGTCATGCCCAAAAATATATGTCAGCACAATCTTTTAGTAAATGGTAATTCATAGCTGTGTGAGAGAAGTGAGTAAAAGAGAGAGACAATGAGACAGAAAGTTAGTGAGACATTAAGAGGGAATAAGAGAATAATGTGTGTACCTGTAGTCCTCTGCCATGGCAGTGAGCAGTTTTCTGCAGGTGCGGGGGTCGAGGTGGCTGACGCAGCGCGTAGTCTCCTGGATCTGAGCCATCTGGTTCTTATCCTGCAGGTTAATGGCCTCCGCCAGCTGCACCTTCAGAAAGCACACGATCTCGTTGTCTGAGGAGAGAGAGAAGACAGGGGCCAGACATAAATGCACAGCGTTTTCAACCTCAGAACCTGCGTAACAGCTACTTTCACCCCATGAGCAGAGAGCTACAAAAACTTTATTTCAAAAGCAGGTTTATTTTAAAAAGGACTGAATACTACCATAATGATGATGATAATGGTTATTATTATTATTATTATTAGTAGTAGTAGTAGTACTAGTAGTAGTAGTAGTAGTAGTAGTAGTAGTAGTAGATCTCTATATATTTATTACAAAATAGGCATTACAACTTAGTAAAGTGGAGGCAAGTTTACATAATAGAAGATAATATGGGTAATAGGAACCTTCAGGATCTGTATGGTCCGGGAGGCCGTTACGTGTTGTAGCAGGTGGAATGATGGGAAATACAACCGAATCTGCAGAGCACAGCGCCATGCGTAGCTTTTTCTTAATATCACTGCAGAGATGAAAAGACATGGCAGGTTACGAGTCCGATTCTGTTAAATGTTTATTGCCATTTTGGTTTTTAACTTTTAAAGATTTAGACTTTTAGAATGTACTGATTTTACTGAGAGTGTGTCTGAGTGACCTGAAGGAGAAAGTCTTGTCCTGAGGTGGTGCTGTCTGACTGGCAGAGTCTGGAAGGTCATCTGCAGAGATGTTGTGCAGTACTTCATCTTTAGGAGAGTCATGTTCACTGTCTCCTTCTCTACAAGGCTCTGTAAAACACAGAGAAAAAAAAACCGTAACAAAACAGCAGACAACAAATTGTATCAGTGATAAATTGTGTCAAACAGATGAGAGTAGAAAGCATAAGTAATGCTATTCCTTTAACCACTTCAATTTAAGAATAATATAAATGTTTAGTAAATCTGTCCCTTAATTTTACAATTTCCTTGTTACATGTGTTACATGTACTTATTTCAGTAATGACAGTAAATTATGCTTAATTACATGCAACTAACCTTATAATAAGTACATGATGTTGTTAATATTATTCAGTAATTAAATGTAGGAGACTTTAAAAAAGTAACCGGAATATTGCAAGGATTTCCTAACGCTCATGCTATTTCAGACACAAGCTATTAAAGACAGAAGGGTGACAGCAATAAACTAAAATAAAACTGACAAAACAAGAAAATATATAACAATTTGCTACACAAAAAGACAGAAGAACTGCTTGACATGAATTCTTGTTGTATTTAGGTTGTCAGCTTTACAAATTAATTGGACAATGCTACACATGAGAGGACAACGTTGGAGTGTGTTTGCTGTGGGTAAAGTATTTTTTATTGGACATGCAGCGTCTTTAAAATTACTACTATCATACTACTAAAAAAAAATGTTACGTTAGAAGCATCACTACTTCTACTCCCATCAAGTTATTTACTCCTCAACACTGAAGAAAGAGCGTGTGTACCCTTTTGTGTGTTTGTGTTTTAAGAATGAATATTATTATAATGGCAAACCTTGTCCAATATAGGATCCAGCAACTGCTCCATCACTGGGGCCGGGTCGTTTCTCCATGTACCTGATGTACTTGTCCATTATTGCCTCTGCTGACTGGGTCTTAGAGCTCTGCCTGAGCATTGAATGTTCATCTAAGATGCACAAAAATGCATATACATGTAATCAATGTGGACAATGGTTGCAGTGAGTGTATGATGGAGTTAATCCTATGCAGACCTTGTGGGACTCTCTCTGCTCCTTGCTCGTCTTTTTCTTGCTTGTCCCGCTTTCGGAGCCCTGCGATCGGCACTGCAGAGATGAACAGAAGCTGTTATTCTCACAAAACAGCAGAACGCTGCATTCGTGTTCCTATGAGTAAGCTAGCCTCAAGTCACGGACTCTCTCCTGTCCACTGTGGTAAATGGACAAACACAATTTGAATGTTTTTGCTCAATACATGAGCCATAACCAAAAAAAAACAAAAAACAGGAAGCATGTCACTACTAAAGTGTAAACACACATTGTGGAGCTCTGTGCTACAGAATGTCATGTGTATGCTCATGTGAATTTAGAACAGATATTGTCTTTAGATGACTATGAAAATAGAGGTTACAATAGCAAAAATTCAGTAGTTATTAATAAATGGTAAAATTTCATAAATCTCGATACCAATTTTGATTCAACACCAGAAAGCAATAAGTTATTAAACAACCTTTTTTAACTTTTTTAACCAGAGTACTGGTAGTTTTGATATGCCTACAGTAGACTGTGCATCTTTTTCAAGTGCATATTTGAGCAAATGTCCTTTTATAGAGGTCAGACACTGCTTTAAAAAAAACCACGAAAAACCAAAATGGCTGCATGAAAAGATGAAGCTCGATTGTGTCATGTCACAAAGTGGCAAGGAGGAGTCTACAGGATCTAGTACAAATTTGGGCCGCTGGTGTACAGCACTAGATTGAGTGGGAGAGAGCTTTAAGAGTGGGTTACCTGGGAGTTCACCCTCTGCAGTCCAATAGAGCACTGTGTGAGGAACACAGACAGCAACAAACAGGGTTGGGGTTCACAAACACAAACTCTTCGCCCAAGCCATGCTAAGTGCTAATTGCTAACGAGTGTTAGAAAGTTAGACCGATTCGAGTTGCATTTGGGAGTTTGACTGTTCAAAAGTTTGGGGTCAGTAATTTTTTTTAAGACACTGATATTTGTATTCAGTAAACATACATTAAATTAATCAAAAGTGACAGTAAAAACATTCAGAAATATTTAAATTTAAATAAATTATGTTCTTTCCATTAGAATTCAATTTTATCATCACATGAATGAATATATATATATATATATATATATATATATATATATATATATATATATATATATATATATATATATATATATATATATATATATATATATATATATATATATATATATATATATATATACATATATACACATATACACACATATACATATACATATACACACATATACATATACATATATATATACATATATATATATATATATATATATATATATATATATATATATACATAATATATATATATATACACACACATATATACATATACATATATATATACATATACACACACACACATATACACACACACACACACACTTCTTATATTCAGAAATATACAGAAATTATTCTCCAATTAGTAATACTGATCACATACAGAAATACAACACAATAACATGTTTGAAGAGTTGATGCACATTACAGCGGTGACAATGTCAGTATCAGCAAATACTAGTGTTTTCAAAATTCTTGCCATCAACATAATTAGGCCAATAATAAAAGCAAATAACATTAGCGCTTTTCCCCTACTCACAGAGTACTTTTTATATGCCAGCAATGTTTATATCAATTAAATTTTCAAGCCATTGACCATTGATCCACAGGATGAAAGCAGGCATGTACTTATTACCAAAATAAAAAAAACTGAATGAGAGGGAATGAGATTTGGGCTCCTCACCTTTAGGAATGGCAGGAACAAAGCGCTTCTTCCACCACGGTCTGTTCCTATCAGACTTCTCATCATCACTGTCCTTTCTGTCTTCAGACTGAATACATACAAAAACAGTTATTTAAAGAAGTAGTATACTCAAACATTTAAATTCTGACAATTACTTGACATCAAGTACCTTAAACCCGAGGAGAAAAATTAAGTTCAACTGTCAAAGTTGAGTAGATTATGGGATTTTTTTGGTCCATAAATAAAAATTGTTACAGAGTGGAAAATGGGGGTATTTATACTAATTTCATTGAAATTATTTATTTTATAGTCTGAAAAATTTGATATACTGTAAACTACAATTTAAAAAGTTTGGGGTCAGTGAGATGTTTTAAAGAAATTAATACTTAGCAAAAATTCAGCAAGAATGCATTAAATTAAACAAAAGTGACAGCAAATACATGTATAATGTTACGTTATGTAAGATTTCCATTTCAAATAAAAGCTGTTATTTAATATTAAGAAGTTTTCAGCATTGATAATAACAAGAAATGTTTTTGAGCACCAAATGAGCATCATATTAGAATGATTTCTGAAGGATTATGTGACACTGAAGACTATAGTAATGGCTGCTGAAAATTCAGTTGCCATCACAGGGTTAAATAACATTTTAAAATGTTAAATTACATGTTATTTTATATGTAATTATATTTTACAATAATACTGTTTTTACTGTATTTTTGATCTTCTTTACCTCTCCTTTGAGGGAATCCTTGCTGGGAGAAGAGGTGGGCCCTGTGGAGAAAGCCCCAGCCGGGTCTCTCTCCTCCATCATGGTCCTGCGGTTCAGTCCAGGATCACTGTTGGGTCTGCGACCAGCGGACACCACATCTGTGCTGCGGCTTCTCACCAGCCTTTCAGGGTAAGAGTGCCTCTGCTTGGTCAGGTCCAGGTCACCCTGTGCCAGGTGGGGGGCAAAGAGGGGTGGGCGAGGCTCCTGGTGGCACATTATGCTGGCCTCTGGAATGGGCGGGTCAGGGGGAGGGTGAGGAGGCCGGGGATAGTGCACCTTGGGCCGCACGATGGTGCCGGTGGATGAACCTGCAAAGACATTTGACCTAAATTCAGAGGGTCCTTGCTTTTGGATTTAAATAATGTCAACGGCTAAATTCTATACCTGAGAGAAAAAAAACTTTTGCGCTTTGGTATTTGTGACTTAACCGCCAGTTCTTGACAAACAAAACTAGATGCCAGGGTCGTGACATGACTTCTGTTCAACTGGCATTCATAAAAAAGGTTCCATGCATATTGTGTGTGTGTGTGTGTGTGTGTGTGTGTGTGTGTGTGTGTGTGTGTGTGTGTGTGTGTGTGTGTGTGTGTGTGTGTGTGTGTGTGTTTGTTTGTTTGAAAGCTTGAGAAAGCTGTCAGAGTCAGACAGACCTCAGGTGAAAGTAGGCCACCTGTTCCAAGGGTACAGCATCTCTGCTGTGTGCCTTCCAATGCCAGCCCTGTGCCTCTAGCTCAGTGGGGACGGGCTGCTGAGCCAAAACGCCTGCAGTGAGGTCTAGCAACCTGTCATCTCCTCACCTTGCCCCACACGCACAGATTCCCACAATGTCTCACCAACACATTTATGCAACTTTTCATTGTGGATTTGTAGGCTTGGACAGAAACAATTCAAATTTAGCCTTTAAACACCAATATGAAACCCTCTATTCCAGAATGGGCCATAACAGGATAGAAATCTGGCAAGCACTTCCTTTATTTCACAGCGCACACGCTGTTTAGTGGGCTCTTGTCATTAGGCACATTAATGGCACTCCTTTCTAGGTCTTACATGTGTAAGTACTGCATTCAACAGCAGTGCATGCTGGGAAGTGACATTACCTTCTCCAGAGGAGAGGGGATCGAACATGGCCAGCAGTGAATCTGTTTGAGAGGGTGCACAGGATAGACTGTGAGCTCCTAGAGAGGTGGAACAATGGAGGGGTGGATAGAAGGATGAAGGAAATGAGTGACAAAGGATGTGTTAGTCCCACACCAGACATCCCAAGAAACAAAATTTAACAGCAGTGCAGGATGAGATATAATAGTGAAGAAAAACATATTTTATGTCTGAAGATAAAAAGTTTGACATGCTCTCTTAGAGATGACATACAAATTTGAATTTAAACTTAAGATGTATCAAGTTATTACACATGAATATGTTGTTTCGCTTGCTCTTATTTTCTTTAAACATCTGATATGTCAGCATTACACTCTTTAATGAGTGTATCCATCCATTTTACAGGGCATTTATGTGCATTTACCACATATAAACTGGTGTGCAACATAAGTTATAACATAAGTGTGTGTTTGTACCATGAGCAGAGTCCTCTCCATCTGGACTGGTCACGGAGTCTTTGCCTCCAAAATCTGAGCTGCACTCTGAGCGTAGGTCTTCAATCTTATTGGGGATGTCCTCTGACGTGGCACTGATGCCTGCACAGACAATATGTAACAAATCAGCAAAACCTCAAACTATAAATCACAGAAGCAAACATTACCTTCAGAGCGGTGAAGTAGTTTGGTTTGTTAAAGTGGAAACTTTGGCATGACATACCTCTAATACAAAAGAACAAACAACGAAGAAGAAAATTTTTTTGCTGCCTTAGCAAAACAAGCATAGAGTTTGACTGTGTGTGTGTGTGTGTGTGTGTGTGTGTGTGTGTGTGTGTGTGTGTGTGTGTGTGTGTATGTATATATATGTATATATATATATATATATATATATATATATATATATATATATATATATATATATATATATATATATATATATATGTATGTATGTATGTATGTATGTGTATGTGTATATGTATATATATATATATATATATATATATATATATATATATATATATATATATATATATATAGAGAGAGAGAGAGAGAGAGAGAGAGAGAGAGAGAGAGTCTAGCGTATAGGTGATGGAGTGGTGGCCAAGTTGAACAGCCAATCTCATTTCAAGCTCCTCATGGAAGCAGGGAAACCATGCCAATGCTCCCTTGAGCACACAAAGAGGGCAGGAGAATCCCCAGGGAGGTCAGAGTAGGTGAAGAAGAGATGGAAACGGCAGGAATGAACGAAGGGGGAAGGGAAAGGCAATCCATCTGCCAAAGTCCTCAGGGAAAACTCCCCACAAGCAGTCTGTCGGGAGTTTGCCGTTGTGTTACCTGGCTCTTCGTCTTCATCACAATGTCAGGGCAGAAGAGCCACTGAATAAAGAACTCAGTGAGGCAGAGAATAAAATGTGAGATGTTTGTTGAATGCTGCAATTTCATGTTTGCTCAAATCTACGAGTCCAGACTGACTGCGAGCGTTCATTTGAACACATTTAGACAATTAAGGCCCTGATATGACATCATTTTGTTTGGAGTTTGTTTCAGTAGTTCGAAACAGCTTGCCAAACATGACTGTCCAGAAAAGTTTACAGCAGCTGGTAAACACCTTTAAAGTACCATTTGTCTTTGACATTTATGTCATGAGTTGATGCTTTTCAAAAAGTTCACAAAGAGCTCAGAAAGCTAATCCATATGAATTCAGTGGTTTAGTCCAAATTCTGAGACTCGCGACTCGATCGCTTTTTATGATTAACAGATTTAGTTTACTTGCATATAAATATTGATCAGTGATCATAAACAGATGCTCAACCGAACTTGAATGACATGCGAGAACAAACGTGCTGCAGCTACACGCTTCTGTGTATGCGTACCTGAAACCACGCTGAGTCCCGGGGTGCTGGGTCGGGAGCTGACCTCTCTGACCTCGGTGTCATCTGAAGTGCTACCCACACCCGAGCAGCTCTCCAACTCCTGCAAGCGTTCCTCCTGCTTCAGGTCTGCAGCTTCTGTAACACAGATTCATTAACTGTAGAAAACTGTGTATCCACACACACAAAGACACTCAGGGCATCCCCGTGGAGGGCTCTCATTTACGTGCTCATTTGTAATAATGCAGGTCTCAATTGGTCTTCGGAGTCTACTTTTCCACCGCCTAGAACTGAAACAAACCCCAGAAAAACAAAAAACAATCACTCATTCCTGTTTGTGATGCAAAACGGGCAGGGAGACAAGACCACACACAGTCTGCTGTATGCCTGATACTGGCAAAGTCTTGTTTTACACAATTTCTTACTCAAAAATAACTGTATGATTCATAACATAATTAGCCTTTCTTACAGGATCATTATTAGTAATGTCACAACAACCAAATTTCAGTACTGGATACTGATACAAGCAAAATTGTAAATACTCTAAATTCACAATACCACAACAAAAACGAATATGCTACTGAACACTTTCATTCATTTAAAAATCTAAATATTAATTAAAAAATGTACAAAAAAATAAAGCATAGCCTGTAGAATGTAATTGAAGTTTTAAACCAAGTAATGACGAACAAATTAATTAATAAAAATTAGTGATTTTTTTTTTTTTACATAATGGGAGATCAGCAAGTCTATCAGGCTGCATTGACACCAAAAGTCCACTGCTTTGACACAAAACTTTGCTTTTATCTTTAAAAATATTTAATAAATTAAGAATTTTATCATCAATTGGTTGTTTTTAATTGTTAGCAAATAACACATGAAGATTTATACTGTAAAGATATGTGAAATGAAGATATAAAAGATACATAGATATACTGTGTATTTACTGAGAGGCTCTAAAGAGACACTTTAACGTCAGCATAAAATGAAAATTCTAAATATCTAATTTTCTAAATGCATGTTATAGATCTTATTGTGGACAATTCATCCGTGCATACATTGTTTGCAAAACCGATGCAAAGAACTAAGTCCGTGCCAATGTTGCACTCGGATGCATGTTATTGTTAAACCTATTCACGCAAGGTTTCATAATTCATTACATTTCACAAAGGTTCATAATTCTGTTTTGCTCCTGTGTGCTGGCTGCTGAGGGGGCCACTGTGCTTTGAAGAAACTGTGTTTGCTTACTGACTGTTGCATGCAATCCTGAAATACAGCATATTGCAAAAAGTTATTTGTTGTGAGAAACCAATTTCGGGGTCGGTCTTAAAATTGAACAGTACTGGTCAGGTCAGGTCAAATGATCTTGGGTACGGGCCGGGTTCGGGCTTCAGTTTAAAGCCTGTGCAGATCTCTACTCTGTATTGACCAGCATCTGGGACAAGAGCTACTGTACATGTTTAATAAAGACTTTCTCGAGTGAAACCAAACCTGAATACTAATGTTCTGACAGAGGTCACCAGTAGATGGACAGTCTGAACTGTTCTTGTGTGCATTCATCTCTCACCTGAGTCACTAGGCAGAACCTCCACGCTCCATGCCTCGCTCGTTGTCTCAGAGATGGTAGAACCGTACGGGTCCAGAAGCACCGGCAAACACAGCAAGCTGCCCAGCGCATTCTCAGCAGCTGCCCCTGAGAGGAGAACACACACAGGGCTTGGTTGAAAATACTAATTTCTTGATTTTAAATCGATTCTCATTTTGATGAACCAATACTGATTCTTAATCACAAGAATCAATCTTTTCATATATGCTGTTTTCAGTTGATGCATGAACAAACCTTCACTATAAAGTATTTGTAGCATGCCACCCATCAAATAAATATCACAATAAGCTTTGTACTTTGTTACTTTTGATATGAAACAAAGTCTTTCCTTTTAAATGATGTCCATTTTATTAGAAAATTCAAACAATAAATACTGGTTTTGGCATTCTTTATTGTTGAGTGACAGGTTGTTTTAGCACCAATAGCCGCTCAAATCAAATTCAAGGCACTGGTGCTCGCCTACAAGGCAACCACTGGCTCTGCACCAACATACCTAAACTTGCTTGTTCAGACTTACACACCCAGAAGCTTGCGTTCTGTAAGTGAACGGCGCCTTGTGGCGCCATCCCAAAGAAGCATGAAATCCCTCACAAGGACCTTTTCCTGGACCGTTCCCACCTAGTGGAATGACCTGCCTGTCTCAATTCAAGCAGCCGAATCAGTAGCCATTCTCAAAAAATATCTTAAAAGCATCTTTTCCAGCAGCACCTGACCAATAAAGAATAGCACTTATCACTCTATTCGTTTCCTGTTTGTCTATAATAAAAAAATAAAAAAAAATAAATAAAAAGTCCTTTGTGTTCTGTGCTAGATTAACTGAGACTTCTTACAGCACTTGCATATTGTTGCCCTTGACTGTTTTTAGTTGCTTCTATTCCTCTCATTTGTAAGTCGCTTTGGATAAAAGCGTCTGCTAAATGACTAAATGTAAATGTAAATGCACCTCAGTTCAAGCACACATGAACTGATCATCTCTTCCACTTTACTACCAGTTACAGCACAAAATAAACACGTATGAACATCAGAAGGTATGCTGAATGATACAATACAACTTACAGAAAAATAATATGTATTATATTATCACTTAATCAGTTTCAACCACAGAAAGACTTCAATAAAACCGCTTGTAAGCAATATCACGTAACTTTACAATTACCTCAGAAAAGTCAATGACCACAGCTCTAAAGTTAGCCAGAAAATGAACACTAGAGCACTAAAACATATGCACTATATTACATATTCATTATATTTTTTCTTAACCTGTTCTTCAATACTTAATGCATCTTTTGAATAATTATGACAGCAAACAAAAGTTGTAAAAAAAAAAAAAAAAAAAAACCACTGATATAGATAAGTGGTAGAAACATTATTATAGTTATGTACCAACTGACAGGGTTCCCTGCATAATTTACAGAATTAGTTGAGAGATGTTTTCCTTGAGATTTACATTCACTGTACCTGACTTAATGGTTATTGAATTGAAATGAATCATTACCGAATTTAAATTAAATTGAAATCACATGACTCTGAGCTGTAATTTAATCGAATTATGAAATGTATTTCAATGCCTAGCCCTACACACACAAGAAACACATGGATATGAGTCGTCTCTGATCTAAAGCAGCAAGTAGGCGGACTACGACAGGGATGTCCAAAGGTTAATTGCAGCCTCCCTCGCACACAGACGCAGACACACACATGCGGCATCATCAGGGTTGTGACTTTGAGGTGTGGCTCGAGCCGAGCATCACTCATAACCTCATTACTCTCTCAACCAGCATCCCACACAGCGCCTCCTCTCTTCGAAACACTCCCAACAGGAGCTAACGCCTAACAAGGCAGAAGAATGGAGATGGAGAGTGGGAAGGGGGGATGAACAGCTATCATGGCAGGAAAGAGGGGGTGTTTGCAAGCACGCAGGGGCGTTTGATGGTCGGGCGGAAGCAGAGATCATGAGCGCTCCATATGAAGCTCTCTGCAGGTCACGTCTCCCCACATACGCACACATACATGCACACACAAGGGCAGGTTTGGTGGGCCTGCAGGAGAGCTTTCCCCCGCTGGCCCTGTTTACAGTGAGTGAGGCAGGGGCTCTGGGCCACCCGTCTTTCAGGTGCATGATTAAATGAGTGGCACCCGCAGTAGTGAAACAATTAGAATTTCTGCCTCATTATCATGGTAATCTTATCAGTGGGATAATGAGGTATTAATGGATATTTAATGTGTATCTCATAACCCAATCCCTCGGAGAAAACACATAAGGAAATCGCTGTAAATTCACTTAATGATGGAAAAGTCCCCCAACGCCATATTCCGAGGAATGAAAAATGGAGGATGCAAATGAGAAGGAACCAAGGTCAATAAGACTGCAGGGACTGTGTGAATGTCAGAGAGAGGGAGGCGAGAAAGAGAGAACACGGAAGACAAGGGAACAGAGTGAAAAGAAGGGGTGGAGGGAGCAACTGAAAGACAGGAGGAGAAAGAGATATGAGAGAGAGAGAGAGAGAGAGAGAGAGAGAGAGAGAGAGAGAGAGAGAGAGAGAGAGAGAGAGAGAGAGAGAGAGAGAGAGAGAGAGAGAGATATGAATTGTGATCGAATGAAATGAGAAGCAGTTTCCGGTTGTTCTGCACATCACTCCATACAGAAATTCGAAAGTCGAAACCCCTAACCCTTTAATTTTATCTCAATCCAGGAAAGCATGAACTAAATAAGACAAAATTCACTTAGTCAACACAGAGAGGTGGAACAAATTCATTACCCTACATTACATGAACACATGAATATTGTATTCAGATTTGTCTGTGCATTACTGCATTTATATTTTATATGATTTATATAACATAATACGTAAACGTTTCTCTTTGTGAGCTTTGGGTAGAGCTGGCTGAAATGCAACTTTACACACAACTGCCAGCCAGCATGGAGAGGTTCTAGAGATTCCAGACACTGGCAGCTTCAAATACCTGTTTGCTGCTCAAAAGTGGCTTTTTTATAGCTATCCTTTTAATACAATATTTTTATTTTTTTATTTTTCCTTAAACCTTTATCTGACCAGGTTTTGTTCTCTTGTGCTGTAAATTACTCACAAATCATGCCTTTTGCATAACATTGTACCATTTCATGGTTTTCATCTTCAGAAAGATCTTGAAAAAATAAAATCTGAATGTTTATTGTACTTACACTTACTAGGGCTCTACTAAAGGGGACTGTACAACTTTTCGGCTAACCACAAGGTGGCAGTAATGGGTTTGCTGGCTAATATGCTAAAAAGAACCTTCTCACTGTAAAATGTGTAATTTGCACTTGAATCCTAAAAATAAATAAATAAATAAATAAATAAATAAATATATAAATATATATATATATATATATATATATATATATATATATATATATATTTATTTATTAAGAATCAAAATCAAAATCAACTTTATAATTGAAAGAGAGAAAACATTACTATTTACAGTTATATGCACTCATACCTGCTATCTCCTGCAGTCTGTCCTCATCCATGTTTGGATCAAAGTCACTGCCCAGAACGTCAGTGCTCCAAGTCTCACTGACCGTCTCAGAAATGTCTCGATCATCCGTCAGGCCCATCATGTCCCGAATCTCAAACTTACGCAGTTTATCGTCCAAATTATCCTGTGTAGTGGCTACATAACGGACAACCCAGAGTAATAATCAAGCTTTGCGTCTTTTACCAAAAGTTTGGTTACACTTTATTTGAAGGTGTAATTGTTACAATGTAATTATATATTTAAGTACAGAGTAATATCTATTAACTATAGGGTTAGGATTATGGTTTAGGGTTAGTTGCATGTAATTATGCATAATTTACTGTTTTTACAATAGTAAGTACATGTAACATGTAACAATGACACTGTAAAATAAAGCGTTACCAAAAGTTCAATTTAGTTTGTTGCTGGAGATTTTTTTGTTGTGAAATACTCTAACACACAAATTCACCTTGTTCATGTTCCAGTAGCTGCAAGGCCTCTGCACCATTACTACCAGATGGCCCTGGTCCTCCTTCTGACACAGACTCCACCTCCAAGTCCAAAGAAGAAACTGAATTGGAGCGGTTAGATGGGCCTACAGACAGACCATAATTCGTTATATTCACTAACATACTATTTAGACACTTAGTTTTATTCAACAGCACACTTATTGCAAACAAAAGTTCTAACAAAAAGACAAAACAGTAATTAATTAACCAAAGGTTAGTGACTAATGTTTATGTCTGGGTTGATTGTATGAAAAAAAAAAAAGACAATAATTCTTTTTCTCTTCTTCTCTTTTACAACTTTCTCTTACAAAGACCATAGAATAAAAACAATGACAGGTGGATATGGAACAGTTGATGTACAAGAGAACCATCTGCTGGTTGTCTGGTGAAAACACACCCTCAGAAATGCCCTCCAGGTTGTCACTGCAAAGTGAGAAGCGCAGTGTTTTGTCAGGCTTGCCGTGGAGTTTGTTGTCGTCGACAGGGGCATCTCCTTGTCCACCATCTCCAAGATGCAGAGTCAAAATCTGCGGACATAGACACAGCAGTCACATACCGATATCACTATCTATAAATCACCAGTGCTTGTTAACTTCTATAAAATTTGACTGCATTCTGGAATGCATTCTTTGACTGCATTCTGGAATGCATTCTGGAATGCATTCTGGACTGGACATTCTGGAATGTCCACAGCATATGACATGGCTAAAGCTTCAGACCTCGTTTTCTGACATCATCCCAGGTATGGTCTGTGGTGAGGTTCCAAACGAGATGACTAGCACTTCCTCAGGCGTGACCTCCTGCAGAGACTCCTGGGAGCTAGCTTCAGTCTCACCCTCCTGGGCCATGTTGGATCGGCTACGGCTGCGAGAGCCTGCTGGGTCAGGAAGAAGGGGAATGGAGACAAACTGTTAGGGTTAGAGGAAAGCAAGGCGGCTAAAACTGTTAGCAGAAGCCTAAAAAGCCTCAAAAGCACTAACACTCACAAATGCTCCAAAACATCTCCAAACATAAATGGCAACAACACATGCGAGTGAACAAACTTTTCTGATAAAGATCATACTGCTTAGACATTCTGGAATGTCCACTTTTATGGATGATAAAACCTATTTTTTGTATTTATTTTTTGAGAAACTTTTTGCACAGGATCGGTTTAATTTTTTTTTCAACAAATCAACTGAAGAAAACAGCTATTATGGAATACGGTGGAAAAAGCTTCAGGTACATCTTACAACATTTATGACACTCATAAACAGTCTTGCTTGTCTGAGCAACTACATTTACATCGCTAGGGGCAAGTAATGCGTGGATTTGTTATGGATATGTTACAGCGAGAACTAAAATGAATAGCAGGGACACACATGGTAGACACAGCGAGCACTGTCAAAGCATGGGTGAAGCGGTGAAAAGCTGTGTGTGGACGGGGGTATTTGTACATGTCGGTCACGGCAGAGCAACAGTGTTACCCACCAAACGGGGTTACTAAGGGTATATGAGCGGACAGGGCAGTGGCAGAGGGCTCCCAACACGTTATGGCTGCCAACTGTTGTCCTGATGATCATTGGCAGCAAGGCAAGAAAAAAAAAAGGTGGAAAAGACAGAAGGGGGAAATCAGAGAGTTGGTGGATAAGATAAACAGTGTGTAAAAGATCAATAAATGAGTGTAAGAGCAAATACTAGTAAATGAACAGCAGACCATCAGCTAAATTTCCATGTCTGGTCAGTTGCACAGAAGAGATATTAGCTCTGCTCCAACATGCTTATGACTCTTAAGCCTCCTATGCTCAAAACTGATTTTAATATATTTTGAACAGATTAGATTATTGCTAAAATAACAGTGCTATGCTCAATGCAAAAAACACACACAAATGTGACCCTGGACCACAAAACGAGTCATAAGTTGCATGGTTATATTTGTGGCAACAGCCAACAATATACATTGTATGGGTCAAACTTATCGATTTTTCTTTATGCCAAAAATCATTAGGATATTACGTAAAGATCATGTTCCAAGAAGATATTTTGTACATTTCCTAACGTAAATATATAAAAAATGTATTATTAGTAGTAAAATGCAGCTGAACAGATCACATGCAGTGACACTACGCACAAAGTTCACCTGAACACAGCTTTTTAAGACACAAAGGACTTCATTTGGACAACTTTAAAGGCGATTTTCTCAATATTTAGATTTTTTTTTTTTTTGCACCCCAGATTCCACAGATTCCATTGTTTTCAAATGTTGTCATCCTAAAAATGGCTTATTTATTCAGCTTTCAGATGATGTATACATTATGACTGGTTTTGTGGTCCAGGGTCACAAATATTAGATAAAATCAGCTATTTGTAAAAATCACACAGATTTTTTTAATTGAATGAAATGAATGTCTTAAAAATATAAAATATCCTAAAAATATATAAATACATTTATATATATATATAAAAAATAAATAAAATAAAAAATAATAATAATAATAATTGTATTTGCAATTGCATTTTCAATCTGTGGATGCATAAAATGTGACAATCCAAATGCAATTCCAAATCGTGCATTACCTTTTTGCGTTTTCCTTTGCGCGAACGCACAACGACTGCCAAATTTCAAGCAAAGTCCGTTTGCAATTGCATTTCCAATGTCTTATAAAGTTATGACCCTGCCATTTTGGAATAGTAATAGAAATTCACCTATTTGCCCTTTCATTTCCTCCGTGTTCTGCCACAACCAGCACAAAATTCAAATGGAACCGCAATCCCCTTTGCACTTGCATTTCCGATGTCTAACACAGTCAACTGTCAATCAGGCTTGAGGGCGGGTTTATTGATGTAGTCGGAAAGTAGGCCACGCCCTCTAGTGGTGGAAAAGGGGGAATTTGGCTATCTTTGTAATAAAAACAAAGTTCAAATTCTTAAGTTCAAAGTCAAAATGTAGAATTGATTGTATGTTCACCTGGCAACCAGGAAAAAAAAGCAAATAAGAAAACTGACATGACTGCATTCGTATGTATCAGACAAATATCATCATCATAGTCCCAGCGGACACAGTAAATTTATCTTGAGGAGTTAAAATCAGAGAATCTACGATGTGAGTGGCGTGCTGTCCATATGACTCAGTACTTTATAGATACAAATTAAATAAAATTACATTAGTGACATTCAATCGCATTTCATGTTTGTTTTGTAGGAGGATGATCTTCTGCTTCATTATAGCATTTCATTCAACATAATTTTTTCATATGCATTCATATTCATTTAACTATATTTGCATTTTTATTTTGACATTTAAAACATTTTCAGACATACACATGCTGCTTAGTTGTCTTCATTAGTGATGCTCAATTCGGTTAATTTTCCCAACCGACAACCGCCGCTCATTAACTGAATATTAACTGTAAACTGATAGCCTTAGATTATAATATTAAATTGGCATTAATTAAAAATACAACTGGCGAGTGTCTGTGACCCGTTAAAAACACAAACCATTTTTTCACAGGTTTATTTTCACGTGCACACAGCAGCATGCAGAACAGCTCAACAACAGAACCTGGATTCACACATTTTCACGCACCTGCAGCATTTCTGACAATAGAGAAAAATAGAATAACAAATAAAAAGCAGAAAATAAACAGACCTACAATAAATATTTTCACTTAAATAATTATAAATTAAGACAAATAGTTTTTTTTTCGTCAAATAAAAATAGCAGGCTATTCGCCTGCTCACCCCAGAATGCCCTTTGTGACATGCTGCCTCGAAAATATGTGACGTGATATGAGAAGTAGCCTAAGGCTGTCCCCGAGTAAAGTTTTTTTCTAATCAACTAGTAGTTGTTCATTTAAACCATTAGTCGACTAAGCACACATTATTTATTTAATTAAATACTGGAGAGTAGGCTATTCTAAACCATAATGAGCGTTTATATAATATATTAGCCTATTGCACACTTAAGCGCACACATGCTTGCCACAAAGTACCAGCAAAAGTATTATGAATGTGTCAAAAATAGCAAGGAGACATTTTAATTGTCTATAAATAAACTAGTGTTTTCTGTGTCAGTTGTGGCTGCAAAGATGAAGTTTATGATGCTGACTCGCCATCTTCGCAGTAGTGGACTCGCCAATAGAGAGAAATGCACATTTCATATAGATTGCATAATCAGGCCAATTTTCTTTTTGGTTTTGAATTATTTCGTGCTCTTGGGTCATGAGTGATTGAGTGGAGCGCGCTGGCATAGAGCGGAATATTGAGCTGAACTTCACACCATATATGGCATATTTTTCTTTTACCATGCAGCAAAAAAAAAAAAAAAAAAAAAAAAAGAAAGAAAAAGAAAGAAATAAAGAAAAAACTTTTAAACCGTTTAACTGATTAATCGGTCAAAATTCTTACTTTTGGTAAACGGTTAGATGTCAATATGAGCATCCCTAATCTTCCTTTCTTCTCAACAATTTGCCTGCAACCAGAACAGTCTTCTTTTGGTTTATTTTTGATAAATAGCCTATTTAATTCCAGGTTTTTGGCTGTGTTTGACGTGCAAAAAACTACACAGTAGTTGTTGTTGCAAAATAGAAACATTTATTGGACATTTCTCCCCATTTTCCATATGAATAATGATGAAAACGGTGCTTTGTTTTCCACCACTAGAGGGCGTGGCCTACTTTCCGACTACATCAATAAACCCGCCCTCAAGCCTGATTGACAGTTGACTGTGTTAGACATCGGAAATGCAAGTGCAAAGGGGATTGCGGTTCCATTTGAATTTTGTGCTGGTTGTGGCAGAACACGGAGGAAATGAAAGGGCAAATAGGTGATTTTCTATTACTATTCCAAAATGGCAGGGTCATAACTTATAAGACATTGGAAATGCAATTGCAAACGGACTTTGCTTGAAATTTGAAATTTGGCAGTCTGTGCGTTCGCACAAAGGAAAATGCAAAAGATAATGCACGATTTGCAATTGTGTTTGAATTATGTCACATTTTATGCGTCCACAAATTGAAAACGCAATTGCAAATACAATTTGCAATTCCTTTTGAATATTGTCCGGATATCTTTCCATATATCTTTATATAAACTGTATTAATAAAAATTATACTTAATAATAATAATAATAATAATAATAATAATAATAATATTATTATTATTATTATTATTATTATTATTATTATTATTATCTTTTCTTTTTTTAATCAAATTATTTACCATCATCAAATAGTAATACAATAAAATTTATTACAAAAAACAAGTGTGTATCTACCTACAAACTGCCATATGAAAAAACAGTTTAAGATTTAAGTTTCACATCCTTAAGTACACAAAACTTGCTTTCAATATGAACATCACTGAAAGTAATCCTACGTACAGTATAGTTCAATAAGTCAAATGTTGATTCAGTAGGTTCATTAAATAAAATAATCGATTCAGTTTGATTATTTTTTAACAATTTATTACAAGAACCAGCTCGAAAGAGTAATTTATTCTTGAATCAGATTATAGTGGACTGCACTTTTGTAATCAGAGGGTTATCAACAACCAACATGTAGTAAATTTAATGTAAAATGAATACCAATGGGGAGTCTGTTCTTCTTGTTGGCGGGTGTGGTAGCTGGGGAGAGCTGGGGCGTGTTAGAGGGCGTGAGCTCCAGACTGTTGCTCTTTGTTGTGCGGGACTGAGGTACATTGGCTATTAGGGTTTCCAGAGCCAGGTGGTCTTCTTCTCTGAGCTGATCACCTGCAGTGACACTACGCACAAAGTCCACCTGAACACAGAAATGAGGTTTAAGAGACATTTTTGATTTGGAAGAAACATACTAGCAAACAATCACTCTAAATTGTTAGCCGATGATTTCTTTGCATCAATATCCTGTGAAAAAAAGTATGTACGGTGAGCTTTCTTTATGTCTTCAGGTAATTTTTTAACTCACTCTTAATCAGTGCTGGTAATTAATGCAGGTGGGCCTCATTATTCAGCCATCATCATTAGTGAATTTCAAACAGTGAGTCTAATGCAATAACAACATAGGAGTCGGCCTAATTGGCTCTGTAAATGACAGTGTGATGATGAACATCTTGCTGCTCATGCTGAGAAGAAAAACAGGGAAATGGAGGGTTATTGGCTCTTGGCAGGGTTGGGCAGGAAGAGTTAAAGCATTATGACTGTAAAGGTATGCAGCATGACTGTTACTGCTTTATTGACGTGACGGGTTTGGGCCTGTCTGCTTTACCTTCTTTTAAAGCTCGACAGAACAATTCATATTTCATTGATCTGAGTCTCATCTGAGAGTAGAGTAAAAGTACTGTAATATGTTTTGATTAGGGCTGTCAAATGAATAAAAAAGTGGTTATTTTAAATTACAGTGTTACACGACACTGTGATTAAATTAACTGCAAATTATTGCACATCAATATTACAAAAAAGCTCTCAAAAGACAACAGTTCAATGCTTTACTTATCTGCTACAATAATCTAACATCTTTGAATTGACACAAAAAAAAAGTGGCTTTAGAAGTCAATAAATGATTTGCTTTATTTCCATATCATTATCATAAGCTAGCCACAGGCATACAGTCCAACAGACCACAGCAATCCACTGTGGAACCGATCTGTCAGTGTTAATGTTCGAGTGTGCTTATTTACATGCATGTCAGGAGACATTATTGTGAACGGTGGACTAGTTTGTGAATATGGCAATGTTTAGGATACCCTATGTCTACTAAACTAAAAAGATTCTTCTTAGAACAGAGCTGTTCAGAAATTTTTTTAACCTTTTTTGAACATATTAGCAGGCCCACACGGAATCTGCGCGCGCATTCTTCCGCAGAAAACTCTGCAGATTAGTTCCTGTCATTTGAGAAGCATACACAATGTGTATTGTGAGGAGTAGTAGGCTGAACAAGTTGTTCTATTTGGATATGTATTGTGAACCTTAAATAAAAGTTAAGAAGTGAATATTTATATTTTATTTGTAATGTTTTCAGTTCCAATATTCTTTTCAAAACCATTCTGCATAATTCTGCAGTTAATTTTCAGTAATTTAAAAAAAAATTCAGCACAGAAATCACAAAAAAAAATTCCACAGATTCCGTGTGGCCCTGCATATTAGCCAAGAAAAGGATGTGAAACTGCATAATAAGTCTTATATAAGTCAAAGTGCGACTTGTTACAAAACTGCAGAGTGTATTTTAGAGGAATATAATTTCATTGCGACCATGCGAAAATGTAATCATTTGTACTTTTGATGACGTAATCATAAGTCAGCTGACGTTGACTTCCTTCCACACGTCTCTTTCTTCATTACATACCAGAGCTAAAAGCTGATTATGAGTCATGAAAACCACCGTCCGTGAGAGGCCCTCCAGTAAATTCATTGACGACATGGGGGGAGTCTCGACAGCTCTTCCACCAATGACGACATCCAAAAAGGCAGCAACACACGTCTGAAAATACCAAAATGTTAACTGCAGTGAATAAAAACAAATAAAAAAAAAGACTTGGAACATGTTAATGAACCATTTAACATTTTCTGATTATGTTTGAAATAGTGTACTAGCACTGCACTACTCTATACACTATTTGCATAACATGCACAATATTATGTGTGTAATATGTTAATCTTCTGCATGTATGGAATACCCAGATGACATTTGCTAAACTGTGATTTAACTTTAAAATAAAGGAATATTCATTTTGGTGGTCAAATCATTTTGAGAATTATGAAATTTCACTGGTGTTGGTTTCGACCAACATTTTTCATTTTTTACTGAAATGTTGCTATTGTGACTATTATAATGTAAACTGGCTAGTATGCAATATGCTAAATAGATATAGTTTCAGAATCAGAGACAAGGAAGCTTCATAATTTTGGAATTCTTACCTTATCAAACTTTGATAAACTGCTTTTACGTCGAGGATCTCCATCATCCGCATCAGACATGGCTAATTGTTGC